>CM055191.1:21008171-21092577 GCA_029224185.1 Karalla daura
TTGCATGGGAATTCACAAACAGTCTGCATGGCAGTGATCACGTATGGTGGTGATGTGGGTTAACTACTGCTGAAGTCCTCCAAGACCCGGACATTTCTCTGCGATATCGAAGAGCCCTGTTGATGTGAGCCACGCTTCGGGTCAAAGGTCGAAAAAACAACAGAGGCGTCGTGTTTGGAGATTTTGAACAGGAATGAGATCGCAATCACCGGCTGGAGTGTGAACTACCCCACAGTGCTTCTCATATTTTCTCAAATATCTTGCTTTATAAGACTGTACCTTAAACATATAAGATGCTGCGTGGTAATCGCGATCGTCAATGAGTGAAATTGCACCGTGTTGAGCAGCTCCAGCTAAAGATTGGGGTTTCGTGTCTCCCCACCTCATCTGCTCCAAAGTTGACCAACCGATTGCTCATCCGCTAACCAATCTGCCTGCAGCTCTGTCTGCCTTTCCTCCGACTCCTGGGGGAAATATCTGGCTGCTGAACACTCGGGCGGTGTTAACACGTTACTGATGTTCGCCGCCTCCGTCTGCCTGTGCGGTAGGTCGGAGCTACGGAGCGGCCCAGGACAACCAAAACCAGCCAGGCCAGCAGAGACGGGCGGCAGCTATTCCTCGTAAGGGGACCTAGGATGGACGAGTGGAGTATTAACCCCTGTCCTCTGGGGTTGGTTTAATCAGTAATGCCTCGGTGCTATTTTACCAGCTCTTTCAAAATCTGCTCTTCAGTCCGTGCAATGTGCTAAGCACTATGCGGTCTAATCTATGCTGTATTTACCATGCATCTGAAGTGCTTTTTTCTTTTTTTTTTTAATTCTAGGTCCCCTTCAAAGGAGTATAAATTACACATTGACGTATCCCTGCTATTTTTGCAGCATTGCTCTATCTCTAGCATCACGTACGGAAAGAATACAAGTCTTGAAGACCAGAGCAGTGACCTGCTGCATACTACTAACTGACTAATCTATCTATCTATCTATCTATCTATCTATCTATCTATCTATCTATCTATCTGGTATCCACATTTGGAAGCGTCGGCATGGCATGATTCCTGCACTGTGCCCACCCGTGAGGAGGCTGAAGGAGCAGCGCGTCCACTGGTCCAGGTCCATGTTGTAGGAGTCGATGTGGCGGACCAGGATGCGGTCGTTGTTGTAGTCCAGGTCGTTCCCGCCCAGCACGTAGAGCTGCCTCCTCACCGCCGCCATGACGTGGTAGACCCGCCTCTGCAACATGGGACTGCGGGCCAACCACTGGTCCTGAGGAGGAGGCGGTGGAGGCGGAGGTGGAGGCGGAGGTGGTGTAGAGGGGATACGGTCGGAGGGAAGCAGATGGAGGGTAAGAAAGGAGGAAGAAAATGATAGGATGCAGATGAGAAGGAGGTGAGATGTAGAGAGAAGGGAGGGAGGGAGAGAGAAACAGAGAGGGTGGGAAGGGAAGGGATGGGAAGCGGGATGAATAAGAAGATTAATATTTAAGCATATCCATGCATGGGTAATTGATGTATGCTCAGTGCTAGATAAATAACGTGACACTGGAGCTCTGGTTCCTACTAATGACTTCCCTCCCTATTTCTAATCATATGTTTCAGCCACTCCATTTTACACCCAGGATCCCTGCTCATTTCACTAAGTGTGTCGAAGCTTATTTTGTGTCAGTGTGTGCGTGCGAGTGTTTGATTGAGGCAGAGAATGAGTGTGTGTGTGTGTGTGTGTGTGTGTGTGTGTGTGTGTGTGTGTGTGTGTGTGTGTGTGTGTGTGTGTGTGTGTGTGTGTGTGTGTTTCTGCTGGGAGCTGACGGGTGGCCATCTGTTGAGGGGAGAGTGGGTGGGGGGTTGCTGTTGCTCTGGCAGGTGAATGTAGATTCATGGTGAATACAAATGAGACCATCTCTCCCTCTCTCTTCCATTCGCTTCTTCATTCCCCCGCTTCCACGCCGTCATGTACAAACACAGACCCATATGGATGTGCGCCTTACGCACACATACACACGCCGCATACCTCCATATATATATATATATATATTTATACATATATATATATATATATATATATATATATATATATATATATATATATATACATACAGCCTCACAGAGAGCCAGCGCTCTTGAACAGTCGGCTCATATGCACACAAACGGAGAGCGCGGCTCGCGTTCCACTGCAGACACACACTCACACTTTTCCCCTCTCGTAGGATCGAGTGAAAACTGTGAGAAAAAAAGATCGGTCGCTTTGTGGATACAGGATAATAGCTTACCACCTTATTTTTGGAACTATAAACATGACGAATAACTGCTAATTCTCTCTATAAAGAGAGAGAGTTGTGACTTTTTTTTTTTAACATAGTTTTCCTGTTTTGCCAGATGCCATAGGTTCTCATTAGTTCCCATATGGTGTAAAAATCAATTAGCAGACTCTTGACACCTGCCTATTGTGTAATTCATCACGGTGAACATAATGTCTGCATTAATCTTTGAAGAAGAAAAAAAAGCTGCTATTGTTTCGCCGGTGCCCACGTGAGGATTATTTTTCACGAGTGTGCGCTGCATCGCTCCAACTGGCAAGTCAAGTCAGCCACAGCTTTGTCTGGGCAAACAGGATTCCCTCTTTGTCCCACAGCCTTGAAGCCTGAAGCAATCAAAGATCTTGAATATATATCTGATATAACTACAATTTCTACCCACGAGTGGTCTACGCTCTACCTATGAGTGGCCAAAACACAGTGAGGTCAGGACTGAGGCACAATTGCCTACTAGCTGCTGAAAAAACACTCTCAAACATTCTTTAAACCTCAACAAAGCAAGCAAAAGAGAGACTTATATCAATCTATAAACCAGTCATATGAATCATGCGAGGCTGGGGTCAAGTCATGTCAACTATCGATCGCTGCGTTTCAAGTTGTGTGTCGTCTTAAATCTTGGAGGAAATAGTCTGCAGTATAAATAATGTCTTGTTCTCGCGGACAGCCCTGAGAGCGGCTGGATGAAGCAGTGCAGTCGTGAAAGTCCATGAAACCAAGACAAAACTGAGCTGAAAGACGCTATGAAGCCATGGCGATTCGTCTCAGCTCTTCATGCCAGCTCTTTCATTTATTTTTAAACTCCATCTCTGGGACTCTCTACTGTAAAAGCAGCAGTTTACAATTACATAGAATTCTTACATAGAACAAAAATACGTAAATCATGTGACACCATTTACCTGGTCGGGGTCATACACCATCAGTCGGTTCTGGTACTGAGCTGTGTTTGTCACCCCGCCTGTAACACACAGGAGGGCAGAAGACTTAGACCCTGATGTGCACCGGAATCGAGGGATCGAGGTGAGGCGCGGGGCCTCTGAGCTCCCTCCCACCTGAGACCCAGAGCAGGTTGTCGGCCACGCAGCCGGCGTGGCAGGACAGCGAGCGGTCGAAGGGCTGGACGAACATCCACTTGTTCCTCTTGGGGCAGTAGCGCTCCACGGAGGGCAGCACCTGCCTCAGCTCGTTCCTGCCCCCCACCGCGTACAGGAACTGGCCCAGGGCGCCCAGCACAAAGTGTTCCCTGCACGCCTTCATGGGGGCGATCTCAGTCCAGCTGTTGGCCCGGGGGTCGTAGCGGCAGGCGGTCCGCACGGCGCACGTCCTCCCCGTGGCGTGCTCCACCTCCCCGCCCACCACGAACAGGAAGTTGCCCATGACGGCCACGCAGTGGTGGCTGCGGCCGGTGGGCATGGGCGTCAGCTCGCTCCAGTTGGAGCCGCCCGCCACGCGCACGTGCTCCTGCGCGGCCGGGTTGAAGTAGCGCAGCTCGCGGACCCGGCTCACCTCGCGCTTGCGGCCGCCGGCGATGTAGAGCGTGAGGGACTGGAAGCGGGGCCGGGTGCGGGCCGACTGGCGCAGGGGCTGGGCGTACGTGGCGCGGTGGTACTCCAGGGCCTCCTCCACCAGGGCGCCGGCCGTGGGGCTGGACTGGACCAGCGGGTGGCTGCGGGAAAGGTGGTGCAGCGTGGGGACGTCCATCAGGCCGTAGCGGACGTGCTGGAGGAGGTCCTCCGTGTACTGGTAGCGGCAGTCGTGCTCCAGCCAAAGCACCACCAACTACACACACATACAGGAGAGCGAGTGGTGTTACAATGGATATGCATATTATGACAACAAAAGATTGACTTGTGGATTGTCTATGGACTCTAAATTCTAAATTGTTAGCCATCAGTCCATCTATCTATGTATACTGTCTTGCTTCTGCCCGCCTGTCCGTCCTGAGTGATCCCCTCCTCTGTCTCTCACCCTGAGGTTTCTCCCTTTCTTTTCCCTGTCAGGGTTTCTCTTGGGTCGTTCCACAGCCTTCGCGAGGGTGTAAGGGTAGGGGGGTGTTGACTAAGTCATTTTCTGTTCATATTGTTGCTCACTTTGTAAAGTGCCTTGAGATCACATCTGTTATGAACTCGCACTGAAATAGGGTTGAGTTAAGTTATCCAGGGTGTATTCCCTGTACCATTAGGTACAAAGTGGGTTCAAGGGTGGGGAGTTAGTTTCTTATCCTATTACTTTAACACCTTAGATGGACTGGGATGTAGTTTGTGGACCAAAGAAATCCAAATAACTAATTTGAAACATTATGTAATCTATTTCCACATCCATCCACTATTATCTTTCCGACAAAGAGAGTACAACCAGTGCAATGGACGGCATGTGCACCACTGACTCTCACACTGAACATGTGGGACCTTCTTGCTGGGGGCGATATCGCTAACCACTCATTCACCGTGGGGTCCATCATCTCAGTTCAGATCAGTCCAATTGAATTCAATTTGGTTCAATTCAGAAAGACGAGGTCAAGAGCAGAGAGGGGGAGGAAAGAATAAAGGGTGTGAGAAAAGGGAAGTTGAGACGCGGGGAAGAAAATAGGAGAGGAATGAGAGGGAAAAGCAGGGAAGCGGCAAGGCTGTTGTTAGTGTGGGACTGCTAATCATACAGTAATTATTTTTTCAAGACAGCTACAGGCTAGACTGAGGCAAGCCAGCACTGCATACATACTCGCCGACACTCACAGGCGAGTACTTATTAATCAGCAGCATTCAATATAGAGACTGTAAATATCCAAAGGCTCCCTCCTTTGTTTAGTGCGCGCGGATCGGGCTGCAAAGGAGGGATTAAATTGAACTTGAGAGCGGTGGAAGGTTATTTAGCCGGCGACGAGGTGTGAATGTGGGCGAGATGACGGGAGATCACCGACGCCATTATCGGGAAAACAAAGTGGTTTTTCACGTAATCTTTGGAGAGACGGAGGCAGGGTTCCGGAGGCAGCCGGGGCTGATTCCAGCAGGGATGAACACGGACGAACCAGACAAAAGTATCACAGTATCACGGCTCAAATCAAAACCCAGTGTCTGGTGTGTGATGTATAGACAAATACTCAACGTCCCAGTCTACCAGCCCCCCAATCCTCCAAAGGAGTGAATATGCAACAAACATGCAAGTCAGGCCTGTCTTTTTGTGCTATCAGTGCCACTCTCCTGTCTCCACCTCCCTTTCTTCATCGCTCACCCTGCCTCTCTCCTCCTCATTGCTCTGAAGTGACAGTATATGTGTGTATTTCTGAGGCTGTGTGTGTGTGTGTGTGTGTGTGTGTATGTGTGAGTGCGTGCCTGCGTGCATGTGCTCTACGGCAGCTGACTGTGAAGGTCACGCTGCATCACACAACTTCCTCAGGGCACAGAATAAATCAACTCCTTCTCCCTCCTTCCCCTCCGCGCTGAAAGAGAAAGTGTGTGTATGTGTGTGTGTGTGTGTGTGTGTGCGCGTGTGTGTGTGTGCGTGCCTACGAGTGTGAAAAGGGGAGTGCGAGACCACAAAAGGGAAGGAGAGAGAGAGAGAGAGAAAGAGAGAGAGAGGGGGTTGAGCGAAAGAGATAGTGGGGAAGAGAGGTAAGGGGAGGTGTGGAGGGAGGAGGGCGCGGAAGAAAGGCAGAGCAAAGGATGGCAAGAAGGAGGAGAGAGGGGGGAAAAAAACAAAGCTGGAGAAAATGTGATTTCCAGAGCGTGAGAGACTCTAAGAAAACTCTGAGTGACAATGATTGACGGCCAAGCTATATCAGTCCGGTACTGGCGTCCCTCCCCACCCACCCCACCCCCAGCCTTTCGGACGACGGCCCCCGCTTGCCATTCGCTTCCGTCTGATGCCCAAATTAACCTTCTGGGCGAAGTGAAGGAGGCCCAAAGCAGCCTAATCAGAGGCTGATTATGGCGGCGGCGGCTGGCTAAAGGGTCAGGGTAATTGTGCCATCAGAGGCCTGATTGTTTTCAATCAGACGGGCGGCCGAGTGACAGCTGGGGGATTGGGGCCCTGATGGAGCCGCGGTGGGCCTAATCAGAGAGGAGAGGGGGAGAGAGATCGGAGGGGGGAGAGGTGTGGAGGGTTGGGGGGCTGATTGGAGCAAATGAACAGTCAAAACAGTAAGTCTCCACCCCGCACTGCCGCTTCACTCCACACATCCCGGCACTTCATGACAGGTAGGCGCACGCGTCGGACTGGTGCACGACGCACGCATGGCACGTGCACGCAGCCGGAGTGAGTCCCGCCCCCTGCCTATCTGCTGTACTACAAACAAACAGCACAAGGAGATGCAGCTGCCAGCCTGGTGTGTGCGCTTTGTGTGTTGGCATCAGAACGCCATGTGTTCACACCGACGAGCTGAGCTGATTGTCTCTGACTGTTTAATAATCAAAATATTACCATACTCATATCGCCCCAACCACCCTCGCTTCCACAGCACTCGTATGGAAAACCCATGACCATTCAAGCGCACACGCGCGGACAGGCACATGCGCAGACTTCCAGTACCTTCCAGATCTCCTCCTCGCTGAGGGAGGTGAGGCGGTCGCTCTTCAGCACCTCCCGGAGGAGGCGGTAGGGCAGCTGCAGGGCCTCGTCCTGTCTGCTATGGCTCAGCTCAGACAGATGCTCCACCAGGAAGCCCACCACGGCCTCCTCCAGGGCAGGGAGGTGGAACAGGTCGGCCACGCGGTACAGCTCCAGGTAGTTCACGCTGCTCAGCTCCTGCAGGGCAAATACATGAATTTACCATGGATTCATAACATCACTGACAAATGTGAAGAGATAGAATTTTCTGATGTTATACATGTGTTGTTATACATGTGTTTGTATACATGTGTTTGAGCCAAATATATATATAAACATATGAAAAAATACGTTTCTATTCTTAGAATAAACAGGTAAACAGTATGTATTGCATAAGAACAAAGAAATGTTTTTTTCTCATCCTCTAGGGACACAATCTATGTCAGACATATACAGAATGTAAACATTAAAGGCAACATTTAAGGACAGACGGAGAGAAGGGCAGGCTGGCTCGTGAAGACAGTGAAGCCTGATGGTGTAATAAGACTGCCATCTTCTGGCTGTCTTGCAGCACATGCTCTGTCCAAGTGCATCTGTACGAAGTGCATCTGCTTGTACATCCACCTCCACAGCTGGTAATAGACACAACTTCACCTTACCAGAATCGGCTTATGTCTGTATTGAAATACAGTATATATCCGTTTTACTGCTGTTACATGACCTGTATTTACTTTTGAAAAAACAGTCTCAGAAATATGTTTTGAACCTTGAGATAAGATGAGGATTTTGAAACAATCACACCGATGCTTCTACGACATGCGACAACAGCAGTCACCGCACATACGGTACGTGCCAATGGAAATGTCATTGCGATCACTTCAGACGAGAGAGTATAACGCTGCCATAACCGGCAAGTGTGGCATTGATCAGTTTTTCAATATTCAATTAACCCATCAGCATCCCTCACATCAGAGCTGGATGATCCCGACCGGCTGATACATCTGATTTTCAGTCCAGCGTGTAATGTGATTGGGTTGCCCTCGGTTATGCGCTCTCCGCGGTAAATAAATAAAGTAGTCGGCTGACATGTTGTGTAAACAAGGGTGTTAGCCGGTACAGAGAGAGACAAACAACAACAACAAAGAAATCATTAACTTATTCAAGAGACGCGGATGCATTCTCTGGATGTGTGACAAGTGTGACACAATCAAGGCACAAAGCAGATAAGACAACATATGACTGAAAAACGTATCTTTTTCTTCGTTTTGTCATTTTAGTGAGGGCCAGTCACTGTAAATCAATGATTGGGTTTTCTGTCCACCAGATGGCACATTTGAGCTAAATTTACTGTTGTGATGTAATTGTCCAGGCTGGCATGTTAAAATACACTTAATAGAGATGATGGTCCGGTTGCGGGGATTAGAAGTAGTCTTTATATAATTAGCACCGCAGAGGATGTGAAGGTGAGTGATTCTGAAACCCCTGCAGACTTAATGGATCCCGGGAAACATGGGGCACTGCGCGCTGGACGCCTCAGAGTGGTGCTGCTCTGCCACAGCTCGACTCAACCTGATTTGTCTTTATCCGCGGCAGCTTTTGGCAGCGTCGCCAGAGGACAGCAGGCTGACTTTGCCACTGTTCCAACAGATCTGTCTTGGTCTCAGTCGTAAACTACACGAATCAAGCAGCGGGGTGGCCCAGTTCAGCAGGGGGGCCTGGATTCATACGCCTTGGCTGACGAGAGTCCAAACCACTGAAGTGCCCTTGATCAGCACACCGAGTCCGTACAGCTTTAACCCCTTCTCCCCTGCACACACACACTATTAAATAAGATTGAGGCTGACTGGGAATTGCTACAATATGTGCGACGTGAGATGAGGGCCTGAGCCGGGAGACAGTTAGCTTAGCGGACAGATGGGAAACAGGAAGTTAACCAATAACCCCTTTACCAGTACCGCTGAAACTCAGAATATCATGTGTTATGTCATTTGCTGAATCGACCTTTTTCCCTAGTGGTCCGGTCCATAGACTTAACTTCCAGTCACTCATAAACACATCAAAACAAATGGACACCGGGTGAGTTTTCTCAACAAGCTTACCGCCTTTACCTAAATTAGTTGAATTTTTGAGAAGTGTTGAGGAAAGCTCTGCCACCGCATACAAAGTTTTCCACAAAAGAATTTGTCCACAGCTATCAAGATAAGTAGAGATACAACTGTTAGTTGCTACTGAGCTGTTAGCCCGTCTACTGTGAGGCCTAGATAATGTGTAGTATAAGCGGATATAATAATTGAACTGATATGGTGTCCCATTGTTGCGTTTATGGTTGTCCAGGTGAACGCCCTCTCTGTGGCAGCAATAACATTAGCCTAGCGCTAACATCAGCATGTGTGTGTTTGTGTGTATTTGGGTGTAGCTGGATTAAAAGCAAAATGTCTTGTAGAACTCGTTCTACATCGGAAATCGGCCGGAGACGAATCAGTACGGCAACATAATAACACTCAAATGTGATGGACGGGTTCCGCCCACAGCTGGATGCTTAGTTGTGGGCGAGTTTCTCCCCCTTCGTTGCTACTACATTGTTCCTCGCTTGTCGGCGGCGATATTTTTACATAGGATAAGTCTGGGAATCTCATAAATATTCATGGTGCACCGTCATCCGATTGTCCCGTTGAGCAGTGACGTCGGCCCGCGGCAGTAGTTGCTTTACATGTCATCTCCTTATTTCCAGTTGAAAAACGCAGAAATGTGAAAAGGGTTTATCGACTCTCCCAAAAAGCACCAAGCACATTGGTGAGCTACACAGGTGCTGGTAGATTCTGTATGGGCATATGTTTTACTCAGGAGACATAACTAACAGGAAACACAGATTAAGGGTAAGTAAAATATATTATTATATGTATGATATTTTAAGGCCATGTCAGTATTTTATTGTAAAAATTGTGCAGCTGATGTCAATATTTTTTATCACCACATAATAGAAGTGCATCATTTCCCATAACGAATGGAGCTCTTCCAGAAAATCACTTATGAGGATTCATGCCGTTCCACCCTTTGTCTTGAGAAGAATACCCATTTGTGCCGAGAGCACTTGAGAGTTGGTTTCTGAAACTAATACAATAAACATGTGAAATCAGTCCCAACACGAAGGCTAGTCCACTTCAGGCTGAGTGGTCCATTTGTAAATATCCCCGCAGACAGGGTAAAATCGGCCGCTTGTTCCTGAGTGGAACGCACCTTTCAGAACAACACGACATTACATCATTTACATGAACAAATCTCCAGTTCCTCTCATTATATTTCCAGCCCACACAGAAAAAGACAGCGGTGCACGCGTGTGTGTGTGTGTGTGTGCGTGCGTGTGTGTGTGTGTGTGTGTGTGTGTGTACCTGGATGAGGTAGTGGGAGCAGAGACTGAGGAGCTCCAGTAGCTGAAGGTGGCTGCCCGCAGACAGGACGTCATGGATCACCGTCGGCTCCAGCAGGATCTGTCCACATGAGATAACCAAGGTCACTGGCGCTCATTTGATTTTCTTTTTTTTCTTCGATGCTCTCGCTTTCATTTATCACAGCACTTGGCTGCAGTTCGCTTCCAGCGTGCTCATATTCTTCCCCGTGCTGCCCTGGCGACTGAAGCGACTGGATTAAAGCGAAAATGCACCTGCGGTAAATGATCGCACGCCGTTACTCATCGTCACAGCGACCGTATTTCTGATTATGGCCGTCGGTGAAGACGACTTCTGCGAAAAGCACTGTCTGTTCCCTCGTTTGCCTCTTTTGGTCCTATTTCCAGGCAGCGTGAGTCAGCGAAAGGAATCTGGCGCGACAGCATCAAGGGTGTGATGATTTACAGGGCCCCTGCGTCTAGACTGACTCCACTCGTTTGGCAGTGCACGCTCAAATATTGACCCCCGATTTCGGACGGCCCCTCATGTCTGATTCCGGCCGGGCCGCGTCTTATCGTCTTATCGTCTTATCGCGTCACATCTCAAACAGGGCGGCCAGTCATGTGCGCACAACGTATAACAGTTGAAAAGCCAGAGCGCTCCCCGTGAGGCCTTGGGCGGCAGCTGAGAGCCTCCCTCCGTTTCCCCAATTGCAGTCCATCACAGTCGTTCGACGTAAAGCTCCGCGAGGCGAGCCCAGCCGCCCAGCCCGTTGCGAGGATCCCGGGAGCCGAGCGAGGTATTTATTGATTAGGAGGCTGCCCTTTGTTGTGTCTGCTCCCGGCGCACACAGACGACCACGCGGAGTTAAACGCCCTATAAATAACCGGCGCCACGGCCCAATCAGACTAAACGTGCCTGCTGTTACCTGCGGCACAGGGGACTCACCTGCTCCAAATGAAATTTGGTATTGTTTGGAAAAGGGCAGGAGCAGACCCGTCTGATAATCCATTCAGCAGCGTTGGCCTACATAGCCACGCAGGCGTGACTGCATCAGTAGTGAAAGTGAGAGAAAAATGACTTCATCACTTGTCTCCCCTGCCTCCTCTGCCGCAGATACAGTGGTGGGCTGAAAACGGTTCCGCAGCACCCATGGCTATCGTGGCTCGCTACAGCCTACTCAGTGTTTAGGTTTTCAGAAAGCGAAAGAGCGACATTTTGTCCCCTGAAAGGCACAAGCCCGAACATGAACCATGCCGTGTGGAGACGTATCGTGAAAAACGTTTTTGTCATGTGTGCCGCTTCACACTCCGTTGTTGCACATTATGCAACACACACACACACACACACACTATTTGACCGCTGTGTATTCATGCACAGAGTTAGAAGCAGTAAGTTAGCTTGTTAGAAATGTTATACATGATTAACTAATGTGACTTGAAATGAAATATTTTACCCGTGATTAAAGCCGCTCAGTGGCCTTTGCTGATATCATTTTTTCTCTCTCTCTCTCTCGCCCTCTCTCCCTCTCCCTCTTCCTCTCTGCAATTAGCTGCATCTGCGCTTTTATCACAGTACGGTTTTCTGCTAGGCATGGGCAGTGGTCCAGTTAACCACTCTGCGGCCACGCAGATGCCTTGAATACTGAGCAGCGTTAATGAAATGGAGGGGCTTCTTTCATTTCCCGAGCTCCACTCTGCACATGCGTTGAGCCCCAGTCAGGGCGGAACTGCTGCCCTCGACCGTCAGTCCGACAAAGGTTTTCTTCAATGGAGGGTAAAGCTAACCCGCCGGCAGTGCACCAGGTCTCAACATCCCCCGCCTCTTTTATTGGCCGAACATGAGCCAAGGCCAACGGGTAAGGTGAAACAACAAACACTTGTCAGCTGGCAGACGGCGGCAGCAGCAGCAGCGATGGAGGCCAATAATAACTGTAATAACCGTAAGTGAACGCTCCCGGTTCGCTCCTCTCCTCTCCTCTCCCCTCCAGAGACCCACTACAGCTCCAGCTCTTCAACCCTCACGTAGCAGAAGTCAGTTTTGTAATACCGAGGCGGCCCCAGTGTGGGAGTCGACTGATCTCTGGTGGGAACCGACATTTACTGTACTCGTTACTTCACCTGCAAGAGAGGACAGCGCGAAGGGAGAGGTGCTCCATCCAGGATCTTACCTTCGTAGGCTCATGTTATTCTCCTACTTGAGCAAGAAGTGTAAGAGTGAAACTGTCATGTCTTATAAAACCATGGGAACGGGGAAAGATACTCCGAGGCTCTAATTGGTTGATGTACGCACAGCGTACTGATGTTTGACGTGCCGTCTGAAGATTTATTGAAGTCCCTCAAACGGAGTTCCAGTGTGACAGTATCCAGCGGCAGCGTGTCCGGCCTATGACATGTGGCTCAAGGATTTTTAGTAGGTCATTATTTACGGCGTGGGGCTAAGCATATTGCCCTCATCTCATCTGCTATCATCTCCTCTGGGCAGGCAGGAGCTGAGCCAACCAAAGCAGGGCGGCTTGCAAGCCTGCTGTTGACCTACTTACACTGCCCAGCCACTCACTCTTTGCTCATTTCCACTGTGGAAATAAAATTAGGAGTAATTACAAAGTTCCTGGCCTCCCGGTGCACCGCGCAAGCCGCTGGGCTGCCGATTGGAGCGAGCGTCGCTGCCACTAACAAGGTCAAGGAGGGTTATTAGGAATGATCACACTCTTAGACTCTGCCGGTGGGATGAGAGCGGCAGAACAGCGGCCGCACTTATTGGACCGTCTCGCTCGCTCTCGCTCTCCTGTGCTCTATTCAGGAACCAGGGCCAGACTATGCAGACACAGAGGAGGGACGGGCTTGCGATCAAATCTGACACAGCACCTGCAACCCCCCCTGGATAAGACTGGCCGGCCTGATAGTCCCCTCTGACGCTCAGATTAAAGTGATAATCTGCAAATGCCCTGTTGTGATTTATTTTGGTGATGTATTTGGAAGTCGTGACAAGTAACCACTGTGTCGCATTATAAAACACTTGCAGGCGCAGGCTTAACGTGTGAAACATTTGGTCCCCTCCGTGCACCAGAAACGGCATTACTTGCACAGGAATGCGTCCAAAATAATTGACTCATGTAACATTTATTGTATTTTTATAAAGCTGCGGTTTCGTTATGTAACACAGCAACGCGTCACATCTTAGCATGGCACGGCACACGGAGCACAGCGCTAGTCCAGTCAGATGGGCCACCTCTGTGGTTTATCCTGCGATACAGAAGGCCGGATGGAGCTATTTTGTTGAAAGGGGACACGATTTGACACAGTCCAGCTATAAATGATGCTACGTTCAGAAACAGTCCCCTTTCAGGGGCCCCCATCGCAGTATTTGCAGTAGTACTGGGCCTCCGCCCAGTGGTCCAGTCCAATGATGATGCTTTCATCATCTCATTTCCATAATATTCAAATGCATGATGCGGAAGATGCTTTTTGCACGCCATCCTCCCAAGCAAACAAACAAACAAACTGTGTGTGACTGCTGTATTCAGACGAGTTCTGGTGCCGGCGGCTCTGACTCACCTGTCCGGTGTACGCAAAATCCAGCGCGTGCTTCAATCCAACGCTGGTCACTCCTTGAAGAGTCACTTCGTCCGCCTCGCTCTCCACCATGCACAAGCTGAACATAGCCTGACGACACACAGCGCACACACGAAGGTCAGCCCAGGGAGGCGCTTTTCACGGACATGTTACTTCTATTTTTGGCTGTTAAGACATAAAATGACACAAGCTGAGAACAATGCAGCCTCGCACATCTGTTACGTCAGTATTCATGGCCTGGAAAAAAAATGAACAGCCGTATGTGAGCGCGTTATAGAAACGGCATGGGAGTTAATCAAAACCCGCCAGACGTTACATCCTGGAGCCTCTCTCTATCGATTCACCTGCCTTACCCCCCGAGGTCAGCGGTAATAAATAGCACAATCAGTACTTTCTGTGACACTCCGTCTTTTCACCCCTTCTGTCACACGCACGCACACACACGCACGCACACACACACCCACACAGAGTCGCCCATGTGCGTGCCGCCCTCCATGTGAAATCAAAGTAATGGATGCAGCGTCTACAGTCTGGGCCCGCTGTGCATGCGTCCAGCTTGCTGCTCTCTAATCAAAGCTATTGACTGGTGTCACACCATGAGGGGCTGACAGATCCATTGATCAGCGCCAACCAGCAGAGCGCAGCAGTATCAGGAGGGAGGAGACAGAGGAGGGTCAGATGTGGCCACGGCGAAGATCGTCTCCGCTACCTATCCTTCTCGCTTATGGAGACGGACAGGCAGGTCATGAAGCTTTTGAGATGGGAGTCGAGATATCTTTTTTTATTTGAGTGTGTGTGTGGGTGTGTGTGTGTGTCTGAAAACACCATAAATTTATTTGGAAAAGCAATTCCGGCTGCTGTAGACAGTTTCCTCGCCCCGGGATAGCGATCAAGCTAACTCGCAATCCCACATATCTCTTAGATCGCAGTTTGTAACACAGTCACTGTGCACTATCTCTGCAAGCTGGTGTATAACAGAATTACAGACCTCCAAAGGCCCCGGGGCGGGCCAGTTAGCGTGGCATCTCTCTGTCATAAAAAAAAAAAACCTCATTTATTTCTCCCGAAAACTCATCCAATTCTCCATGATTCACAGCACCCGTGAACTTTAACCAGGGCCCCTCCTCTCCCCTGGCCAATGGCCCCCGTCCGCATCATGAGGATGATTCGTGGGACAGGGTTGACTCGAGGTCACGCTGAGCTTTAACCAAGGCCCGCGCGTCTCTCCTCAGAGCTCAGCCTCGTTGAATCACCGCCGTCCTAATTAAAAATCCACCGGTCCGCTGAGCACAGGAGGGCCCGCAGCCCCACCTGGGGCCAGATGGTGACTGCGCCGCGGTCAGTGTGTAGTCAAGGGAGGAAAAAGACGGCCGAGCACGCAGAGCTGAGCAGGGAAACGTACAATGGGAGAGTGTGCGTGCGTGTGCGTGCGCACGGAAGTAGCGAGCCGCTGTTTTTAGCCTGGCCCCTTGTCCCCCCCGTGTGCGCGCCGAGGTTGAGGCAGGGCACCCTGAGAGTGTTGGCAGGGCCGCCCCCCCCCGGCACCCGGCGCTCCTGACCTTGGCGGAAGGGAGCGCTGCTGGTGACGGATGGCTCCTCTGACTTGGTGCTATAGATCCGGTGCAGAGGCAGCCCTCACTGCAGTCCTTTCACATGATGCTGCAGTGGGTGGGGGGGTGGGGGAGTGGAGTGGGGGGGGTGGAGGGGGGCAGAGCTGCAGCTCGCCCCGGCTGCCAGCAGGATTTATGCGTGCCTGCCTGTTGTGATCATACCACAGAGGACTTGTGACTGCCTCACGGAGCCACGGCAATTCTGCCTTTTTCACTGAGGTTGTTTTGATACCGGAGCCAAATATTTGACTCTCTACAGTGAGAGGCCTACGGCCGTAGTTACTGGCGGATTTGTCACAGAAATCATGAGCGAAGATACAGAAAACTCCCAGAGCGCCGAAGGCTCAGCGCAATTTCTTTTCTTTTCTTTTTTTTTTAAGACGATTTATCAGCGGTGTGATCGGGGGAAAAGAGGAGCTTGCGAAAATACATCTGGACCAAGACGCACGAAACCTTTCACTGGCAGATGGATCAATTGTATTCTTTCATGTCTTTGTAAAGAAATGCTGATTTAATTTTAATGCTTCCAGACCCGGCGATTTAATTAAGCCGTAATTTAATTGTCACAGTGGAGTAATGAATACTCCCTTAAACTGCAGCTCTCTCCTCTTTAAAATAGGCATGACACAAGTAGAAAGACACACCCGTGATGATGTGACTGGCAAACACATATATTATTTTAGTGTCTCTACCGCAGCATAAATATCTAAGCCGTAAAGCCTTGAAATACTATTGTATGTATACACAATCTAAGCTTGCATCTGCTATCTGAGCCTGCTACTATCTCCGTATTAGCAAATAACTGAACTTGGGGGAAAAGTAATGGATGCCTCGCTGTCCACCGGTAAATTATTTGACAAGCATACGCGCAACTGCACCCAATGTTTCCACTTGTGACTTTAATTCCTGTCAGTCGCATTTATCACATCACCAGGTAGCAATCGGCTCCAGGTCACAGAGTGGAAACACGAGAACGGCATGGTGATTTGGAAACTTCAGGGCACTGTGCAAAACATGAAAATTTGGTTCATTCTTTTTTTGTTTTGTTTTGGACAATTTTGACCAATTGAAAGCAGCAGGAGGAGAATTCATCCATTGGTTTATTTCATCAACTGCGATTTTGATGCCAGCCAAATGTGAGAGCACCGGGGTAACAAAACACTGGCAGACGCTTTAGTATCACCTGTTTGGCTCATTCCACGGGTTAGGAGCTTGATAGTCAACAGGTATTATGGTATGAAAGGGGCCCCTGGTGCAAAGTAAACATTATTGGTGAACAAAGTCAGCGACTGAATCCCCTTCTACTGGCTTCTTCACACAGCATCCAACATTTGTTTTGGCTCCGCACGAAGCGGTTAAAGCACAGCTTGTGTGAAATCCTTCCTCGAGACAAAGCCAGCTTTGATACGGGCACTGTCATGACTGCAGGGCTGGCAGACGACATTTCTCCGTACCACAAAGGAGAAATTGAGGATGTGCCGGCGTTTGTGCGTCCGTGTTTGCGTGCGTGCGTGCGCGTGTGTGGGCGCTGCGGCTGAGCGTGATGCATGACGCTGGTGTGACTGATCTCAGCCGTCTCGGCAATGTGACGGCATTGGAGGAGGCAAGGTGACGCATTCAGGACGTGTCTCAGGTGAACAGCTCGCGCTCGGTCGGAGATTTCGTTACGATCTCCCGCGTCCGCCGGGCTCGATAACGTGTCATAATCCGTGTGCGAGGTGTGCGAGGTGTGTGTGTGTGTGTGTGTGTGTGTGTGTGTGTGTGTGTGTGTGTGTGCGTACGAGAGAAGGCAGGCGGAGCGAGGGGCCACGGCCGCCGTCTCTCGACACGAGGCACCTTCATTTGCTGCGGTAAATGAACTAAATGAGAGCCAGCGGTGGAGTCAGATGACAAAGTGGAGATAATGCCGTTAAGCCCCCACGGAGGAACGGGGGGGTGGGGGGCTGAGTTTTCTTGCTCACTGTAACAGGCTGATCTAATAACCCGAGCTGGTGGAACAACGGCGCTCGCCAGCTCGGCTCGGCTCAGCTCAGCCGGGACATGAGAGAGCGGCCTCTCAGAAACGCCAGCAGCCGGGGAACAAAAAAGAAGTGAGGAGGACGAACAAAAGGAGAGAGGAGTGTGCGACTCGCCCACCCTCAACTCTCTGCAGAGAGAGAAGTAAAAATAACCAACACACACACACACACACACACACGGACGTGCTCTTGCACACAGGAGGAATAATCCCTGGGCAACTTGGACGTATTTAATCTGCCTCTCATTTTCAAGAGGGATTAATTTCTGCCTCCTAATCTGCTCAGCGCCCCCTAAATCAAATCTCATCGGTGCACTTTTCCCTGTGCGTCCCTGTCTCCCGTCTGGCTGTCTACCTACAGCTACCTCCGCGGCTTAGCTCCGGCTCAGGCTCAGGCTGATCAGAACGCCCGGGAGCAAACACTAAGGCTCCATCCAGGTGGGCCGGCGTGGGATGAGCTGCTGTGTGGAACATGTATCTGAACCTGAATGCGGCGTGTAGCCGCTGCGTGTGTGTGTGCGCGCAAACTGGACTATTTTTGTGGCAAATCAAAAAAAAAATTCAGTCTTTGAGATGGAAGACTGAAGGCTCAATTTGAAGCCATTGCGGAAATGGTGGTAATCTGCGCTAATGGAGCGAGCACAGTTAAACTGATAGCTGCTTTGTACAGATATATAAGCGACCGCATAACCTTTACAGTCTGATTATCCTAATACAATACCAACTCAGTGTGCGCTCGATCTCAAATCTGCATAATCTTCCTTTTTCGCAGAGGGGGAAGGTGCTGCAAGGTGTTTGGCCCGGCACTCACCCTGAAGTAATCGCTGCACGCTGCCAGGACGGCTTTGTGTGCGTGGAACTTCTGCTCGCCGGCCACCAGGGTGACGTCGCACAGCAGCCCGTCCTTCCTCTGCTGGTTGAGGGCGGAGAGCACCGAGTCCTGGTGGGACTTTGACTGACATAGCCTCTGTCCTGTCAGCATCTCCCTGCTGCAGGGCACACAGATCAGGCTTTTCAAAACAAACGCAGCACAGACAAGAAACACATTTCCACGCACAATTTCAGCCTCACAACTCTCAAGTATCAAGTATCACACCAGTACGTCTGAGAGACTGCGGCTGACCGGCAGACTGATGGACCACTGTGGATCCTCGTGTCGGCAAACACATCCCGCTCTCAGTCCTTCCCCACCCCGTCCGTCCAAATCCACCTCTGTCCACTCACATCTGCGGCAGTCACTCTAAATGCCGCTGTCTGCCAGGAGGCTTGCTCTGTCACCTTCATGGTGATGGGGCGTAAAACAGAGGGAATAATGGGTGTGTGCGTGGGCGGGCGCGTGTGCGCGCCACAGGCCAGAGGTTGGATGAATGATGAGTCAGGCTGTTTGTTTGGTGGCGGAGGGAAGCGCCACGGGAGGAGAGGACGAAATTTGCCTTGCTGGAGCGGAGGGAGGGGAGATTACATGATTTCACAACCCCCGGGGGGAGGGCGTGTACAGGATTTGAGACGGGATGGAGCCCTTTGATGCCCTTGATGGTAATTAATCTATGAGAATATACAGATGACAATATAATCTCATAATCTTAATCAGTTTGGAGCTGCGGACCATGAAGTGTCGGGCGCCTTTAAAGGGCGACTCCGGGTGATTTAGTGTCGCGCTCTCGCCGAGCTTGCTGATTCACAACAGGTCAAATTAGAGGCAGGTTGAGATGGATTTCCCATAATGCAACCAACAGCAGTTTAGAGCTGCGTGCCCTCGGGCTCACTTGTTTTCTTTTTTTTTTAATGCGAGCATGTAAAGTTCAAACCAAAGCTGCTGTTTTGTGAGGCTTAGTGGGATGCCGCATGACTAGAGAAGTGACCTTCAGAAAGCTGAGAAAAATCTGAATTTCTGGCACCACCACTGGGGTTTACGGATGTCTCGCCCATGATGGCTTAAAAACAATATCTAAAACACGTCCGATTTCTGCTACAAACTAAGGCGAAACTCAAATCTGTTATAAACAACAGCCCCTGTGGGAACATGAAACGAGAGTTGAGCCGATCATCACATGTCTTTATAGACATGTTATGGTATATCTGTCATACAATATCTGGTATATCTGTCAAACGGTAATCCACTCGGAGAGAACACAAACAAATTTGTCTTATAACTACAGATACCTTCCAGTGCATATTGTGATTAAGTTTGTTTTGAACTATAGCGCTCTAAAATAAAATAGTGACCGTGTGACCTGTTTATGAAGATTCCTGTCATCAGAAGCTCAAGCATGAATGGGCAAGCTTAAGGCTGACAGCTACAAGCTGCATTGAGAGTATGGCACAAATGTTTTGGTTTTGGTCTTCTCAGGGCGGCTGTCTGCTTACAATAATAAAAAATGTTGCATACGCAGTCGTCTCCTCTTTCGGCCGTGAGATTTCCCACATCTAATGTTCACCACAGTCAATCGATAAGCAGCATAACAACAAACAGAGAGCCAGCGCTGCAGCAACACAGTGCTCTTATATGGATCCGCTAGACAAAAAACAAACAGCACCTTCAGGCTCTGGAGAATGTGACTCCTGGTCTACATTTGCTGAAACAGCCAGCAGTACATTTCCCTGTGCATAGGCAGCCAGTGCATACTCCACTGTGCGCTCCGAGCCTGGAGCGTGCATGTTTGCATGTTTACATCAAGTGTGTGTGTGCAGGGAGTAGGGTCACTCACCTGAGGCTGGGTTCAGAAGGCATGCCCCTAGACAAAGGAAGAGGAGATGGCGGTGGAGGTGGAGGGGTGGCGCTGCGTGGCTCCGGAGGACTGTAGTCTCCTCTCTGGGAATGTACATCAGCCTGATAGGACAGAGCAGCATGTCAGCTTCACTCAGTCCATCCGCTGCAGCCAGCCGCACTGTGACAACCTCCTGTGCGACGTGTGAAGGGATGCAACCACGCGTCAAGCCTAATGACGACTTCTCCCTTCTGTAGGCACCGCAGCCGGCTTTGACAGTTCCCATCACTACTCTTTCCGGGCCTTTTCGTGGGTAAAGTGGAGGTGGAGCTGAGGCAGCAGCAGCCACATGCGACTGGACTTCAAAGGGGTGGGGGGGTAAACACGCTCAGCACTTCTCAAAGCAAGCTGGGTGTCCAAATTACAGCAAGTCCCTATGGTGTAGCTACAACCTTGACATAATGTGCTACACACCTGAATCCGATACGGCTCCCAGTCTCCTGCCAGATACAGCAAAGAAACAGAGGTCAGCGCAGATGCACAGCGAAACCCAAGCAGCTGTGGATGCTCTGGCTGGAACGCTACTACAGTAAGGCGCCGCAGGTCCTCCCCACAAGGATGTTTTATAGAGGCAGGCCGGTGTGCGTCTGGCTCACCTTAAGTGCAAGCAGGGCCAAGCTGGCTCCTCTGGAGAGTAGATCTGGAAGTATCGACCTGGCTATGAGTGACCTTCAGATGCATGGCCACGGGCAACTGCTCCTGATTGACATAGAGAGGGAGTGCACCCTGTGGTCCTGAGTCCAAACCTGCTGCTGTTCCTAAGTTGTAGCTTTACCTGCATCATTACACACCATCACATCAGGAAGGCAAAGTGGGACTATATGATGATGGGTACACTGGCAATCTCTCCCTCCCACAGATGTTCCCACGATAGGTCCCTGAGGAAGTTTTGATAGCAACCCACATTCATCTCAACAGCCATTTCTCGTAAACATTCAACGAGAGGGCACAACGACTTCCCATCATTTGGCCTCAGCAAAGATTAAGCATAACCGGGGGTTGGGTACATTTAGGTTCTGATAATCACAACAAGTCGGCCATTGTTCCCTACAAGAAAAAAAAACAGTAATCTCCTGACTGGAACCAAGCACGTTGGCAACTGTTGTGTTTTACGCACCAGAGGAAGCTGCTGGGAGCGAGCCAGGAGAGGGGCGCACGGGAGCTGGGCTCGGGCTGGGAGGATGGCAGGATCGGCGGCTGCCACATAAGGAGACAGCTCCTGTGCATTGACTGTCACTTTCCCAACGCTCCCAGCTGTCAGAGCCCTCCCAGCAACAGGCCGGCGCCTCGGTCACCCCCCCACCCCCACCCCTTCCATCGGGAGCGCCGCAGCCCTGCTCCGTCCATCATCGGACGCAACAGGGCTGAGCCACAGCCACGGTCTGCTGGGTACGGCTTTCACGGGAATTGTCTTCATATACCACCGGCTCACGCACCTCATATGAATGCGCTGAGGTCCAGTCCCGTCCACTCCGGCGGAGTCCCCGCTGCAGCTGGCATCAGATGTCCGGCCTGGGTCTCCTTCACATCACAGGAGGACAGAGGAGGAGGAGGAGGAGGAGAACAGACGAGCAGATGCACTCAGTCACGGCGGACACTTGGCTGGTGACACTGTAGCACCTAGATTGTTACATCGTAACCACGCCTCTCCACGATCACATGGATGTGGACAGAGAGGGGGAGGCAGCGCCTCCGAGTGGACCAGCGCGACATTGCAGGCTGCGTGAATGGGTGGCCGTGTGTTTACTACAGAATCAAGAGTCAGATTTATTGGCAGGTGTTGATACATCTTCTTGGTTAGGCAGCCAGGAGGAATTTGCTTTGGCGAATGGTACAGGAAACACTCAGGTGGGTGACGAATTAACAGCACAAGACAGCAGCGCACATATGCTTTGTACACTGAACAAAAACTACAAACGACACTGTGGGAGTAGTAGAATATAATATGACATAAATATCTATTTCACATGAATTTTGTTACATTGGCTTGCAGAGTATATACCAAGAAAAAGTATACTGTCAGGATCTATCAGGATCAGTTAGTTTCTACATGAACTGTCTTGGTGGTCCATACTAACACCAGGGGTCCTCGTAGCATCTCCGGAGGGTGGAGGATGGGGTGACCAAAGACCAACCTGGTGGCCCACGTTTTATATAGTTCTGGCTTACTCCTCACTTAACCTGAACCACACTGAACCTTTATTTGTAAAGAACTTCTGAAAACAACCAAAGCTAATTACTAATGTACTGCTCAACTACTAAACAATAAAGGAACACAGTAATAAATTAACATAAAATAGTAGCCTATGTAAAACTATATACAAGAAGTACAATATTACCTGTTGGAACAGGTGCGTGCATCCTTGTTCATGTTTCACCTTAAATGTATTCTCCCACTCATCACATAAATTAGATAAACTTTTGCATTCTGGCATTCGTATGTCTGGCATCCCTGGCAGCCACAGTCCAAACTGTTTTCCTTTTTGGTCTCTACATAGTGGAACTGGTGGAACTTCTGAGCACCACCAGAGTACGAACATTCCCCTCTAACTTTTAGAAGCTCTTGAAGACCCTCTTTTTCCAAGAGCACCTCCTCTACTAACCACTGCTCTGACCCCTCTTTACTATCCCTCTTCTTATACATTTTAGCCCTTGTAACAACCATGGCCTCTTGTACTGAAGTACTAATGCTATCCCTAAGAGTCAAGAAGAGTTGCATTGGACCAACTTGTTTGCCGAATGAGTAAATGTTTGTAAATGTCTTTTATCACCCCTTTATTATGTGGGGGGTTGGGTATGGAACAGGTGTGGGTGGTGGGTTATTGAGGCTAAAAGCACTTGCTAACAGCATTGCTAACACTAACAGCATTGACTGGCCACACTACACAACTGCCTCATTGCTCACAATTCATCACGACTCTGTGCAACTTTATAGGTTAATCAAGTGGTCATTGTAGTCAGCCATGGCTACACAAGTGTTGTGTGAAATATGTGATCTTTTGTGCATGAGTGAAAAAGAAACTATCAAGAATGGCATGGTAGGGTATGTCACATCAGGCCTAGGCAAGTAAAAAAACACTAACATGCTGGTCTTTTCATTTGGACCTCATGGAGAGTTGCAGATGCGAAATCACAGGTTGTAAGTTATAATACACTGCATGATGATTCGCTGTTCCTGACTCTTAGAAATTGGGCCAGACACTGGAAATCACTCGTGGCGACAAAATCGGACTGTACTTGTATAGTATGCATGAGGCATTAGGGAATGAACAGTGCCAAAATATAAGGAACTGCAGTGGTCCAGTTGTGATGTTGTAAAAGGATGAACTGCTCTCTAGATCTTTGAGGGGTAGTCCTCATAAATATGTTTTATTTCTGGCCAACCAACAGCATCTTAAACTTATCATTATAGTTATAAAGCGTTATAAAGGTTTAATATGTGATTTTTTTCTGACCTTAGTCCATCATAGGGCTCAACGCAAATATACATCTTATTTTAGCTGTGAACACTATTAAAATAATATATGATAAAGACTTAGTAATACAAGATTTAGTGTAGTGTGGTAGTGTAGATTTGGCGCTGCATACTGTCTTAAATAGATTTATTTTTATTGTAAATATATGTATTGGCAAACACTGTATAGATTCACAGACTTCCTATAAATCTATCAACATCTCCTTGCCAATACCTACATTTAAAAAAAGACGTCAGACGTTTTTTTTAAAAAAGACGTTAGATTTGTAAATCGACCCCGATATGATCGAGTATGGATCTGTCCCATTCACCAGGATCACGTCTGGTGCGTTCAAGAGCGCCTCGGCAATTTACAGCTCGCCTGCGAACTGTAGTTTGTGGCGATCCCTCTTCCGCGGCTCCTAATTTAAATTAGACGTTTGTGAGCCTCGGACACATTGAAACAATCTTAAAACGTTCAAACGTGCAAAATAAAACACAATATATTTGTTAATGTTTAATCGCTGAAATCGTACATAGCAAGATAGTCATCTGTCCCAGTGCGCCTGAAGGCGTCTCCACCTCACAGCAGCCCAAGCGGAGCAGTCTGGGGCACCGTGTTGAAGCCTGTGGCAGGAAGCACGCCAACAAACTCCCCTCAGAGTCACTCCGACGACTATCCATGTAGTCAGCTGTTACGCCGACTCCCGGGCAGCTGAGGGTAAGTCTTCGTGTTTGTTTTTTTTTCCAGCCTCATACATTTTTAAACACTTTTGTGTGTGTGTGTGTGTGTGTGTGTGCCTCGGGGCGGCCGTCCCACCGCGGTAGCGGCGGATGTTTACTGTACTCTCCGGGGGGAAATGGCTTTTCTTACCCACTCACTTCCACTCCGTGAAAAAAACTACTCCGGGGACTTCGTAGTGACACCCGAGCGACGCGTAGGCCCGTTGAGCCTGCCCTGCGCACTGTGTTGTGGGTGTTGCATGGCAGATGTGCACCCTGTGCTAACTCCGCAGCGCTTGTTAGTAACTAACCACACAGGCTCACCACCCACACGGCCTCGCCGTCCCCACCGTGCACTTCCTAAACATATCAACGCTGCTGCGCTCACTCAGACCCGCTAATGCTGCCATCGGTGTCCGATAACCATCAGACACTTAAGAACCCATATAAACAACTCCGATCTGGATTATCTAAAGCCCTTGTCTTCACATGGACGCGTTAAGTGTACTGAGGTTCACGCATACATGTGTTTATATTGTGTATGTACTCAAATCAAGACCAGTGTTGGATGAATCCCTTTGGGAAACCCAAGGAAAGTGATACTTTCCCATTGAGTCACTGCCTGTGTGTGTGTGTGTGTGTGTGTGTGTGTGTGTGTGTGTGTGTGTGTGTCTGTGTCTGTGTCTGTGTCTGTGTCTGTGACACTTTAATGTGAAGTTTAATGTGCATCGACAAGCCGGGACACATTCTCCTGTATCGGCTCCGGTCTGAAGCTTTCCCCACCCCTCTTCAACTCTGCACACACAGGGATTGACCAGATTTCGCTCCCCTTGTTCCCCCTCTCACTGATATGCCTTTGAAGAAGGCGTCTCGCGCCGCAGCCCCAGGAGCTTCAGGAAACTTGAAGAGCGTGCTCAGATTATCGCCGAATTGGTCTCAGTTTGCGTAGCTTAATTTGTCTCCTCTCGATGAAGGCACAGTGCGAGGTTGTACACCGAACTGCTTTGATGGTGGTGGTGGTGGTGGGGGGTCATCAGCAACCACCCACTATCATCCTACGTTTCTCATGATCCAAAGTGAACCAAATTCTGACTTTCAGGCACGTGGGATCTTTGCGACCCGCAGGCAAATGTGGACCAGTGATGGGAAAGGCCTGCCCCCCTGCGCCGCCCTCCAGCTCCACTGAGATGACCCCAGGAGACGGGCAATGCGGGTGACAGCTTGAACCCGGGGATTTCAAAGTCCGGGGCCGAGATTTCCTCACACCGAGCCCAGAGGGAGAGACCCGTTTTGAAGTGGACACTAGAAAGCCGGCTGTGGCAGCCATGGCGATGGGCGGATCGGCCTGGGCCTACCTGGCCCTGGTGTGGCTGGGCACCTGCAGGGCACACAGCCTCTTCACCTGCGAGCCCATCAGAGTGCACCGCTGCCTGGGGGTGCCCTACAACATGACCTTCTTCCCCAACATGATGGAGCACTACGACCAAGACGTCGCGGCCTCCAGCATGGAGGTGAGTCCCCCCCCCCCCCAACCCTTGACAGCTCACGTATCGGGTGTCTTATTCACAGCCTAGGAAACAGGCTCACGAGTCTGCTGAAACGCGCCGTAGGAGTCGTCGTTCCCACACACTCTGACTCGTCGTTCTGTTGTCAAGTGTTGACTTGTCGTCGGGTTTCTTAATCAGATTTTTAATTTAAAGCCTGGAACTCAACTGATGCGTCTCTCTCTAGGCAATCCCACAGTCCTCACCTGCCAACACCGGCATTTGTTCCAACACATTTATCGCCATATTCAATCTGTGCGAAAGCTCCAAAGGGTGTTCAAAGAATCTGAATACCTCTGGTTGAATGTTCTGCTTCAGTAGGATAGATAGATGCATGGTCTTTCAACATGTATCAGTCGTGCACACGGTTCACCAGCTTAACCAAAGTCTTTCATCATTCACGCACGTTCACACATTGATGACACCGCATCGGGGTTGGTTCGGGGTCCAGTGTGTGGCTCAAGGGTACCTTGTTATTTGATGTCGGGGAAAACAAGGTTCACCGCGTGCGAGCGCTAACCGTTCGAAATGGCTTGTCAACAAGGGTAAGTGTAATCTTGAAGTAATGGCTCATTTCAATGCCATTATTGGACCTGTGCGTGTCTCCGCGCCAGGGTGTGTCAGGCTTCAGGCGCACATGTTGGAAGAGCAGTTGCCACCGTGTCGTTATGGGCACACATGCACGCACACGCGCGTGAACATCTAGCGACTGCAGCTTCATCTCTTGTCATTGGGCATAGTCTCATGCGGCGTCCTCGGAGCGGGTCACCCCGAGCGTTCCCTGTTCGAAGGGACAGACGGCTTCGAATCTTGACTCAACGTTTGCGTGTGCGTGCGTGTGCGTGGGGGTGCTCTCACTGGAAACTGGGGGAACTAGCAGCACCGCATCAGGCTGTGGTTCAGCTCCAGTCGAGTTCTGATACGCGCTGAAGGCCGATGGAACTTGATAACGCTGAACCCATTTGATGATACTGATTCGATAACCAGGTCTCTCCGGTGGAAAGCGCGGCCGGGGTGTGATCGCGGCGACCTTTGACCCGCGGGCGCACGAATCTAACCCGTTCGCCTTTGAGCTCGGGCGACCGAAATCCGAAGCGACGCCCTCGGGGAGGGAGGGAGGGGGGGGCTTGGATGCCGTATTACGTCAGCAGTGTCGAGTGTGACGGGCGGACAAAGGCACAAAGGCTCCGCTTCAAAGACGGATGGAAAGAGGCGGAAAACTGAGCAGAGGGCGCTTGGGTTGCGACGCCTTCTCCCGCAGACCGGCCGTGGTCTCTGCCTCTCTCCCCGGGAGCCAACCGCCGTCCCGTCGTGGCCCTCTCCTGGCTTTCCCAAAGGGCCCGGGGCCCGGGGTTCGGGTTACGCGCGTGGGGTGTCGTAGAGCGCGGCGTCTTTTGTGCGGAATGCGTCGAGAGGCATCGGGCTTGAAGGCGCAGGCCTTTCATTTCACGGCGGACTACTTGGCCACGGGCGACGTCCTTGACTTTGCAGAGGGGGGGGGGGGGGGGGGGGCTTTTGATTACTGTAGGAAAAGGGGAGGGACACACCCAGTCTCAGACAAAGCCCGGCCTGCATACCACAATGACTACACTCTCTCTCTCTCGCTCGCTCTCTCCCTGTTAATCACTCACTCATTTCCCCCGCTGTGCTGGAGTCTCACCTCCACAGGCCTGTCTCCCAGGTGACAGACTTTCACTCTCCGGCCTGGGCTCGGCAGCACAGGCTATACATGACTGGTTTGAAGTGATTTGTCGCAAAGCCCCCCCCCCCCCCCCGACGCTGTAATCAGCCGCAGTTCTGCTCCGCCGTGAGCCTCCGTCCGGCCTGCAGTATTTTCCGTGAGGAGGGATAACCTCTTTCCGCCCTCTCGGTCCCAGATTCCACCCCCTCCAACCCCCCCCCCCCCCACCCTCCCACCCTCCTTTGCCAGCTTTTTGAAGCAGTTTGAAGTCTGTAAAACACAAAGAGAATGGAAAGGCTAATTGACATACTGTAACAGGCCGCAGGGCACTCGAGGGTCTCGAAAAGTTCGAAAAGTGATTTTCTTGCTCTTTTTTTTCTCCCCCCCACCCCTCCAAATCATTTAATCCTTGCGGTACTTTTCGCCAAAATTCTCGCCCGGGATTTCTTAACCTTTTTCAAGAGCAAATCAGCTCGACCGGGCCTGCGCTGATCCCGGTGGAAGGCTTCTGAAACGAGGGCAGTTTTTTTTTTTTTTTTACAGTAACTCCGCTGTAAAGCAAATAAGGCTGGGGTTGTTGAGCAACGGGGCGGCTCGCTGGGCCCGAGCCCCGAGACCTCCACGGGAGGGAAACAAGGACGCTCACTGTCAAGAGGGGGGCAAGGCCGAGCCCCAGAGACGTGGGCCTGCAGCCAGACTGGATTTCAGGAAAACAAGGAGAGAGAGGGGGGGGGCTCGCTGAATACCGGCCTGTGTCGGACTGTGTGTGTGTGCGTATATACCTATATGCCTGTGTTTTGTGTACGAACGGAAGAGGTGTAGACTTACAGAAGTCTGTCCGACGGGCCAGAAAGTTTCAGAAAGATGATCCGATGTCGTTTCGCCGGCAGCGCCTCCCTCGTGTAAGCCGCGGACGACACTAATGCTGCGGATCATGTGCGGCCCGACCTGTCAACAGCTCGCCGCATTCCAGCCTCCCCGGCCTGGCGTTGCGCGTTTCCAAACATCCGCACGATCATTTCCTGCCACCTTTACCCCCACCCCGCCTCGCCCAGACCTCAAGCCTTTGACCGGGACTGGGAGAAATGGGCTGGTTCCTGCCCGGTGAATGGGCCTCTTTGTGTGGAGCTGCAGATCACAACAGAGCAACAAAATCAAGTTAATACTCTCTGTAGGCCACCGGGTCCCTCCGTCTCTGATTTGTGGCCCCTCGTGCGCAAGCAGAGCTGACCTGCGAGCCATCATCACTGCTCCTGTGAATCTAGGGATTAGTCCAGCCGGTTCAACCCCCCGAGTATGATTTAATTTCCTTCATTTCTAGCCCGACAGGCCTAAAGAGGTGTAATGAGGTTTCATCAAAGAGGGCAAAGATGGGGATTTATCTCAGGAAATAAACAAGCATGAATGCGGATTGCTGGCTTTGCCTCTCCTTTCATTATCTTGCAGTGGCTCGCTCCCATGTCAGACCCTGGCTCCAATCCAGTGGCGTATTCTTCATAGCTGGGCTGCTATAAAAGTCTGAGGGGAAAGGGCAAAACGCTGCCTTTCCTTCTCACTCATTTAGTTTTCCAGCAATGGGTTGCATCATCAAAGGTATTTTTGTGATCCTGCAGAGCGCCGCGGTCGGCTCGAAACGGTTAAGTGTTGTTTGGAAACCGACATTTAAAACCACAGACGTTTCCACAGAAACGTTAGACCCGAACACCCCCCCCCCCACCCCACCGACAGTGTTTACAGAGCACGGCTCATAACCTCTCCCCCTGACAAAGTCGATATAATGCAGCTTTTCTCCTTTTATCCTTTCTTTCTCTTTGCACCCCCCCCTCCCCCCCTAACCCTAACCCCCCCCCCCCCCCCCCCCCAGCCGTTCATGCCGCTGGTGAACCTGCGGTGCTCCCCGGACGTCCACCACTTCCTGTGCCAGGCCTTCATCCCGGAGTGCGGCGAGGGCAACAGGGTGGTGCGCCCGTGCAGGGAGCGCTGCGAGACCGTCCTGGCCGACTGCGAGGAGAACATCCGCATCTTCGGCGTCGCCTGGCCGCCCGAGCTGCAGTGCGACAGGTAGGCCGGGGGGCCATCGTTCCGCGGTCACCCCAGTTCCGTGATCACCCCAGTAAACCCCACCCCAACCCCCCGACTTCCCTCTCCGTCAGGTTGGAGCCGTGCGGCTTCCCTCACGGCGCCACTCCCCCCGCCACCACCCAGATGAGCTTGTCCTCGCCCAAGCGCGACCTGGGCTTCTGGTGCCCTCTGCAGCTGAAGAGCAAGCCGGGCCACGGCGCCGCCTTCCTGGGGGCGCGGGACTGCGCGCCGCCCTGCGCCCACATGTACTTCCGGCCGCACGACGTGGAGTTCGCCAGGAGCTTCGTCGGCGTGTGCTCCGCCATCTGCCTGGCGGCCACGCTCTTCACCTTCCTCACGTTCCTCATCGACGTGAAGCGCTTCCGCTACCCGGAGCGGCCCATCATCTTCTACGCCGTGTGCTACAGCTTCGTCTCGCTCATCTACTTCATGGGCTTCCTGCTGGGCAACGCGGCGGCCTGCACCAAGTCGGAGCACCCGCTGGCCGAGCCCACGGTGGTGCTGGGCTCCCAGAGCAAGGCCTGCACGCTGCTCTTCATGCTGCTCTACTTCTTCTCCATCGCCGGCCTCGTCTGGTGGGTCATACTCACCATCACCTGGTTCCTGGCGGCCGGGCCCAAGTGGAGCTGCGAGGCCATAGAGAAGAAAGCGGTACGGTTTGGGAAGGGGAACGTTACTCTGGTGGGGGTGTCGTCGTTGTCACTGCCCCTCTCTCTCTGTTCACCCTGGGCCGGTCCAGTAAAATCAAGTAGTGTCACAGGTAGATGCGTGCAACAGAGTGTTAAAGCCACATTAAAAACAGTCATAAAGTATAAAGTAAGTCGAAAATTAGGAGAATAAAGTCGTAGGTTAGTCATAATGGAACGCCAGAGAGTCATAATATTACGAGAATGAAGTCGTACTTCAAACAGAAGTCGGTCGTTCAATGTTTATCAAACAGTTCAGTTTGAACTGTTCAGTTTGATAAACGTTTAAAGTGTAGTCTACATCAACCTCACCTGCTCACCCTTTTTAAGTACAACTCATTCTCGGAGTATGGTGACTTTTTGTCTCCTAATATTATGACTTTAATCTCATAAATCTACGGCTTTATTCTCATAATTTATGACTTAGTTCTCATAATGAATGACTTCTCAAAGTTAGGTTTTTTTTTTCTTAATACTCCATCGCAAGATACAGATTTATAAAATATTATGTAAAATATTGCATGCCTAAGCTAAGACGGGTTTAAAAACAAAAACAAAACAAAAAGAGACTGAAAGAATGAAACGGTGTTTGTGAGTGACGCCGAGTGACGTCCTCTGGTTGCAGGTGTGGTTCCACACGGCGGCCTGGGGCATCCCCGGGGCCCTCACCGTCATGCTGCTGGCCCTGAACAAGGTGGAGGGGGACAGCATGAGCGGCGTGTGCTTCGTGGGCCTCTACGACCTGGACGCGCTGCGCTACTTCGTGCTGGCGCCGCTCTGCGTGGGCGTGGCGGTGGGCCTCTTCCTCATCCTGGCCGGCATCGTGTCCCTCAACAACGTGCGGCAGGTCATCCAGCACGACGAGCGCAACCAGGGGAAGCTCAAGAAGTTCATGATCCGCATCGGCGTGTTCAGCTGCCTCTACCTGGCGCCGCTGGTCACCCTGCTGGCCTGCTACGTCTACGAGCAGAGCCACCGCGCCGCCTGGGAGAACACCTGGATCAACGACCGCTGCCAGGACTACAGCATCCCCTGCTCGCACAAGGTTGCCCCCGCCGTCTCCACACTCACCCTGGTCCGGAAAGGTCTAGAAGTCGGGCTCGGATCTAGTCGGTACATTCGAGACAGATGTTCCAGGCACACACGGGGAGAACGGCTGTTTGCGGAGGGAGTTTTACTGGGAGGAGGCCGGGAAAATAATGACACAACACGTCAACAATGCCCTGTGAGACATCTGACCTAGAAAAGCGTTTTTTTTTTTGGTTTTTTTTCCATAAACGGCTCTTACTCAAAATGTCTCCAAAGCAAATGCCACGATTTCCTGACAAACACACACACACACCTAGTTACGTTTAAAATTGGACGACAATGGAGCCAGGGCCGGTCTGTAAATGTGCATGCTGAAAGAGGCGAGAAAAAAAGGAAAAGGCTCGCCAAAATACACTGTGTGGGGAATCTACAGTACATACAGTTGGGGTTACTATGTTTCATCTTTTAATATGAGCTAGCTTGTGTTGTACGCTGAGCTATTACAAGGAGAAAAAAAAACCCCTACAAAGTGGAAAAACGGCCAGCTCAGCCAATTGGTGAATGTGTGTATCTTTGTGCTGAGAGTTCACAAGTTCAGTCAGTCACCACAGTCTGAATCACAGGGGTTTGGTAATGGCCGGCGTGTGTTTGTCTCAGGCGACGGAGCTGGAGCGGCCCGACCTCTCCCTGTTCCTGGTGAAATACCTGATGACGCTGGTGGTGGGAATATCCGCGGTGTTCTGGGTCAGCAGCAAGAAGACCTGCTCCGAGTGGGCCTACTTCTTCAACAGGACCCGCAAGAGAGAGTAAGACCCCCAGCTCGGGTCCCGGCTCCTGTCTTAAGTTGGGTTTCTGTCACAGTGCGCCCACCCTCCTGTGTCCCCCTGTCCCCCCTCAGTCCCATCAGCGAGAGCCGCCGCGTGCTGCAGGAGTCCTGCGAGTTCTTCCTCAAGCACAACAGCCGCGTCCAGCACAAGAAGACGCACTACAAGCCCGGCTCGCACAAGCTCAAGGTCATCTCCAAGTCCATGGGCACCAGCACCGGCGCCGCCATCGCCGTCTCCACCGCCACCATAGGCAACGCCGGCCACCAGGACGCCCACCTGCACAGCTCCGTGTCCGAGGCCTCGGCCAGGGAGCCGCTGGACAGGGGCGCCTCCGGCCGGGGCTCCCGCCGGGGGGACAGGGCGGAGCGGGAGGCGGGCGAGAGACGCAGCAGCAAAGGGGGCAGCTCCAGCAGGATCAGCAGCCGCTCGGAGAGCATGCCCCGGGTGGCCGACGGCAGGTCAGTACGTGACGCCCTAGACCTTTCCCTGCTCCTGGCTAGCGGCCCTCTTAACGTGCTCCCCTGTCCTGGCTGCTCCAGGGGCACCCCGAGGAGCGAGCTGTCCGAGGCCCGGCAGGCCCCCAGCGGGCTGCAGCACCCAGCTTTAAACCCGTCGCTCAGCGGCAGCGTCCGGAACTCCAGCCAGCAGCTGGTGCACCGGGCGCCAGAGGAGAGCAAGGAGGCAAAGAAGGACGGCGGCTGCTGAGGCGCCCCCTCCGTCCGCCCCGGGCCAGCATGGAGCCGCAGCAGTGCCTTAGGTTGAGCCTGGACTGGTCGCACCATAGTGTGCGACTGCTCACTGCTAGCTAGAGTGTCATGTCCGCTCTTTGAAACGCGCCTTCAGAATCTGTGGCCTCCACAGTGTTGCACCTATTCACCTACCAATGATCATTTGATTTCTGTTTTATTTTTAAACTTTTAGTCACATGGGTTCTCCTGTTTCGTAGCTCTTTAGCACAGTTATGTAGAATACCCACTATTAAGGAAAGGCAATATGTGTGTGTAAATAGGTGTGTAAGAAATGAAGTCTCTCACTGGACCAGTCACTACACTGAGCGTCACGTCGAGGCCGGTCATGGGTTTTGCCAGACATGCAACTTTTAAGACGTCGTCCTGTGGTAAACTTGTTTTTGAGTGTTTCTTTGTTCTTTGTTTCCTGGAAACAACGGTTTGTCCTCAAACCTCATCTTGTAACTCTAGTAATGCTACTTTACGGCGTCCTTTGGAGAGAAAAAAAAAAGGCCCGCTCTTAAACTTGATCTAGTTAAATGATTTTTTTCTCCTTTTTTTTTTATATATATATTTGTCTCCGAAGCATCCTGTGAGTTTGGATAAAGTGTAGCTTTACAGTTCTTGGCGAGAATGTGCCTTCCGTGCTGTGACCCCCTTCCCTTGTGTTCAAAGAGCCTGCAGACGCTGTGCAGGTGTGACCTCTGCCTGGGCGCGCTGATGAAAATTCACTTTTTCAAGTCGAGGGGGAAATCGCATCAAAGAGGCATTGCACTATTTGCCATTAGAAGCACAAACCACTAGTTATTGAGTATATATAGAGACAGACTGCTTGCTTCAGGGCTTATTTATGATGTATGGACTACAGACCATATATTGCCTTCTGAGTTCTTCCAGAACTGCTTCTCATGCTGTACTATGTATTTCCTTACAAACGTTAGAATTGGGAGGAAAGGACATTTCCTTACAAATGTTAGAATTGGGAGGAAAGGACAATTCCAGTAATTCTTAAAAAAAAAAAAAACAAGAAAAAGGGAACTTGTTTATTTTCACTGTTGCATGTGGACGGGGGTCTTACTGGTGTAAGATGTACCTAGACTCAACGTAGTCTACGAGACGACCTGTGCTTAACTTTTGTAAGCTGTTTTTTTTTATGTAGCCCATCTTGTCAGTGGAATTTTGTATTTTGACAATTTGAATAAAAAATATCATTGGATTAAGGACAAAAAAACAGTTTGTCGGCGCTTGGAATATGGTGATGAGGGCAGCGTTGCACCACGTTGGCCACCGCAGGGACGTTCTCCCGCAGCTTTTTACTGCGAGATGACTGGCTCCTTCCTCCCTGTCGTCCTGCCTCCTCCCGGCTCCTCCGTGGCCTCACACACACACTCACACACTCACACATCTCTCAGAGGGAACGCACACCCGTGTGCTGAAGCATGGCTCCTCTCGCCGGCCGCCTGCTGCTCCTCGTCTGCCTGGCCGTACCCCTGTACGGCGTAGAAAAGGTGAGAAGCAGGGGATACCGAAAGGATCCTGACGCCGACAAGGTAAGAGAGAGTCCGACCTCTCCTCAAACTGATTTCCTCAAACTGGCTTCTCGTGGAGGCACGAGAAAAAAAGATCTAAAAAAAGAAAAGATCCATCCGTGCTCCGGTGTCACTTTCCGGCGTCTGCGTCGTACTTTGACGCACTGACGCGCGCATGTTGCGCCCGTTAAGATCGGCGCCTTTTGTTCCCATCGCGGGGCGTAAAAAAGAGTGAGAGAGAGAAAGAGGAGCGCCGATTCATCCGCAGAGCACGGAGAGTAGTGTGGCCGCCGCACCAGAATTACCTGGTCCCCTTGAGAAAAAGCTGCTTTCTTTCGGGGCTTTTTTAAATGTGTGTGTGTGTGTGTGTGTGTGTGTGTGTGGAGTCAGCTGCTTCTCTGTTTGTCCTGGTCTGGCTGCTCTCCAGCAGTCTGAGAGGGTGGACAGAGAGAAATCCCCCTGCAGGAAGTTTGGTCTGGCTCAATCCGTCTGCCTCTCTTTTGTTGTTATCTCTCTCTCTCTCTCTCTGGCATTTTCCTTGCCGTCGCGTATTCCAAGCCTGTATAAGTGTATCATAAAGCGTGCGATCACACCGTTGATCCACACACATGGAGCTCATCCACCACCACCCCAATCTGAGATCATCTTGGCATCTTGGGTCTAGAATTACATGACCCTGCAAGATGGAGTGGGAGGTGATGGGGGGGGGGGGGGACAAAGTGGACACACATTGCACAGTCTCAAGTCTCTTGGGAGTCAAATGAAAGTGAAACTGGTGTTTATTTTGCCGGGACCCCGTGGACCTCCCTCCGGGACTGCTGGCCACAGCCCTGCATGCAAAGTCTTCCCACCGCAGTGAGAGGGTATAATGAACAGCCATCTCATGTCGCCATCTGTATCTAGTGCACTGGGAATGATGCAGAAAAGCCCAACTGCACTAGGCACTCTGAGGGAAGAAGATCTGCTTATTTGACCAACATGGTAATCATGCACCCCCGCCCCCCAGAAAAATCTCAAAGCCAAGCCTCACATCCACGCTCTGCATGAGCGCTTCTCCTCCTCGCTTTGGTCGTCGCCTCATGCATGCAATGCACCGGTTCCTCTGCACTTTTTGGTTGGGGTGGGGTGGGGGGGGGGAGTGCAAATGCAGCCTCTGTGCTTTCTGTTACAGTAACGGACTGTGAGCCCCTAATGTGGAGCAGCGCTACAGCAGCAGCAGCAGAAGACAGGGGACAGAGCTTTCCATTCATTAGTCTGCTTTGAGACGTGTCCAAAAAGTCTCTCCGAGCCTCAATAAAACACTGACATGCTCGCCTCGCCGACTACCGACACCAGCACACCCGTTCTGTCTGTCTGTGTGTATGTGTGTGTGTGTGTGCCACATCGTGCCACCCGTGAGCTCTTCTACCTCCGGGACAAATTCCAGGTCCTCCGCGGCTCCCGCGTGCAAACCCGCAGCCCGCTGGCCTCATTGAAGCCTTCCCAGTTTCCTCGTGGAGATGAGGTCAGAGCTCGCATCTCCAGGTTTCTCCCGCAAGAAAAGCCACTTAATGACCGAAACAGACCAGCAGACATCTGGTCCGGAGCAGCTGGCATTGGAATATTGTAATCCTCCCTCCGTTTGCACATTTTCCAGATTCACGTCATCTGAAATAGATTTTTTTTCATTTTCTATTACACCCCAGGGACTCAGGTCCAGACAAGACGTTGAGGCTTGAGTAAAAAGCTCTTTGTTCTTTTCTTCCCTGTTTTTTTTCCCCCTCTTTGCTCTAATGCCTTTTTGGCCACGTGCCCCCCATAACTGCACCCCAGCTGCTTGCAGAGCAAAGGGCAGTGGTGACCCGGCCGATGCCCAGGCCTAAATCCCTCTGGCATCGGAGTTTGGCTGAAGGGTGAGGACGCTCTCCTACGTGTCAGTTTGTGTCTGTCCCGACTGAAGGAGGGAGCTCATTACGATACGCTCGTCCCGGGAGAGGGATTGAACGTGCCGGCTATAAAAAGCCGTAACCGTTGACAGGCGCACTGTAATCTGCCGGTCAGATACGTCTCCCTGAAGAATGAGGATCTAATTGTGTCTATCTGTCGGTGGAGGCGCTTCGGCAGGCCCCTGCTTCCCTCTGTTGTCTGCGTGCGCCTGAGTCAGCTCGGCTAAGACGCACCGGGGACGGTGAATCACACCCGGGGAGGAAGGGCCAGGCAGCTCCCGGTGTCCTGGTGTCCGCAGTCGCTTATTAACACCCGCGTGGCGTTGCCCTGCTGCCTGGCTCCGCTCTGCCGCTTCCTGCTGGCTCCGACGCTCTGCCTTGGTCTGGACCACATCTGTTTTTGCACTCGACTCCAGCCCCGTGGCACTGGCTTTGTTTACGCGGCCTGGCCGATGAGGTGTAATCTACATTCTTCTCCCGCCTGGAGGTTGGGGCGAATGGCAGCGCTCAGGTGTTTTGCGTCGCATGCCAAACAAACGAACAAACAAACAAAAAACTAGAAAATGATAAAGAAAACGCGACACCGTGCAGCTGTTGTCTCGCAAAAAATCTCCTCATTCACACGCGCAACCTCTGCCCCTTCCTCTCTCCTCTGTCTCTCTCTCCAGTATGGCAGCTGCCTGCAGGGACCCTCGGGTACTCCTGGCAAAGACGGCAGCCCAGGACCCAATGGGATCCCGGGGATCCCGGGCATCCCTGGCCGCGACGGGCTCAAGGGTGAGAAGGGCGAGTGTGTCAACGAGATCTTCGAGGAGCCCTGGAGGCCCAACTACAAGCAGTGCGCCTGGAACTCTCTGAACTACGGCATCGACCTGGGCAAAGTGGCGGTAAGCGCTCAGACCCGCCCGCGCGCTGGGCCTGTCCGAACCCTCACACCCAGCGCGGTGGCTAAAGGCGGTTGTTGTGCTGCAGGACTGCACGTTCACCAAGCTGCGCTCGGACAGCGCCCTCAGGGTCCTCTTCAGCGGCTCCCTCAGGCTCAAGTGCAAGAACGCCTGCTGCCAGAGGTGGTACTTCACCTTCAATGGGGCGGAGTGCACGGGACCCCTGCCCATAGAGTCCATCATCTACTTAGACCAGGGGAGCCCCGAGCTCAACTCCACCATCAACATCCACAGGACATCCTCAGGTACCCCGCAGCCCAGTCACTGTGTCAGTGGGAAAGGTTTGGTTTAGTGCAACGGAAATATATACAAGTAGTTTAGCTGAGAGTTGGATGTCAGTTGTATTGAGTTGTAGCTACCATCGGCAGCCACTGAGGTCAAGCTTTCAGAGCCAAAGCACTGGGGCTCGTTTTCTCTCCAAACACCTGAATCACAATATCCTCAGATATGTTTTTCTTCCCATCACCTTCAGCGATCCCTAAGTAACGCAATATCCTGTTTAGTCCGTTCAGAGAAGCTCAAGATAAAAATCACAAAGCGTAGGTTCCCAGCGGATTACGGGCTGGAAGCGGCAAAGTCCTGACATTTCCACTGAGCACCACCCTCAAATTACCTCTCATAGGTTTAGATTCCTTTGTTGCATTTGAGCAGAGGAGCCGAGCTAGCTGTTTGTGTCTCCTGGAATTAAGTGGCCGCTGACTGAAGGTGTCATAATAGACATATATTGGGAGAATAAATCCTCTAATCCAGGGGAGCTACGAGGCCTATTTCCCCTCGGATATTTAATTGGTTTTAGAAAAGTTCCTCCGTACGTCTTCCTGCCTCTGGAGACAGTTTGGGTGTAGCCTGAGGTTCATGTGCGCGGTCTGCTTTTCCCTCCCTCCAGTCGAAGGCCTGTGTGAGGGTGTGAAAGCCGGGCTGGTGGATGTGGCCGTGTGGGTGGGGACCTGCGCCGACTATCCCAGGGGAGACGCATCCACGGGGTGGAACTCCGTCTCCAGGATCATCGTGGAGGAGCTGCCCAAGTAGAGAGCCGGGTGCCTCTCTGTCGGGGGGGACGGTGACGGCGTGCCAATCGGAACCTCCCGAACGGGGCGGGTAGGGGCGGCCCGAGGGGGCCCCGGGGCACCGCCTGAACGTTTTGTTGAAAGGCTATAGTAGGTGACGGGCCGATAAGTACTGTGTCATTCTGTCAAGCAGAAAGAAACCCTGTACTGTAGGTGTGCTGCGAGCGGCCGCCATTGGCGCCACTCCAACAGACATCGTGACAAAAAAAAACTCCAATTACTTCCAAACTGTATTCATGTCACCCGTTTGTACCCATTATTGTTAATAAAGTCGTATTTTCTACAGAACTCGGCACAAACCGTGTGAGTTTTTTCTTTTCTTTTTAAACGCACACTCCATTCAAGTCAGCCACAAGAGAAATACATTTTATGTATTCGTACATATATATATATATATATTAAAAACAGACGAGCACGACTGTGGATTGCGACTTGTAGCCGAGCAAAGATCATTCGGACCGGAGAGGGACAGGAAATGCCGTCGCGTCAATAACTTAAGACAAAAAAAAGAAGAAAAAAAAAAGCACTTTTACACACGGACGCAACCTGAGATTCGCCGAGTCAGCATTCGCACAGTTCAGGCTTCGTCACTCCGGGCTGTGCAGTGTAAACAAGTACAGTGAGACGGGACGCCGAAGCGCTTCCACCCCTGCATCTTTCCATGGCACTCGGGTCTCGGTGTGCGTATATGGGAGTCTTTCCAGCCGCCCCCCCCCCCCCTCCTCCTTCCTCCTCCCACCCTCCCCCCCGCCTCAGTTCCTCAGTCCCATGAGGAAGCGGGACACATTCTCGTAGACCACGAAGGTGATGCAGCAGGCGGGAGTGACGCGGATCACGTTGGGGATGATGCCCTTGTAGAAGCCGATGGCGCCTTCGTTCCTGCGGGGGAGGGGCGGAGGAGAAAAGAGAGAGAGAGAGAGAAGTTTCAGAAACGGAGACAAAGGGAGAGGGCGTGCGAGCAGGCGGCCCGGCGCCGGTACCTCCACGTCCGCGCCATGACGTCGATGACCCCGTTGTAGCTGTTGTGCTGGTCCTGGAGGCGAGCGCGCACCACCTGGTACGGGTACGTGGTGGCCACGGCGAAGATTTTGGACAGCGCCGCCATCGCGATGTACTCCAGCGCGTTCTGTTCGGACGGGGCGTCAGAGCAGACGGGTCACCCACCCCACCGTCACTGCCGGTCACTAACTGTCTTCTTCCATTAAAATGGTTGCTTTTCTTTGTTTCCCTTCCCCCCCCCACACGCACTGAACACGTTTCCAGACAGCCTGTGGCTCACAGGGGTTAATGACTCACCAGCTTGGAGTCGGAAGGCGCCCTCTTGTATTTGTTGTACTCCCTCTTGAGCTCCTCATAGGCCATGAACTGCAGGGCTCCGTGCGACGTGCCAAACAAGCCGGGAATATAACCCTGTGGGAGGCGCGCACACACTCGGTAAGGTGACACCCCCAACGACGCACTGCCCGCGGAATAACGCGGCCCACGACAGCGTCACTGCTGCGGGACTGTCTGTCTGCGCCGTGTTTCACAGGACGTCGTCCTGCCAGGGCGACAGACGCTTTTCATGTGACCTGCCAAGGTCCACCTGGTTATGATCAAAACCCCAAAGCCTCCGAGTTTAATGCTGCAGTTAACGCAAGCCGGTGGTGCCCTCTAGTGGCGGGCCACGAAACCGTTACAAAAGACTCGGGTCCAATCAGGAGAACACCGATTCATTAGGACAGCATCGGCGGCCAATGGAGGAAACGACACAAGAGAACAAGTGTCCAGTGATTTCTGACCCTGTATAGTCCCGCCACTCCCTCGTGGCGGTAGATCTTCGTCAGGGCGTCCACCATCCCCCGGTACTGCTTGCCCGACGGGTCAGCGTTGTACTGCAGCACCAGCCGGGTCTTGGTCACCCAGATCGGGTTGGTTATGGTGAGCGTGAGGACGCCTAGGTGAGGACAGGCACACAGTCGTGACATCAGTAACACCATCCACCCGGCTGAGACATGATCACAAGTGAAGCTCGTCGTGTTCATTGCATGTGTTAAACCTTGCTCTAAAATTATGAAACACTTGGTTTGTTTGACAAAAAACAATGTGTGCGTTCCAGCCCTGTGCCGGTCACGTGCTCCTGATTCAACGAAACCTACTAACTTGTTTAATTTGTCCCGACGGGAAGCAGGGCCACGTGACCGCGTGAAAGTGAAATTGCTGGCAGGTGGTGGTGTGTACCAGCTAATAGCCGCTTCCTGTCTGATCAGGGCAGCTCGGACTAGTGCGATCTGGTTAATGCTGCGTGTCCAGCCTGTCGTGGGGCCGCTGACCTGCTTCGGCCGCAGACACCAGGTGCTCCGTGGCGCTCAGCTCCGCCTGACGACCCTGCTTGGTGTAGCCTTTGATGGCGTTGTAGCTGCCAAGGATGACATGGTGGCACAACGTTGGGAAAGCTTTGAACCATTCAGGGAAAACACGTTGTGATGCGCAAGGCGTACGTACAACAAGAAGTAGAGACCCCAGGACGCTCCAGCACCCCACACGTTGGGTGTCACCCCTTGGTAGAGTCCTCTCAGACCCTCCTGCTGCCAGACACTCTTCATACAGTGCAATATACCACTGTACTTGGGCCTCATTTCCAAACCGTCGCTTACTGTGTGGGGAGGAGAGGAAATGATCTGAGAAACAGATACAGTCGTACTCAAGTGTTTGATGGGGTTAAGTGTGAGGTTACCTGCAAACCTGATTTTGACCAGGTCCAGAGGGTGCAGCACCAGCGTGGACACCACTCCTCCACTGAGCCCAGCCACCAGGTTCTCTATCCTCACATGGCTGAAGACCTGCTGCACATGTCCCGCTATGGACGCAGCGGGGACGGCTTCCCTGGACAGGCCAGACTCCGGGACAGTGACGCTACCGTGGTTGGGAGCGGAGCTCATGCTCTCTGGGATTCTACGTTAACGTGGGTATTTGATGCGAGCTAGCTGCTGTCAGCTAACTTCTCTGGGATGGGGAAAGCCTATGATACTATACCACACATACAGCTCACCCGACAACAGCCCGACGCGGCGTCAGTGCGGTCCGCAGACAGCTAGCAGCGTCCCCATCTCCTCACTGGACCGGGCCACGTTTCTGACAGGCTGCTGAACTCCATGGCTGAGGTAACATGGTCCAGAAATGTCTGCAGAGGTGCTGCTGGGCGACCTTGCTGCTTCTGTTACCCATAGTCAAGTGTACATCAGCGAGGCAGCCTCTGAGACCTTCACAATAAAAGCACGTGTGACATTTCCAATAGAAACTTCATTTTCACTTCTTTTTTCCATACTCAATACTTGATACTCAAGCCAACTTGTTGTTGAAATAGTATTATAACTGTATATACTTATATATTCCAATTTGTGCAACCACAAGTGATGACGATAGTAGTGTATACTGTCCCCTCTACCCTGTCCCTCATTTTAGATCAAATATTTATACACATTTATCCTTCTTTCATGCTTGTTTTACACGGGTCCGGCTTAATATATATTTGACTGCCAGTGTTGAATGTGAAGAATCTTGAATATTAATCTGACGCCAAATGTTTTTATTTCCGGTGATTTCCCGGTTAATTTCTGTGCCTTGACGCTGACGTAACCTGATAGTCGTGCGTCCCACAATGCACCGCGGTCTCGGCACCCCTGTGTATCAACACATGGCCTGTGTCTGCTAATAGTGTCCTTTTTTTAGCTTCTTCTGAGCTCTGAGCACTATTGGAGATCTACACTCCGGGGCCAAATGAAAGTGAAGGTCCTGTCCAGGAACCCGGACGATTATGTCCGGGAGACCAAGCACGACATTCAACGCGGTAAGATGGAAACTACGCTAAGCTAACGCTACACACTGTGCCTCATATATCCCCGTGCTAGTCAGGGTTACACACATGCAGTGTTGGATACACGCTACTTGTGTTAAACCAACACTTTTTTTCACTGTAAGACAATGAAAGTGTGCAAAAACACGTCCTCTGGCTGCTTGGATAAGAAAAACACGGCATGTTGTCAATATGTGCGTGCAAACATATAGCCGAAACTTTTTACATTTTACATTTCTCTGAGGTCATTGAATGAAATGGAATAGGAAGCTTTAATCGTTATTACACAAAAAATTGTACAAGTACAGACAATTGGCCGTTGTGTGGGAAAACAACATTTACAGTGAACACTGTACTATAAGGTGGTTCTGCTCTACTCTCGCTGTGTGCATGGTAGTACAGCTATGACACTGATAGTGTTGAAGCTGATCGCTGTGTGTTGCCAGTCCCCAGGAACTACGACCCCTCGCTTCACCCCTTCGAGGTGAACAGAGAGTACACCCGTGCTCTGAATGCCACCAAGCTGGAGCGGGTGTTTGCCAAGCCCTTCCTGGCTGCCCTGGACGGACACAGGGATGGGGTGAACTGCATGGCCAAGCACAGCACCAGCCTGGCCACCCTGCTGTCTGGCTCCTGCGACGGCGAGGTGAGCGCCCGCCCGTTCTCTCTCCCTCTTCTGCTGTCGGCACCTGGGCCGGCGCCGCTCACCGTCCTTCCCGTTTTTTTAACTCGACCCTCAGGTCAAAGTGTGGAACCTGACCAGGCGCGAGTGCGTCCGCACCCTCCAAGCGCACGAAGGGTTCGTGCGGGGAATGGTTGTCCGCTCCTGCGGATCGTCCTTCTTCACGGTGACTGCCGCCACTCGACGTCGGAAATCTCTTCATTTATTCGCTTTTATCTGCTGTGTGACCTGTGTTCCGCACACTCGCGTGCTGTCCGTAACAGGTCGGCGACGACAAAACCGTCAAGCAGTGGAAAATGGAGGCGCCGGGATATGGAGAGGAAGAGGAGCCACTCAACACTATTCTGGGCAAGGTGCGGTCAGAGGACGCTATGACTGTTTCCACAGATTCCTGAAAGCACAGTGAAGTTTCTCAGCTCGATCTGAAACGTGCCAACGACTGTGGGGCCCCTTGCAGACTGTGTTCACAGGCCTGGACCACCACCGGAGCGACGCTGTGTTTGCAACGTGTGGCCAGCAGGTGGACATCTGGGACGAGCAGAGGAGCAGCCCCATCCGCTCCTTCACGTGGGGTGTAGACAGCTTCAGCTGTGTGCGCTTCAGCCCCGTGGAGGTAAAAACCACACGATTCTACCCCCGGTGACAGTTGCTCCGTTAACACACAGAATGCAGACAAGTCGATCTGGGCCGTCCTAACTAATCTCCCACCCCTGGTGATGTATTGGAAGTTACCGATATGTCTTTCCACAGACTGAACTTCTAGCGAGCTGCGCGTCTGACAGGAGCATCATCCTCTATGACATGAGAGAGTCGGGACCTCTTAAGAAGGTAGGTCCTCCCCGTCGGAAGCTCCCGGAATCCATTCCATGGTGACATGACGCAACTTCCCTCATCTGTGCGTTTCCTGACCGTCTCCAGGTTATTATGACAATGAGGAGCAACACGCTATGCTGGAACCCGATGGAAGCCTATTATTTCACATGTTCAAATGAGGACTACAAGTGAGTAGAGGTGCAGCAGTGAGAATGGATGCCGTGGGTCCCGAGTTGACATGTCTGGAACAGAAGCATTGTTTCATTATTGTTTTGATTGTTATCGTTTCTCTCATTTCGTTGTCATTCATTTCCCGCACGTCTTTCTCCCATCAGTCTGTACACGTACGACATGAGGCACCTGGAGCGGCCGCTCACGGTGCACATGGACCACGTGTCGGCCGTGCTGGACATCGACTACGCCCCCACCGGCAGGGAGTTTGTGTCCGCCAGCTTTGACAAAACCATCCGCATCTTCCCCAAGGACAGCGGCCACAGCAGGTCGGTCCTCCCCTCGCTGACGCTGACCCCCCCCCCATCGTCGCCTCAAGCGCCCCGTGCCTTATTGATGTGCAACTCAAACGATCGAGCGTTGCTCGGTGTGGAAGCTGTAAAACGAGAAGAGATAAAGCACCGTCTGCTTGCACAGCTGATGGTTTCTACGGGAGCAGCCGGTTGATTGTTACGGCCGAGCGTCTCCGCCACATCAAACACGGCCATTGTTTGGTTGCTACGTGACGTAACGGCACGGGCGTTATTGTTTGTCTCCTTCTCTTTGTGGAGAACAGACGGTCCCAGTCGTTAGAGTAACCGGGAGCGCGTAGCTGGACAGAGTGCTAGCGTGTCAGGTCGAGGGCCCATAATGCAACTTGAATACAGTGTGTGTGTGTGTGTGTGTGTGTGTGTGTGTGTGTGTGTGTGTGTGTGTGTGTGTGTGTGTGTGTGTGAAAAAGACTGGATGTAAGTGCATCGTCACCCGTTTCTGTTTCAGGGAGGTGTACCACACCAAACGCATGCAGCACGTCATTTGCGTGAAGTGGTCGCAGGACAACAAATACATCCTGAGCGGCTCCGACGAAATGAACATTCGGCTCTGGAAGGCCAACGCCGCCGAGAAGCTGGGAGCGGTGAGTGTCCTCCTCCTCCTCCTCCTCCTCTTCTTCCTCCCCATCTTTCAGCTGCACTTTTGGGGCCTCATGTCCAAGGCATCCCGCAGTACCAGCCATACACTTGTCAGGAGCCCGGGGATGCGTGCCTCCCTCCGCTCTCCCACCTGCTCTTGTTTAATGAGCTAGCTGCACTCTTGGACCCCGTGGCCCCCGGGCCCCCACCTCGGCAGGGTGCGGAGCGGGCAGCGGTGGCCAGGAGCGGCCGCTGCCAAGTGCCCTGACGGATGCTGACTTAGGGTAGAATCACTCTGGGTAAGTACAATGTACCGGTTGGCACCGGCCAGGCCCGTGCCAGGTGGAGGTCCAGAAAACTCCCGGGGCCCGAGCAGCAGCTTGACAGCCGGCCAGCAGAAAGATCCGGCTCCCCAGGGCCCGACCCCCCCCACCTCCCCTACCTCCCCTCCCCCTGACGTTTAAGATCTTGTTTAGCGAGCGTCACGTGTTTTCTGTCTTTTTTTCCCCCTGTATTGCGACGATAAAGGCTGCGTTAGCAGAACGCGGTGGCCCTAATGTCATGTTCTGCTCGGCTGTCACATAAAGTTCCCTCAAAGTGCTGGGAAGTGTTCCAGTGCCCCAAATCCAAGTTATGGCTGAATATAAAAAAAATCCCAGGCATCTCATGCGCCATCTCCGCAGCCATCTTTCATTCCTAATCGGATTCACTCTTGCTTATTCCCCTAATGCGGCTCCGGAGTGGAAAATTGGCCCGCTTTTGGCACTTGTTTCACTGTCACGGTGTAAGGGGAGATTTATTCGCGAGCGTTGCACTTAAAGAGATCAGACAAGGGCTGCTCCTATCAGCAGTTTGAATCGGCCAATCACTTAAAGCGGCCCACTCCGGGCATAATGAAGCATTAACAATCAAGTTGTACGGGAAGGGTCTTTAATTATCAAGGAACGCTGAAACGCTGAATCGAGGCTTCGTCCGTATCTGAAGGCATCGCGTGGGACCGATCGGGGGAGTTCTCCATCAGCTGCTAAGCATCATTTTTGTTTTTTTTTTCCAAACTCCTCGTCATTTTGCAGCCGTGGCCTTTGGTCTTCCCTGTAAACTCATCTCCCTGCACTTCAGATCGAGACCTCGCAGGCCTGGTCTTGCGCGCCAACCGAAAAGTTAGAAGCGGTCGGCCCGACCGAGCAGGCGACCCTGGATCCAACAGGATCGGTGTCTAAACGGCTCCTCCACAACAAATTGAATCGGAGGCAAATCGTTGCTTTCAATTAGAATAAAAGCCCGGCAGGAGGGCCGCCTCGGCCAACACCGGTCCAAGTGGTTTTTACGAGGCAGGCCGGGGAGGGGGGGGGGGGGGGGTGGGGGCGGGGACGCCGTCCAGCCGGTGTCTTTACTTTGTTTTTTCCTTAACGGACATTGATTGGGTTTTGAGCGAGCGCCGTGTCCAGTGCCGGAGCCATTCACAGCCAGACGCTGGAGCTTTCCCATGGCTGGTGTGCGCCTTCTCCAAATGTCACTACACATCGGGAGGCAGGGAAAGCATGTGACCTTTATTTGAAAGGCACTCACACTGGCATCATGTTTCTAACCGGCAGCCATGTTGCCCCCCCCCCCCCCCTCTCTCTCTCGGCTCGACGAGGGATTCTCCATCGAGTTCTCGGTGCCTCCCCGGTCCTCCTCGTTCTCTCCCCCTCACCTGCCTCTGTGATGTTCTCTCCTCACGTCCATCTCGCCCTCTCCTCCTCCCCCTCCTCCCGTCTAGCTGGCGCCCAGAGAGAAGGCGGCCATCAACTACAATCAGAAGCTGAAGGAGAAGTTCCAGCACCACCCGCAGATCAGACGCATCGCTCACCACCGGCATCTGCCCAAGAGCATCTACCACCAGAAGCAGGAGCTGCGGGTCATGAAGGAGGCCCGGCGCAGGAAGTACGTGCTCCTCTCTGTAGATCGGGCCGGTGCACTCCGGGGATGGTCCCTGTAGAGGTGATGGGGAGTTGGGCTGCTGCCAGGCCAGGTCAGGTCAGGCTGGGCTGGGCCAGCTCTGACCCCTGCAGCCGCACCAGCCTAATGGAAAATCGTCACGGATGGGACTGGCCTCCCTGTGACACACTCTCAACAGGCCTTACATACTCATTTGCGGCGCGTGCGGCGGATTGATCGTCCCAGATTTGCCCTGCCATCCGGTGATTCATGGCTCGGCCCGCCACCTCTCTCTCTCTCTCTCTCTCCTCTTTTCCTTTTCTAAATTAACCAGCAGCATGGGCACACGTCAGGCGCGCGTCGGGCCCGTGAATGATTTACCATCCGCGCTCCATGCATTATTTTCTAGGGACGTCCGGGCAGCCGGGTGACGTCGGCCTTAGGTCAACGATGGCATATTCAGCGCAGGCTCTCTGTATCTGGCCCGCGCCGTCCTCAGTCAGTCAGTCACGCCTCTTCCTCTTCTCGTGCCTTTCAGGGAGAAGAACGTCCGCAAGCACAGCAAACCCGGAGCCGTTCCCCTGGTGTCGGAGAAGGACAAGCACGTTGTCACCGTGGTCAAATAGACTGGGGGTGGGGGGGGGCTGGAAGGAGGAGGAGCGCCGCACGGAGGAGCCGAGGGGCGGACTGCCGGAGAGGAGGTCGCACCGGCCACCTTCGGCCTCTTCTCGCCTACTTCTCACAGCGTTCGACTGTTTTGCCACCACGGGGAGAGCTGGGAACCACCTCAGCCTCTTTTGGGGTGGAGTGACAGACTGTGGACACATCCAGGACATGTATTAAAGCGTTGTTTTCATGTCTGTTCTTTTTTTTTTTTATCCTTTTTTTTTTAACATTGAGTTTGAATTAAGAAATATGCTCCAGAAAAACTTCCAGAGCTTACGTGACGGCTGCCAAACTAAACAGGCTTCTGACAGAGCTCCGTCATAGCCTCAGGCCCACTGTATTCACAACACTCGTCTATCCTTACTTCCCGATACGTGACGGAAGATGAGCCTACCATAGGAGGAAATGGGGGTCAAGTTCAAACCGTTCCTCACCTGTCCAACCCGACCCCCACTCGTCGCTCATTCAAGGAAATGCTCCCAAGTAATTGTTTTCTACTTTATTTGCTGTTGGCGTTAACCCAGAGACAAGTTTGGACTTACCAACAAAGAGCAATAGAAATTGTGTTTTCCTTTCGTTCTGTAATATCTACTTATCTACTACCCAGGGAAAAGTAGTCAGGGGACATTCTTCCTTCAAAACATGTACGATCCCCTGCTTGATTGCATTGATGTGTATTTATAATAAAGTTGCTACTGCCGATTGGGAAGAACTTGTATATTTGTCGCGGCATGCCACTGCTAAGGTGCTGATTCGCTTACGGCCCTAACGAGGTAAAGGCTCTATCCTCTTAATGTAGTCCTTCAAATCCTATCAGCGCTACAGCCTTACACAGAGCTGTGCCCGGAGGAAGGTCCAAGGACCGGGAGACACCCGGGAGGGGCTCGGACCTGAAGTGGCTGAGCTCAAGAATAAAAGGTTTGATGGATGACCGATGCGCCCAGGTCAAAGCGCCGGTGCAAAGATAAACCAATAGTTCAATAAAATGAAATGTGCGAGCTGGACTCGTTCCGCCTTTGGATTCTGAGCCAAATGGTTTGAAATACGGCCGCAGCAGGTAATTATTTCCATGGCGGACTGCTGTAACAGCTGCTTGCTCTGACGCTCGGGATATTGGTGGGAGCTCAGAAAAGATGAGAAGCCATGTGATCGTTCACTGTGCAGTCCCTCAGCGCTGCTGGCAGGCCCGGTGCAGCTGAGCTGCCCGGGCCTCATTTCCCTCCATTCATCATCACATTTCCCACATCAGCTGGCCACACAGCCGGTGTGCGCTGAATCACAACAGGACTGACCGGAAACCTCCGCCACACCTGCACCAACGCTCACTGTCACTAGTCATACTCAGTATTTATCCTCCCACCTCACAGACCCCCTCCCCCACTGCCACACTGCTCATGATCTGCTTATGAAATATGCAGCAGGGCTGCTCCAGTCCAGATCCAGATCCAGATCCAGATCCAGATCCAGCTCCAGCTCCAGCAGTTCCAACCCCAGATCCAGTTGTTGCAGATGCAGCTGCAGCTGGAACTATTTGAGCTGGAGTTGCAGCTCTAGCTCAGGCTGCAGGTCCACATCCAGCTCTAAGTCCATATCTTGGTCCAAATCCAGGTCCAGCTCCTGCAGCTCCATCTCCAGCTGCAGAAGCTCCAGTGGCTCTAGCTGCAGGCCACGCTCCATCATCAGCTGCGTGTCCTGGTCCACCTCCAGCTGTAGATGCAGTTGCAACCCCAGCTGCAGATATGCAGCTCCAGCTCCAGCTGCAGAGATGCAGCTCCAGCTCCAGCTGCAGCACTGACTCCGCCCCGGGTTTTCCGGGCCGCTGTCTGCCTGCTGTCAATGAACATCCAGCGTCCTTTTCTCCTACGTGTTTCCATCGCTCCGCCTCTTATTCCTATCTGGCTCTCCCCCCTCCTCCTCACCCACCCCCCCTCTCTCACTCTCTCTCTCTCCCTCTATCTCTCTCCCTCTCTCATTGCATCCATTTTTGTGCATTTAAGAAATCTCCAAGAATCACCAAACCCGGAGGAAGGCGAGCTCCCCGGAGTGACAGAGGAGGGTTAAAGGACTCCGGAGGACCACGGGAGAGCCGCGTTTTTATTCCACCATGCGAGTGAAACCTCTCTGAAGGATGGCCGCGATGGGTTAGACAGGATTTAACATGACTGCACAATAAAAGGCAAGAGTTGCGCTCTCGATCCTCTGTATTTTTCTCTCTCCTACCGGCGGATGGATGTTGGGAATACCCTGAAGGTTGTATCCTGCGGTGTGCGTGTGTGCGTGTGTGTGATCGGCAGCTATTTCTAACCTGCATTGTTTCTCTTTGAGACCTTTTTTTCCCCCCTCATGTGTAGATGTGTAACCTGCAGCAGCAGCAGCAGCAGCAGCAGCAGCAGCAGCAGCAGCAGCAGCAGCCTCCTCTCCCCCTCTCCCTCTCTCCCTCTCTCTAAGCCTGTAACAGTGGAAGAGGATGGAGGCTGTGCTGCTTGTTCTCGGGCTTGTCCCTGCAGCTCGCCGCGCATGATGTGCACCTGCACCCCGAGCCGTGGCAGCGTGCGACGCAGCGCGCGACCCGAGCCTCGGTCTGGTGTGTTCTTGACGCCGCCTGTCTCCCTCCCCTCAGCCACCGTGTGTAGAAGATGTCTGCTCCCCGAGGGCCCCGGCCCGGCCCCGGCCCCTCCGCCGCCGAGCTGCCGGAGCTGCCGGACCTCAGCCACCTCACCGAGGAGGAGAGGAAGATCATCCTGGGGGTCATGGACCGACAGAAGAAGGAGGAGGCCAAGGAGCAGTCCATGCTGAAGTAAGAGCACGGGCGCCCCATCGCCTCCCTGCCGTGGTGTGTCAGTGCGTTAGTTAGTGTGGTGGATCATGTTGCCTTCTTGACATCCAAGCCACAGCTTATACAGTCGACTGCTGCTGCCCTCCTCCCTCCCGCTCCGATGGCGTGTGTGTGTGTATGTGAGTGTGTGTAAGGAGGGTGGTGGTGGTGGTGGTGGTGGTGGTGGTGGGGGTGTGGGGGGTATGCGTGTACAATGCGGCCTCTTTACCCCCACTCTGCTGGGGATGGAGCTGGAGCTGGAGCTGGGGCTGGAGCCGCGGCCGCCATTTTCACGTCAAAAGCACGCCGAAATTGCTTAACCTTTCCCCACGAACGTCACCGAGATTACACAATGTGACACTGGAAGGATCATTTAAGGTGTCCTCTGCCGCTGTGTGTGTGTGATTTGAGCGTTAAACTCCGGGTCCGGCCCTCTGCTTCTCCCCCCTCCCCCCTCTCCCTCCCCTCCTCCTGTGTACAGATGTCGCTGGGAGCTGCTTCAGCACCACGGAGCTCTCCACTCCGGGCTTTTATTTTGTCACTTTTTAAGGTGGACCGGCCTCGTTCCCCGTCCACCTCTCGCCGTAAAACTCTGCTTTTTTTCTATGGAGCCGCGTTATTACACTCTGTGGCCTGAGCCCCGCTCGTAAAAAACAAAAAACACTCACTTGGTGTAACGTTGATTAAAAAATAGGTTTGACCTTCTTGGGTGCTAGCAAGTCCAACGAGAGGAGAGGGTCGGTGGCCTTAAATGTTTCCATCCTGTTGATTTTCTCGTAGTTCTTTTTTTTTTTGTTCCTTCGGAGATACACGTTTTTACTGCTGTCTTTGAACGCAGCATCCATGTGTTACTACTGCTGCGGCCTGCAGCATTACAATCAGATTTATTGCCAGGTAGTTATACAACGTGGTCCCACAGCTACGAGGAATTTGTTGATTCGTACAGAAAACAGCCAGGGTGGACGGCATAAGTTAAAAGACAACTACATGTACACAAGAGTACACAGGACATGCAAAATGTACAGATGACACCGTGGGTGTATTTGCATTTAATTTGCGCGTGCATTGTATTCCACTGGATTATATTACTTCCGAGAAGACGTATATTATATTCAAGTCGTCCGAATCAGATTATGGTCAGGCAGGGTTATACAACCTAGTTATATGGCTGCATGGCGACACAGAAGTGTGCAAGATGTGTGCTGCTGCCAGAGGCTTGGAGAGGCTTTCGAGCTGTGGACCCCCCCCTCCACCCCCCCACCCCCTTCCCTCCCCATCATCAGGTAAACATGTGCACCGAGGCTGCGCTCCTGATGGAGTGAGAAGTTGTGCAATCCCCACCTTGTGCTGCTGCATGATAAACATGACTCATGTACTCCAAGACACGGCTACCTCAGCCGCTGCGCTGCGTGCCGCGTGAATCACCCGGGCCTCTTCTGCCCTCTTTCCCCCCTCTTCCTACCCCTCCTCCACCTCCTTCTCCCCAATAGCTGGGTGTTTTCTTTTTTCCCTATTTCTCTCTCTCCCTCCCTCTCTCTCTCTCTCTCTCTCTCTCTCTCCCTCTCTCTCTCTCTGTGAGGTAAAGGGGATTGTCAGTTTTAGTCACTCTTAGTCTGACGGTGATGTCAAAGCCTCGTCATGACTTAGCATGGGAGGAGGAGGCTGTTCTTTGCGAGGGACATGACTGACTGAGTGACTGACTGTCTCACCGTAATGTTAGATAACCCAGTCCGAACCCAGAGCCGCTCAAACGCAACCCGGCGTCGATGGGCGCCGTGTGGCAGAGCCGTGCTTCTCCTCCTGCGTGCCTCGGTTGCCCGGGTTGTTATCTGCGGAAACAGCCGGCAAAAGACGCGGCGTTCAGCGCCGGCTGCCTCCATTTTGCAGTGTTTGAGAGCATCTGATATCCGGGAGAACCTCTTGACCCGCCCTTGACCTACCAGCAACGCTGATTTCAATACAGCGCAGGCTTCGGTCGCCCCCCCCCCCCCCCCCCCCCTTCGCCTTCTGCCTATACATGCAAGGTGACTCATCATGAGTCATCAAAAGCGTAAATCCCCACGTTCTTTACCTCTGAGTCACACCAGCATAGCGTATCCTAAAGCGGCGTTAATGTGCTCAGCCCTGGCGAAGGTGCACGGCGGTGGATTAACTTGTCACCGGCTGGTTCAGAGCCTCTCCAGTCGGTGTCAGAAACAAACACCCACACTGCAACATGCGGGCCTTATAGCCTGTGCATCCGCCCTGTCACAGTCACGGTCCCAATCCTGCAGCGGCTTAGATTGGCTTTTTTTTTTTTTTTTGAGGGGGGGGGGGTTTGGCAGTTTGAACATCGGAGTGTGTAATCTAATGGAGGGAATCCTGGGAGGATGGAGGGATGGAGAAGAGAGGGAGGGAGGGAGAGAGAGAGAGAGAGAGAGAGAGAGAGAGAGAGAGAGAGAGAAGCCTCCAGCTGCAGGGCTTGCCAACTTGCTGTCATCTCAGTGGAGGTGCCACAGAGAGCGTGGATGGGGATCCAGTGCTGCTGACTCGCATGTAATTAGCCCCCCCCACCCCTCCCTCTCCTAGCCTGTGCAGTCTTAGCAGGCCCGGATAGGTGTGTGTCTGCATGGAGCAAAATGTGCTGCGCCAGGGACAATCCACTTCCTCCGGTCCTGCAGTCACAGATGCGTGTCCGGTTCACAAGCGGAACACTTCTGCATGCAACACCGCGTAGAGAGCCTGTGCTGTACTCCTTTAGACCCGAGCTGCTAGCTATGCTGGCTCGCTGTGTGTTTGAGCAGTACAGTAATGGCAATGGGACCCCGCCCCCGCCCTGCTGCCTGGTCACTGTATGTCCCACAGGCAGGCATCAGCTGCCTGGGCTGGGGGTGACCCACACACTGCCCAGGGCTACACTTCTCCTCCTCCCCCCCGCCCCGTTATTCTGGTCCCCAAGGGCTGCTCCTGCCTGGTGCTGAGCAGAGGAGAGAGAGGCAGGATGGGGTAGCGACGGTCCTCACCCCATTTCTGACTTGACACCTCTACCCCTCTCTCGCTCAGTCACCCTTTCTGTTCCCGTCATTACCTGCATCGCTTTTCCACAGGCGTATGCTGCGTCTCCCTCTCACCACGAGAAAGATGGCAAAATGTTGACCTTTGGGTGACAAGCGCAATAATCGGGGTCATTTGGCTGTTTCCCTCCGTAAGGAGCCGATGAGAGCAGCATCCCAGCCCTGCTTCCCCATGTCACAGTGTTTAACTCATGAATCGGAGGGACTGTGTCACTGGCTCAGCGACCTCCTTCCACATGCTAATTATACCGGCTGCCTCGTCGAAGGGACTCCCACTGAGATGCAGCTATTCTGGGGCTCTGAGGTGGTGTCTGCGGCTCTGGCATCTGCGTGGGCACCCCCACTTTCTGATCGAATGACGTTCAAAAGTAAAATCAACACATTCTTAAACACTACCTCCAGTTAACTCTCGCCAAGAGAGTCAAATTATTGTAGTGTCCCTTCAATTTTAGCCCTATTCTCTAGCTTTGTTTTGAATGTTACCTCGTTGCTATGTACACTATTACGCTGTAATATTTATAGCATTGCACCGGCGTAATACGCTGCACACTGACTGGTGACAGCTATGAGGATGCCCAGCGTAATCCGGTGTGAATTGACGATTTGAATCAAAATAATTCACTGTTCGAAATGTCATTATTAAAGTCGTCCATGTAAGTCAGAGTTAAAGGGAACGACCCGGGAAGCCTCTTTCAGTGATCCTCATTCAAAATCAGCATGAGCATACCCTGACTGACCTGTCTGCTTACAGCCGAAGAATGATTTAATAAGCATCATCTTTATGGTTAACATACAACAGCATGCTGGCAAGAGGTGCAGGGGGTTGGTGTGTGTGTGTGTGTTCGGCATGAAGAGCATTGACCTAGAATTAGCTTTGATTGATCACATCCCATTTCCTTTTTCTGTTACTCTCACCTCCCTTCCCCCACCGCACACACACACACACACACACACACACACACACACACACTCACACACCTCGTCCCCCCTGTCCTGGTCATTTGTCTGATGGTGCTAGAGAGCTGAGCACACCAGCTGGGGTTAGAGCTACAGAGAGGCTCCACGTCCCTGGGGGCCATACAGTAGGATCTCAGCCCCTGTGAGGGAGGAGAAAGGAGCAGCGCCGGAGTGCTTTCACACACACACAGACGCTCGCGTCATAGGGGGAGGCCACGCTTGGAAATTTCAGGTTTATTCACGTCGGAGCACTGAGATGGACCCGCCACGTGCATATACATGTGGAGCGACTGCAGATAGTGACAAACCTGGCAACCCCAGCGAGAACACAGTGTGTCAGCTCTGCAAACACAGGCCAAAGGCAGCACTTCCTGGTACACTGTAGCAGCAAAGCAAAAGGCCAAACGAAGCAGTGAAAACTGTGCTTCTCCCCGAGTGTGACCGCATCGGTGCAATGGAGAGTGCACAGTACATTGTGTGTACATGTGGTGCATTGCTGCTGTGTAGTGCAGTGTAGTAATGTAGTGTAGCCTCCCATACAGCAATGATCATACCTCTGTTGAAACGCTTGTACAACCTGCTATAGCTGTACTGTACTTAGTTATGTCCGTGCCAATAGAGGCACATTTGAATAAAAAAAAGAAGAGGAGAACAGAGAGAGAGAGAGAGAGAGTGGGAGAGAGAGGGAGAGACCTATGGTTGTGAAATGAGGCGAGGCAATGCTCAGAAGCTTCCCACTGGACAATATACAGTATACACACACACACACACACACACACATACACACAATCTCTCTCTCCCCGCCTTCCTCTTGTTCCTGCAGCTCACTCACCCATGCTCGCTCGCCTTCCCATGCAAAGAGCAGATTCTGTCATGAGCGTTCCAGAGACTCCCATCCCCCATCACTTTCCCCAAGGGAGAGAGGCAGAGAGAGAGAGAGAGAGGGAGAGAGAGAGAGAGGGAGAGGGAGAAAGTGGAAGAGTGGATGCTGTCTTGACTCTGTAAAGCAGAACGCACGCCAAATGAATACATCATCATGCCAATTAAAGTAACAATGTGTTTCGGTTATGGCAGGCTGGCGTGTTGTCAAGTAGTTTGGCTCGGCCGCACAGGAGTTCTGGTCGCAACACAATAGGCGTCATCAAAGTGATGTATGTAATCTATGGAATTATGCATTTCCAAATGGCACACACGCCGCGCTGCAATGGGAGTGAAGTTGTGCTGCTCCGTTTGCTCTTCCCTGTCCATCTGTCTGGTTACTCATTTAAGCTACTAAACTATTGTACATGTCGCACCGCTCCTGGCCCTGCATGTGAATGCGCTCTGTCTCTCTGTCTCTTTGTGTGTGTTTTTTCCCTGCGCCCGTGTAACTCCCCAGTGCGCCGAAAGCGTTTGAACTTTGCCACAGATTTGCCTCGACCGAATCACGGTGTTGCGATTTTCTTTGAAGGATAAAGCCAGTGTTATTTTCGACTGTGTATTTTTCCAAATCCCACGATAAGACCGTAAGCATCCTTGTGCCAGTGCGTCTCTGTGCGCCCCTGGACTGCCCTGACCTGTCTGCGGCACCCAGACCCGGGCACACCTGCGGAGCGTGGCGCCGTTCGCCCGCCGTAGGTTGACTTTGTTTGCGCTGACGTGAGTGCGGACCGGGCAGCGTTCGAGTTTCTCAGACATTTGTTTGTGGGGGCGAAAAGAGGAAACGAAAGGTCGGTGAGAGTGTCGAGACTTAAGAGCAAAACGTGGCACGATCGCCATCGATTGCCCGTCGAGCTGAGAGCAAACCCGAGGCTTGTGTGATAATTATCTGTGGGCCTCACTTAACGAACAACTCCCCTGCCTCACATTTAAATATAGTATTCGACCCGTTGTTCATACAAAAACATTGATTTATGCAGATCTCAAAAGGCCGGGCCGTTTCAGCTGGGAGTGGTAATTTTAGCAAAATGTCACTCCGGCGGTAAATATTCATTTGTAGGGGACTATTTTTAACTGCGAGTGGAGAATATTTATGGCAGCAGGGCAGCGCACGTGTGTTGGACCCAAAATAAACTACAGGGCTCGACAGCGTTCAGGTTAATAAAAGAGCATGTCAACAAGCACGGCGTGGAGCTGGTTTCTGGACAACGACACGGCGCCCCGTCGCATGCTTCGGCTACGTAAAAAACACCCAAAAAAACATGTTTGCATCAGTCCAGTGTCGGTGGTGGTGGTTTTGTGGGATTAGCAGCGGAGAGGAGAGGAGAGGAGAGGAGAGGAGAGGAGAGGAGAGGAGAGGAGAGGAGAGGAGAGGAGAGGAGAGGAGAGGCCTGGCGGGGGGATAAGCAGAGACGGGGCAGGAGAGGAGACGAGGGGGCAGGACGAGGGGGAGGCGGAGGACAGGTTAGCGCGTGGGAGAGGAAATGAGAAGGGACGAGAGGACAGGAAGGGATAAGGGAACATCAGAGAGGAGAGGAGGGGAGAGACATTGACGTCTGAGATGCTATCGGCTCTGCTTGCCGATATGACAGCCCCGGTGCCCGTCGACGGAGCAATCAGCCTGCCATCTCCCGTAGCCGGCTATTCTCCTGCCTGGCACGGCGCTGCGCCCGCCCCCATTGTCTCTCGCCGCTTTGTTCTAAATAACATCTGCATTTGTCAGCATAGGTTTTATTCTCCGCTTGGCTTTCATCCCAAAAGCAGCAAAGTTTGAAGGGATTTTCCTGCCCCTGGCTCCGCAATTTGAAATGCCCTTGGCAAAACATGACAGGGGGGAAAAAGAGGAGAATGAGAATCAGGTTGCACTAACTAGTCAAAGGGATGGTGTTTATTTATAGAAATGTACAGTATATGATATTGTACCCACAGCAGCGTTTTACTGTGCATGTTAACCAATCACCGTCACAAGACTTGTGATGCTTGAATTCAAGCAGGTGATGTTGGACTGGTAAAACTGGTAAGCAGATGCTTTGTGCATCGAGGTCGCCAGTGCAAATCGTCAGCTACAGCAGGCATCATTCACACTCCATCTTGCAAGGGAAGATATATCTGAAAATGTCTTGCCTCTCCCCCAGATGAGAGATAAAAAGGAAGCGCATGATTCCAAATTTAGTGACTAGAGATCCTGGACTGAGTCAGAACAGAACCCAATCACAGCTCCAGCACTACAACATCTGGCCTGTTGTTACATAAGCCTCCCGGCATGCTGTGCAAGAGCGGCCTGAATGAGCCCGACACAATGCAATAGAAATGCAGATCGAGCCGAGTAGTGGGCTACACGGGGGGGGAAAGCGAGGCGGGGGAAAAAAATGTAGAGGGAAAAAAAAAAAAAAAGGAAGGCCCAGCCAACGAGGGCAGAGAGAGTGGAAACGTGAGAGTGAAAGGCGATGGGAAGGGGCCACTTTATCACTTTTATTGCCCATCCCCCGTCCCCGTCCACCCTGAGTGGAGTCAATGCAGAGGAAGATATACAGCATCTGACCCTGGCAGGGAAGCCTTGTGCCTCTGAGGAACATATGTGCCGGCTATAGAGGAGCTGGCAGGAGCGATGTTAAATGTGTCTCTCAGAAATGAGGGAATGATGAGGCAGTTGAGACAAGTCCAGCGCAGCACAGTTATGGGCTTGACACTATGCATGCTAATGAGGAGCTGAAACAAATTTGTCAAAGCGGAGAGCGGCAAAGTGCGGTTCCGTGGATACTATAGAGAGGTGTGGTGTCTTTTCTCTCTCCTGTGACTTTCCTTCGGGGGTTGTTTTGTGATTGTTGACCCCTGAAAGGTCAGAATAAAGACATCTCTCCCCTCGGTGCAGCAGAGGTCAGAGCACGTGGCCTGCAGGGCCCGAATGATCCAGGTTTTTGTTATGACGCGGCTACACCAGCTACTTTGAGATGCGCGAACGTGTGAACCGGCCAGATCTCTCGCGGACCTGTGATGCTTGCTGTCCTTTGCAAACAGTCGGTCCTAAATTTGTGTTATTTTGCACCCCCGTAACACGGCACCTGCGCATACAGCCAAAGAGTCTTTTGCGTTAGCGTGTGCTCCGATCCAGCAAGCGAGAGGCAGGTGCTCGGAGAGGCCGGCCTCGTTGTGGCGCTGCTGAACGGCCAGTTACTGAAGGTGGAACGTGGCAGCAGGTCACCTCAAGCTGCTTTCGCTCAAAGTGTGAGAACCCTCATGCTGTTAGTTGGACTATTATTAGTGGAGACATTCAGCTTTCTGCAGTGGCCGGCAAGCGGCCAGGCCCCCGAACAGGCAGCGAGGCCTGTGGCCATTTAGTCATCCAGGAAAGTCAGGTGGCAAGACACTTACAGGAGCGGCTCCCAGCAGCGGGCACGCACACGACTCTGCTCAGCCTTTTAATCCGCGGAGCTAATTAATTCACTCTGCGTTGTGCTTTATTTTCATCTATTTTAAGATTGTAATATTGCAGCATTGGCCGGCGATTGTGATAGCTCCACCTGCTTCTGTTAAGTGGCTCAGAGTGATGCTCTGCTGCACCTTGCTGCCTGTTGAAGATGAGGAGGAAGCCCTTTGTTTGAGCTGAACCGACGAGTTCCCTCCACCTCTGACCTGGATAAATGATGTCTCCTGCTCTTGGGGTGAATTACCCTCTGGTAATTAGTGGAAGCAGAAAAAGCAAATGTGTATTGTGACATGTCGGGCCGCTCATACATAATATATTACGGTTTGTTGTAGATCCAAGTGCATGGGGTTTCTATTTTTAGGCAACAAAGCAAGTCTGGCCTGTCGACTTATTGCTCACCTTAGGGTGGTTTTCAAAAGCTTGTTCTGGGGCAGTAATCGAACAAAATAAAAAATAGCATTTCTATTTTGAGAAATGTGAGGGATCAATAGTTTTAATTTTAGGAAAAACACATTCTGACATTTTGGGAAATCTACTTATTTGCTGTATTGTTGAGAGAGAAAATATCCATGGTCTGGTCTGCAAACCTAAAATGAATTTGTCAATTAGGCTAAGAATAGCATACACACAGACAGCAGATCTGTCCAAAGATTTAGATATGCTCCAACCTGCTCCTCTAAAGCTCATTAATATTCATCCCTTTGGTTAATTTGTTCCTTTCATCTATTCACAATGGAAATACAAAGCGTGATTTGAAGCCATGGTGTGATCAAGCTAGTGCTAGCTAGTGAGCTAACTCACATTTGTGAACCATCCGTTGCTAATTATGCCTTAATTCTTTAGGAAAGACAGGTTGAAATTTTAGGAATTTTCTGTATTGTTTATAGAATCATCACGCTCTGGTCTGCATCCAAAATATGAATTTGTCAATGAGTTATAAGCTAAGAATAGCATACACACAGACAGCAGATCTGTCCAAAGGATAAGACCTGATACCTACCAGCTCCTCTAAAGCTCATTAATTGTAATTTCGTTGGTTAAATTGTCATCGATTCATAATTAGAAATACAAAATATCATTTGAACGCGGGGTGTGATAAAGCCAATGCTATCTAGTGAGCTAACACACTTTTCATGGGTCATCCAGTGCTAATACACCTCAGTTTTTACACAAAATAGCTTGACATTTTAGGAAGTTGTTGTATTGTTTAGAGAGAGAATGACCAATGTCCAGAGTTTGAGACCATCCCTACCGGCTCCACTGTATCTTATTAATAATCATTTAATTGGTTAACTTATTTCATCCATTCATAATGGGGATACAAAGTATGATTTGAACCCAGGGTGCGATCAAGCTAGCTTTAGCTAGCAAGGCATGACATCTGCAGTTTGGTCAGTTTCTCTTTCAAAGTGTAGGTTTATAAGCTGCTGCCGACCCCAGTGAATGTGAGGCGGGCACCGAAGCGGACCTGTTAATTCTCCTCGCCCCCCCCCAGATGCTCTGCCGTGTGTTTGAGCTGGTAAATTTACTAGCGGTAGTTTACACAGGGCGCTCTAATCTCTCCTTCCCTGTGTGTGTGTGTGCGGGTGCGTGTGCGCGCGGCGTGGTCTGCTCATTCAAGACTCAGCTGGTCGGAGCAGGTGCAGGCTGGTGACTCAGACACGTGCGTGCTGCCGCGCCGCTCCTTCTCATACGCCTTTGTGTGGCCCCGGACCCGAACCACCCAGTGCTCTGTGTAAACAAACGCAGCCGCCCCGCGTCCGTCTGGCGCCCGCACACAGGCGCGCTGCGCTCTCAATGGAACGCCCACCCGCTCCCCGCGCGCGCACACATTAGCTCCGTGGGGACCTCGCAACCAGACAGTCGAATTTATTACGTAATGATCGGGCGCGCCGATGCTGTTGGGAAACTTTATGTTTGCTTATGCAATCCCCGCTCACACCGCAGGAGGACTGGGGAACTACGAGACGTGGTCGCCTCATATATCTTTCGATGTTGCTTGCTTTTTTCCCCCCGTAATTCATTTCCTTGCGCCCTGCACCCCTTTCACGAGTTTTACGCCCCCCCCCACTGCCTCCCCGTGCCACCGCGATTCCCCTCCTGCCGCTGTGAATTGGTTATCGTTGCCCCGGGCCTGGCGGGGGATCAGGGGTTGGATATTTAGCGGCATTACAGCGCTCCGCGTGTACAGTAGATGCTGCTGTAGGTAGATTACAGGAGCAGCCGACTGACATAAATAGGGGGGGGGATAAAGAGCAGCCGTTATCGCAACGTCACTAATGCAGCCACGGCCCTTATATAAGCTCACTGTTTGAGCGGCACACACACATACACACACACACAGGCGCTAGCATGTAAGCTACGCCAGGACATACCGCAGCCTATAGATCACACACGCTCACGCTGCCTGGGGCCGGAGGTGGCTTTGTGGGAGCTTTAAATGCATCGTTCCACAGATTCGCCATCGCTTCGGCGTGTTCACGCTCCCTGCGTTTGCGTCGCCTTGCGTGCGCCACAGTGTCCGCCATGAAAAATAACAGTGAAGGGGCCTGTTTTTCACCCCCCCCCCCACCATCATCATCTGACGCTGATCGGGACAGAGACACAGAGAGCCTGTTGGTGTGATCCCGGGATCGTGCTCCTCGACCCAAGTCTGATGGAGGATCTCCCGCTAATCCCTTAATATCACTCGTCCCACTGAGATACCGCCGCCGTCACCATGGTGATGCAGAGATGGCCTGGATGTGTAGTAGTGGAACGGGGGAGGGTGGGAAGGAGGGATGGGCGGCCGCGTTGCTGCAAACAACAGTAGAAATCCCTCTCTGTGAAACGTAAATACAGTCATTTGAAGTAGTATCTCAAGGCAGAAAAAAGCAGGCGCTCGGAGGAGGAGGCGTGTGGATGTTGTTGCTGGGCTAGCCGTAGACGGCGAGTAAAAGCTGGTCGCCTCATCCCGAGTGGGCGGCTGCCTGGATGCTTGGACGCCTGGTTGGCTCTAAATCTGCGCGCAGAGGCGACTAATGCAAGGGAATCCTTTGATTTGGGACTTTACCACGGCCAAAGTCAACCAGATCTTTTCCGTCGCGGGACAGATGTCCAGAGGCAGCAAGTTCAAGTTAATTTCACTCGTACAGTGATGTGCTCACATCTGCTTGTATGTCTGAACGTGCCGGCCTTTAAAGCTCTCCGAGCACGCAGCGGATGCGGGAGGTCACCTCAGATCCAGGGAGTGCAACACTGTGGCCGGGACGCCTCAGCGGAGCCATGGGTATAGCCCTGCGAGCTGACACTGGATCGGCCCCGTGCTCGTCTGCCTGTGCACACTGTGTGCAGTTTCGTGAAGCAAGCTAATAGTGACGTGCTGTAGCGTTGAACTGGGACAGGAAGGAGTAGAGCGGGCCAACAATAGCCGAGGTATCTATTACCTCTCTATTGTTAGCCATGGCCAGGCTATTATTATAGCCCAGAGTGAGACACAGACAGCTGACTGCAGTTTCAGTACGGCCCACCTACCGCTCCCAGCCAGGAACAGCACCATCACCCACAGCTTTTTTTTTTTAATGTGACGATGGAAGTAGAGCAGGAAATATGATCTTCGCTAATTCCACTACAAATGATTTCCTCTCAAGCTGATGCTCTTCTCGTATCAGACCCGGGATGCTTCGCTTACGAGTTATCCGCTCGGCGGGGGGGGGGGGGGCAGGAGGAGAGGCAGGGCTCTTGCTGACCGTGCGACTGGAAATAACGCGGCAGCAGCGGAGGACTGGACGGAATCGGTGCTCGAGGAGCAGTTTGATGCTCCGCCGTGTGTAGTGGAGGGTGAGAGGAGGACACAGGGCCCTCATCCCGCCCTCCCTGTCTGGCTATGGCTGCCGGAGATGGGGCTATCTCAGCGGGGAGGTGGCCCCGCGGGGGGTGGGGGGGGTGGGGGGGGGCTGCTCCTCTCTGGAGCCGGTGACGTTGGCGCGGGACAACGTCAGCTGCCAGCGAAGTGCTGAGCGCAGCCCGAATGAAACGTATCCGCGTCGGGGCCGAATGCACGGAGGCACGTCCGCGCACACGCCGTTACCGGAGCAAACAAGCACGCATGTGCACAAATGCACAAACGTGCTGCATCACTGCCACGCCGTCCCCGTCCCCGTCCCGGCTGCACGGTCGACCCCCGCGCGGCTAAATGAACGTGGGAGCACACGAGCGAGCGCGTGGGCCGCTTGGCCGATTAGCTGACTCCTTGCCACTTGGAAATCTCTCGGGAGGGGGAGATACGGAGCGGCTCAATTGAATCCTGGCAGGTAATCTAAGGAAACAGATGGATTTTAGTTATATTTGGCAGGAGATTAGCCACTTCCCCGTTGCGCAGAGAAATCCGCCGCCGCCAACTCTTGTTTGACAATCTGAATATTAGCCCTTGGTCAGGAGGTCTGGCTCGTGCGCTGTTAGATTGCCTATTCTGATGAGTGTGCCCCGCAGATTCAATCCTATCTGTGCTTTCTAAGGCCCAGCTGTGGTGGCTGGCCAGCCACCTCCACGCCGAGGCGCCTGCCCTCTCGTCGTCCCCCCCTGCCCTGCCTATCGCGCTGTGCCAGCGCCGCCGTGCCAGAGGAAGTTATCAGCGCTCTATCCCCTGCCCCTAATCCTCTCCGAGGTGGAGAGAAAGTGTTAAGTAGCTCTTCCTCTGGCATTTATTGGAGAGGTGGAATGAACAGGTGTCTCAAGACCTAATCGTCTGGCTTTAAATGAGCTGCTATTTTTAGTGCACACTCTCCTTTACTTGGAGATTTGCAGGAAATGTACAGTGGAGGTGGCACAATGGGAGATTTCTGTTTTATATATCCTGCCGGAGTAATGCTGACATGGTCATGCACCGTGCATGTTGATTTTGGGGTGTGGGACTGGATCCAGAACAGTAAAAGACCTCCATAATGTGACTGAGGCTTCTGCTTGATTTTCGAGCGATTTAACGATAATAACACTGTATTCATAAAGTGCTTTTCAGAGTATGCAAACCTTGCACTGAACACTAGACACCGACATAAAAGACAAAACAATGTAGACGGTATTTCTCTTCCTGTCAACGTCTCCTTAGAGGGAAATCCAGAGTCGATGCACATGCTTTATATATGCTTTGTAACATGTGCATTGCTGCTGTGCAATGCTGTGAGAGAAGTCCACTCAAAAGGCATAAACTAGACGCACATATCCAAACTTTGGACTCCATTGCCGTACTCCTGATATGCAGTACATCATCGCTGTGTGCTATACCGACATAAAGCCCGTGCCACTGTATCATCGCAGGACAGGAGCAGCACCCAGCAGTGGCACAGCCTCCAGTGAGACATTCGCCTGTAGGTCACTCTCCTCTGAGTGAGTTGTGACAGACATTAACCTCGTCTCTTGGCACCACTGACTGGCCGGGATGGTGTTAATGATGTATGTAGTTGGTATTTACCCACTGAGCCAGATTACTCCCTTATGATCCAATTATCACTCAGTCTGTAGTGGACTCAGAGGGCCTGCAGGGTCACTGCTTAGCCACCAGATCCTCTATCACAGATTTTCTGCTTAAGTGTCAATGCCAAGCCGAGGCTGCATGTCTCTCTCTCTCTCTCTCTGTCTCTCTCTCTCTCTCTCTCTCTCTCTCTGTCTGAACTGTCAGACACTGTGGGACGCCGTCGTGCCGCAGATGAAATCATTTCGGGAGGCGTCCCCAACGTTTTACTGTCGCGCTTCCCTTGGAAGCTATCAGCCATTCGCACATGGAGAGCGGATCCATGGATGTCTCAGGAGATGCGTAGCTGTGACTGCTTGTTTTCTCAATTCTCGATCTCCCTATTGCTCAAGAAAACGACATTTAACCGTGAAAAAAATGTCCTGCTAGTTGTGCACGTGACTGCATCCCTGCAGCAAGCAGCAATTAAGTCAAAGAGGGGATTTTTGAGGAGAGGGAAAGCTTGGCCAGGCAGGTCTGGCCCACTTCTAGCAGGGACGGAGGCGGACGCAACTGGAATGCGTGAGGGGACGGAGAAACCAGAAAATGGGTCTGACGTCGGCCCCCCCCGAACTGGACAGTAGGCAGGCCATTATTATTGATCCCCAGCCAGCCGACGGATGGAAATGCTCTTTATTTAATATTGATGAGATGTTTATGCAGCAGGTCACTGGCACCTGCCGCACATATACTTCCCTGGTAATAGGTTGAATAACAAGCCTGGTCTATTCATCTGTGCCACATCCAGCGGAGGTGCGTTGTCGCGCCACGCTCCCTCATCAGAGCGAACCCGGACGCCGCGTGTGGATTTTGCACTCATGCGCGTGCACTTCTACGCAATCGGGGCATCGACAGGAGGGATTGCAGTGTGCCCGCGTGTGCACACGGGTGCTTTACGTCCCTGCGGCCCATCAGCAGCGGTCAGTTAGATGCACTGGGGTTGGCGACTGTCGGGGACCTGCCGGGGTGAATGTGACACGATGCCAACCCCGTTCCGGGCGGGGAGGTGTGAATGTGATGATTCAGGGATTGTTGTACAGCTGTCACATTAATGTGTCTGCCTTAACACAACTGTGGCGAAAGAGGCGCAGCGCAAAACAGGGCGACGGCACAGTTTAAGAGCGAGGTATGAGGCGGGGAGGGGGGAGGGGGGAGGGGGGGCTCCGCTTTTACTTTTCCCTCTCCCTCTCCCTCTTCTCTGTTCTGCTCCGCTTTAGTCCCAGCGATATCTTCTGAGGGCTCAGATTAATGAAATCTCCGGGCTTTTACTGAAGTGTTCGGGTCCCGGCGACACGGAGCTGCATTAGTCCGGGATCTCGCCTCCATCTGAGCCGAGCGAAATCCTCGACCGGAGAATAATGTGGGATGGGGCCAGTGGTTTCTTCCCAGTCATCGCTTGAGGGGCGCTGGCCAGTGTGTGCAGTCTGTTAAACGTCTCTCACATATTTGTCGACAGTGTGTTAAAAACTTCAGTTAGTTGTCTATCCTATAGCACAAACATATAACAAGATATTCATATCATGAAAAGAGTAACACAGTCAAACGTTCAAAAGGGCTGGATAGATATTCATTCAAGTGAGCGGGAAAAGAAGTGTTTAGTGTGTATGCTCGGAGGAGCTGTACTCCACCTCTCCTCCGCTCCTTCCTAAACCAACAAGCAGGTTTATTTTATTCTGTGGTGCAATCTGTTGCCGATTGCCGTCGCCCCGGCCCCAAATGCCACGAGGCAGCGGCTCAGAAACGGAATCAAAAAGGCTTAAAACCTCCTGCTGACGCGTCACCTGACGGAGCGGCAGCCTCTGCAGCACGTCTGTCCACTAGAGAGCAGTGTGGGCTCGGCCGTCGCCGGGCCCCGGCCGCTCCCCGACGCGCTCCTAGACGCCGCAAAACCCACACGAGCGACAAAATAACGAGCCGGGCCGGCTGCCAACGAGCGGCGGCCGGATTTTTTGCCGACCCCAACTTTTTAAATTGACGCAAAAGGCGGGGGATGTGTCCGGAGAGGCGCGGAACACACAGCCTTGTCTTTTTTTCTTCTATTTTTTCTTTGGTTATGCGTTATGTGTGGGGCGGATGGGAGGCGGCGCAGGTGAAAGAGCTGGAAAACAGAGACGCTGCCTGCCCTGCAGGCCCTCCTCGGCGGGCCAGGCCTCCGAATGCGTCACTCGTGACATTTTACACTCACTCATTTCGCCGCCCCATGTCAAGTAATACACCGCGCGCTCACGCTCACGTATGCAGTACAGTACACACACACACACACACACACACAGACAGACAGCCACTGGGCGCATAGACGGCTACTCACGCACACACTGTCAGTCCGGCAGCCGTCCAGCAGGCAGCGGGCAGCAGGCAGGCCGGATCGGATAGATATGAGGCTCGTAATGCGACCACAGAGACGGGGCTGATGGGATCAATAAGGAGCGGCGCTGCAGGTCACCGGGAGAACACAGCGAGGGGATAAATATGGACTGGCTCATCGGGAAACAGAGCAGCGAGACCGATGGGTACACAGGGCTATCTCTTCTCTCGTGTGCTCCCTCACCCGCCTGACACAGAGCAGACGGACACATTCCCCTCTCTCTCTCTCTCTCTCTCTCTCTCTCTCCGGTGTGTTCCAGCTACTGTAGACCTGTTGGGAGGCTTTCAGGTGCTTTGGCCGGAGCTCGGACCCCAAGCATTGTTTTAACCTGTTTGTTCGGGAACTCAGGTGTTTCCCGCGGTTGGACTGGTCTAAAGTGTTTGTGATTGTCACTTGATAGAACTAGGAGTGCACAGCGACTTTAAAGTGTCTTTATGGAATGTTTTAGTTCTGAAGAAAGACGATCATTCTGGGGTAATTTCATCTTTTGGCGTGTGAGACATCGCTGCTACTGTGTGCTTTTTTCTCAGTGCTCTCTAAACGTCTGTGAGTTTTGGGCTGCTACCTGGACAAAGCGGGCCATGAGAGCCCCCGCTGGGTAACTGTCAGCCTGACTCGTTCCGATCGGTTGATTTGACAGTGACAAGAAATAGGTTAGAAAACCAGAAACCGGAACGCCGTCGTCGGTGCCAGTTGACTAAGGTGAACCTCTCAGGTGTCGGTGATGCTGCAGGCTCCCAGAGCAGAGAAAACCCCGATTAACACATCGATCCTCCTCAGCCGCTTCTGAGAAAGCCTGGTGGCGTACCTCACTGTGGCGCTGGTGAAGTGTGTGAAGCTGTGGCGGGTTTGCCGCTTTGCTTCTGGAGACATCTGCCGATGGACCAGGAACGAGGGACAGATTCAGCGAGAGCTGCTCTGCAGATGATGCTGCATGCCCGTGTGTGTGTGTGTGTGTTTTGGGGTGTGAGCAAGTGAGACCTGATCTTGTATTTGGAACACCTTTAACAACCTGTTCATGTGCATCAAGACATCCCTCAACTACTTTAATTTGTAAAACTGGCAAAATAGGGTTAAATGCAGCAATGAAGTTTAGATTTGTAAGGCTTTGTTTTCACCTTTGCTGGTGGCATTATGCCATATGGAAGTCTGTAAAACATCCACTTGTGTTGGATCCACTTCTGTGTTGTTTCTGCTGCTTCACTAGCACACATGGGGTGGCGTAGGGCCCCATTCCCAAGACATCGTTTCTATGACTGCCTTTTAGCAACTCAGGTGAACTGGTGGTTTAAAGCGGGGAGCGTTTAACAAGTGTGAGCAGGGTTAAGGTGGTGGGGTGTCCCTCGGCACGCCGCTGTGCCCGGCCCCTGTGCCCGGCCCTTGTGCCGGGCCCCTGTCCCGTCCGTCACGAAGGATGCCATGGAAGGTGTCTTGCCGGACGACCTTGAGGCCCCATCACCTGGTGTCACCCGGGCGAGCGCGCGGGTTGTTTATTTCATTCTGGAAAAGTGGGCGCTGGATAGCGTCCTCCGGGTGGGCCATGAGCCGACCCCGTCCCATAGCAGCGAAGCTTTTGTCCATGGCTGCGCACGCGGTTTGAGAGAGGGCGTCACTCACATGAAGCTGTCACTCTTTGAGTTGGAGTTGGTCCGAATCTTTTCGTTTTGCACCGTTTGAGTCGTCGTTTTGAGTCGTCGCGTATGCTTGTTTCTTCCACGTTTTTCACCGCCTCATTCCCATCGTTCACCAAAGCATCCCCTATAATATCCTGAATATTATTCATATTATAGTCGGAGTATTATTTGTGTCACGCGCATCTTTAATTTTGTGTCTCTTAGATCATTTCCCCCCCCATCTTTTTGTGTTCTGTATGCACTGAGCTGTGCACACCTTTTTTTTTTTATGTTTTAGGATCAAAGAAGAACCAAAGCCTCAGCCGGCACAGTAAGTAGACTGCATTACCCAGAGTGCTCTAGGCTTTGACACTTCTTCCTGTCAGTGGGTGCTGTGTGCTTCATGTGGCTTTCTCCTCTCTGTCTGGGAGGGAAATGAAAGAACTGTCACTAATGTCATGGAAGGCTGCCATGAACAGTGGCATTTTATCAGTAGTTTTTGTTTTTCTTCCGTAGAAGCTTCTTTGGAAGAGTAGCGGACAGAAACCACAGCCTACTTCCATGACATCAGCGACAACAGCTTTTTTCCTTTCTATCGGCTTCTTGTTATAGCCAGGCCCTCTGACACCCTCTTTCCCTGGTCCCCGGTCTCTTAACTGGCTGCCCATCCTCATCCAGTGTGTCATCTGCACTCTGATTGGCTTGTGCAGCCTCGTAACTCTGGCACAAATGTGGACTGGATGCGCCCGCCCTGCTTCACCGTACCGTAGCTGCATTTTGACCGACCTCCACCCGTAGACCTGGTGACCAGCCTTGTAGAGCGACACCAGGCCGGGACAATGAGCCCGTTCCCCTCAGCTGAGCGTTTGACGCAGCTCTCATCTCCATTGGCTGTAGAGCTTTCCTGCTTCCTCTCTCCTTCCCTCTACTGTACGCCTGTCCGTATCACCTCTCTCTCTCTCTCTCTCTCTCTCTCTCTCCCTCTGCCGTTTCTCTCTGTATTTCTTACACTGTGTCTGGTTGTCAGTGTCCCACGACTTGCCGCTCTGCCCGTGTCCCGGCCTTTTCCTCTCTCTCTCTCTCCCTCTCTCTCTCTCTCTCTCTCTCTCTCTCTCTCTCTGCGCTGGATGTAGTGAATGTCCCCGCTATTGTTAGCTTCTTAGAATCTGACCCGCCTCCTAAAAAAAAAAAACGCTTTCAGGGCCGATTGTTTTCTCCCCATGATGACTCACTGCGATGTTCCAGTCACACTTTGCTTATTTGAACAGGTGGTTTAGTGGGATCACTGAGCTGGTAAATAACGTCCTTCAGCCCCAGCAAAAGTCCCAAAATGACAAGGAGCCAGAGCCAGACGCGTAAGTAATAGCACAGACCCCTCTCGATCTCCACCCAGCAGGCACAAACATACAGTGGCGACCCCAGCGCAGCGGCCGGACGCGCGGCGGCTCTGGATGCGAGCGCGTGCTCTCGGCGTGTTTGTGAAGGCGTGCGGCGCGAGGAGGAGCGCTGGTGTGTGAGGTGGACTCTGCTCAGGTCAATCGTACAGCGACGTAGTAGGAACGCTAGGCCACGTGCCACTTGTGACAGCATAAAGGAATCGGGAGGGACCTCAATGGATATTAGTTAGATAGTTAGATTAGATATTAGTCACGCAACAGATGTTTGGTTATGACTCCACGTCATGAGACAAACATCAGTTCGTCACATGCTGTTTTCAGTACGCGGTGCCTTGTAATTCTGGACAGTCTGAGCACTTTTGTTACATTTAATTATATTTCAGGTCTTTATAGGGAATAGGAACAAATGATGATCAAAATGATGACAAATGATGTCATCAATAACGCCAAACAAGAGGGTCAACAACACAACCTGGTAGAAGGCTCCAGCCATGGCTATTTACACCATTCTGCAGTCTTTGTTTATCATGTGTGAGATGGTGAGATTTTCACATGTTGACGATATGAATATATATATATATATATATTTGAATATATAGTTACACTGCTGGTGTCTCTGTTCTACTACAGCTTCCAGGACTGCGCTGTACTTTGGTTAGCATGACCACAGATATACACGCCAAAGTGTAATTAAACCATCATTAATGCTATTAATTACAGCTGACTTTTTATAGCCTTTTCAATGTCTGCGGTGAAAGAGTCCTCCGGGCTCCATCCCTTCAGTTTGCCTCGTAACGCTGCCCTGGCGCCGCGCATCAGAGCAGTTTACTGCGACGCTGCTAATGTGAAACCGAGCCACTGTTAATGCCATTATCTACACCTGTGCTCCTGTGCTACACCTGTGCACCTGTGCTCTGACGAGTCACACAGTGTGCAGTCAGCGCTGTCAGTCGACTGTCGCCAAGGAGGGGTGAAGGAGCCGGAGCCGCAACCACTACGGCAAAATTTCAAGTTTACAACTTTTAGCCTCAGTACAAAAACGTATCCCAAGCTTGAATTGAACTTGAATTATCTGTTTGGGCTTCTCTTTGCAGTGTTGGTCAGTCCAGTCACTTCAGACTGCACGGGTCAAAGTTGGTACCCTCGTCAGCATTGTTACAGAGAGCTGCTTATCATGAATGAGCACAGCGGAGAGGAAAATGAATTTGGACTGTAATTGGGTTGCCAAAACCACAACTCTGTGTGAGTGAATAGTAATCTGTCGTATGCAAGCCGAATCACTAAGTAGAAAATTAGATAAGGTCTGCTTGTAATCAAGAGCTGGATTACTTATGAATTCTATTTATAATGTGGCTTAGCTCAAAACAGTAACACAATCTTGATGTCGTCTTTGTTTTTATACTTTCATCCTAAAATAAGAAGAGATGGGACAGACAGCCTTATTAATATGGGAGCCACTTAATATGATCCTAAACAGTATCTTTGCTGTGATGGCTTGAATGCGAATTTGTAGCAGTGGAAAGGCGGTCTTGGACCTGGACAGTTTTTGCCCGGGTCCAGGAGCTTGTTGGGCGCTTGTAGCCCTCCCTCGCTGTTGATATGTCGGGTCTGTCATATGTCCAAGAGGGAGTCTCGTGTTACGGCCTGTGTGTAGCCGCTCTGCTGCGGCCCAGAGGTAAGAGAGCTCCGATACGCTAGCATGGGAGAGGACAATGAGCAGCGTATGATTACTCGTCAGCTGTGTCACCTACATTTGACCGTGTTTGACCGAATAAGCAAACCCTTTGCAGTGGGCGCTGTGCACCAGCTGCCTGCCGCCACTCCGGTCTAACCTTACCCTACGAGTCTCTGCTTTCTCTGTAACTCATCCGCTCTCTCTCTCTCTCTCTCTCTCTCTCTCTCTCTCTCTCTCTCTCTCTCTCTCTCTCTCTCTGTGCCTTCCGCTCTTTGTTTCCCCGTCGCAGATGGCAAAAGCTGCAAATAAAGCTCTTATTAGCTGCGTCTAAGAAACTTCATTTAGACCCCGAGAGGTAGGAGAGTGGAAGAAGAGGTGACCTCACTCCCTCAGAGGCGGGGAAAGACAATCACCGGTAATCTCGGAGCAGCTCTTCTCGCTGACCTCATCTGTCAGCGGAGCTGCGTCCATGTAGTGGTCCGGCAGCCCAGCGCGTGTCCCCGTAAACGTTTGAGTGTAAGGGGAGATTAAGTGGGAATAAAACATGATCGTTTGCGGCCGCGTTTCCCCGCTCCTCGGAGACGGTGGCTTTACCTCCTGTATCACGCCCTCCATCAGTCTGCTATCGGGCACTCTGTCGGTAAATGGGATTTGGCGGGATCCGTTAAACAAGGCTACGTACTAATCTCTGCTTGGTGAACGCACAAAGGCTGTGACACAATTAGCCCTTTAATCCCCCGGCAGGTACAACCTGAGGGGCGTGCCGGCGGCGCTCCGTATAACGTTGAGATGGCACGGAGACCGCCCCGCACGGTGGCACGCGCGCACACACACACACACACACACAGCCGTCGGGCGGTGGGTTTGGGCTCTGAAGGTCTGGTTGTGGGCAAAGGAAGCGCGTTTATCTCAAACGCAGAGCTGTACGTGGTAAAAGGATAGCGCTGCTCAATAATTCACCAGTGCTAATGAATGTTGCAGGGGATATGTGGGGCGAAACCAATTCTAATCGCCATATTATGAAGTCAGCCCAGTGTTTAGTTTCCAAGGAGACGCTCAATTGACATGTGTCATACAAAATGCATGCGAGGAGTCCATGCAGGTTTTTTCAGCGGCCTCTCAGGACTTGTTCGGAGTTCAGGATCCCAGAATATAAGATCAGGTGCCATCTATAGGACACAAGCAGTACCACAATAGACACAGAGGACGCATTAAGCACGGGCTTTTCCAGCGTCTGGCCACCTGAGCTATTTACAACTTACAAATGATAATGTGTGTGCACATTGCGCTGTCTAACTGTATGGCTCCGGGGTGTCTCACCTTACTACTGTCCTGATATAGAAACACAGGTGCAAATGATTCATTAAACGCAAGGCAACCTGAGAAAGTGGAATTAAGTGGTGTTCTTAAACTCGCAAAGCAAAGTTGATACCCCCCCCCCCCCCCCCCCCCCCCCCACCCCCCACCCCCGTTTTGGGTGAGGTGCCGTATCAAAGGAGGAGCTCAGCTTTGAAGCTGCTGAGGTCATGGCGTCTGCTTTTCCTCTCAAAACCTCGCACAGTGCCCACATCTGAGCTTATATCAGTCAGTCAGTTGATAGTAGGAGCTTATCGTGCAGCCGTGATTTTGGGATGAGGCCTGAGCACATGTCAGGCCAGTGGTAATAAGGACAGTTGTGGTGCACAGACCGAAATATTGATTTATTATAAGCCCTGGCTGGTACGCAAAAATCATTCAAAATAACATTTGTTTTCGGGTTAAATGAGGCGTTATGCGCTACGTGTTTTGAAGGCCTGCTGAGGGACATTGTTGCCTTTGCAATTGTGTATCAATAAATCAAGCAAAGACCTATTTAAAGGTCTGCCTGTCTTCCGTTCCCTAATCCCTGTCCTTCCCGTCCCCTTACAGGAAGTTGCACCAGCAGTTTGAGTCGTACAAGGACCAGGTCAAGAAGATGGGGGAGGAGACGAAGCCGACTCAGGACCAGAAGGGCGACGCCCCCACCTGCGGGATATGCCACAAAACCAAGTTTGCCGATGGCTGTGGCCACCTCTGTTCATATTGCCAAACGAAATTCTGTGCTCGGTGCGGAGGACGAGTGTCTCTGCGGTCAAATAAGGTAACGCTGGCCGCCACGCTGCGTGCTCTCCGTTCATAAGGGCTCACACGTGCACGCACACACATACGTACACACATATGCAGATGGCCCACCCCCAGGCAAATTTCTCCCAACGCCGCTATTTGAAATCCAGGGTTATAAAACGTTGCAATGAAATCATAATCTGGGAAGGGAGCCAGAGGCCTCTCTAATGACAACTAATGTTTTCCAGATTATCGGCATCTACCCCGGAGACTATCTACATGTCTGTATTCAGATTCCCTTCGCTGTCATGTGTGCCACACATGTGATTCACAGCTGTAGATTTCCCGTCCCTCCTTGCTCAGACTTACAGTTGTTCTCTGTCACCACTGGAGGGAACTGTTCCTCCTTTTTTTATTTTTTTGTCTCCATGAAGGAGTCTGGTTTCTGCCTGTGTATAATGTGGCACGCCAGTGCCTAACTAACCTCTGTAAAATCCTCCCCACAGACTAAGCCAAAGCTTTTAGTATTAGACTGCTTAAATTTGAATCATAAGCTTGAGTGTTTTTATGCGATGCCGTCCAATCCTTTGCTGTTGTGAGTGTGTGACAGTACGACCAGGACCTTCTAATGCCACTCACAATCTCTCTCTCCCTATCTCTCCTGTTCTCCTCCATCCCCCGGATCCCCACTCCCTCTTTCTTTCTGATGCATTCCTCCTCTCATGGAATTGCAACAGGAGGACAAAGTGGTTAGCAAATTCTTTTCTGTGTTTCTCGGAGCCGTGTCTGAACCCAGGCACTGTTCATGACATGCTGTGATATGTATATATGCACATACAGCAGCCAGCAATGACACGAAACAACCAACGTAAATGCTCTTTGGTTCTTGACGTGAGTCTGCTGAAATTAACATGGATTTAACAAAAATACAGGAGAAATAAGTCTGAAATTTCAATGCAGTGCTTCTCAAACAGTGGGTCAAATCATTTCAACTGACAGCTCGCATTAGATTTAAAAGGTACTGAAACCAAGGGATGACACCAAAGGAATAACAGGCTCAAATTTAGGATTGGATGAGCATGTGGCGATTTAACATGAGGGACATATGGGTCCCAGTGTGTAGCTTCTCATCATCTGTCGATCCAAGGAAGGCTTTGCATAATTTATTTTTTTTGTAAATACTGAGGCTACAGAGCAAAAATCATAGGCACTGTGTGGTAATGATGGGACCTATGGCATTCCCTCTTGTGTTTTTGTGTAGCCTTGCAGGCACATGAATAAATCTTTAAATACTGTAATTACTGCTTGCTTTTAATTTTCAACATTGTTTTCCTTATTCAAGAAAATGGACCATATTAGATACTCCGATCAACACTGTTGACAGTGTGCCTGCAGAGTGCATTGACAGTATTTGGTCATCGCAGATTCCTGTTGTTTTGTAAAAACTACTAACTCCAGTGAGAGGTACGGGGAAGAGGGTTTTTGAGCATGCCATCGGTAGACGGGCTTTTGATCAATATGAAATTCCACACCAGATCCAAACTATCCCAATTCAATACTGACATGTAGTCTTAAATGTAACGTAGCAGAGGACGGTATAGATCAGAAAGGGAAAGCTATAATGGCCGATTGCTGTATCGACTACCCTTAGGGATTATCTATATCTAACTAACTCAACAAATATAGCTTCACGGGGATGACCGGATGGACACATCACAGCGGGTGATTTCATTTCCCTTGTCTACGTTTGACATGCAATCGATTCCCCACAGCTGCTTTATCTGCGACCTACTGGTGTTCAGCTCGCTGCCAAACAGCCTATTGGCCTCAGTGGCAGGTGGTGCTCACCAGCACCTTGTATCCAAACAAGCAGCCGGACCACTGGGACAGACCTCTGCCCTGCTGCACCCTCCATTGGCAAGACCCCAGAGGTACAGGCGGCCATTGTTCACTGCTGGATAATAGCTGAGGAGATCGGTTACCTTGTTGTACAGATGGCGTTGAGTAATAACAGTGGCAGCAGGCTGGCGATGGACAGTCCAAGATGTTGGCAGAGAGGCCCCTGGGATGTGCCGCTGAGGCAATGCCCTCCATTTACCTCATACTCGGGGTCAATTACCTTTCTTGGTTGATCTCAAAAATAAAATTTCACAATGTGAGGATACTGCGTTTAGGTACGGAGCTACAAATTTAACAATGAGATGCACTTCTCCCGGATCCAAAGTTTGAACCGAGTCGCTTCTTTCTCCGAACTCGACAAAACTCCGGCAACGGCTTGGACGTCTTCAACAGGGGAGCAGAGTAAGCATTTATGGCGGGACGCGGAAGTTCAGATGTCAGTGTCAGTCACAGAAAGGCTGAGCCCGCATGGAAGGAGATTTGCAGGGCGGACCGGGGCGTACAGAAATGTGGGTTAAATCTTGCGATCCACTCCGCCTGTTTACCTGGTAACAGAGTCCAGTTTCTGCAAAGTGACCGGGGTTAGCAGAAGCCGGGGAGGGCGGAGGTCGGCCCTCAGCTGAGAGGGATTCTCTGTCAGTCTGCGAGAAGGAGACGTCATTGAGCCAATGTGAGCTGCGAGTTAACGGAGTAGCCGCTAGTTCACCGCTGAGCCCATGTAGGAAGGTGACTCTGCTCGGACATTGCACATTGCAATCTGTGCACTTCAGTGTCTTATCATTGGTATCGCAGATGAATACTTCATTGAACATGGAACATTGTTGCCCAGAAGCTTTGATTACCTTGCCGCCAACAGCGTGCCGCATTTTGCCGTGCCTCCGAGCTTGTGTGTCAGTGAAAGAGGTGGCGGCGGTGAAATCTGTCCTTTTTCCATGCGTCTACTCTTTCCCTCCCTCGCAGATGGTGACAGCGGTGGCGAGAGAGATCTTGTTCTGTGAAACGCCATTGAATATTTACAAGTCTCCGTGTCTGGGGCAGCCAGCAGAACTATGCTGCACAGGAATATGATCGAAAAGGCTCTGAGGGTGAAACTGCCGGTGCAGGAATGTCAGAGTGCATGCTGGAGGATAACCGCGCTCCTCCATAACCATGATGCCTTGCATATACAGTGATAAGGAACTGCTGAGCCCTAACCACAACATGCTGGAAGAAAACAGATCTGAAATATCTGCTAACAATCACTGCCATCCATTGTGTCAGGCAGCGGCGGTAGCCTGTGCTGCAGATACACCAAGAACAAAGCACAGTGTGACGTTTCGAGGGGGTAAAAAATATATAAAATGCCTTTGATATAGATAAATTGTGTGTCAGTCTTGTGAAGTCTTCAGAATCCCTGCTCGTAGCGGTGGAGCTCCCCACCATTTCCTCTGATGTGGCTTCAAAAGGGCCCGAGGAATCAACAGTCTCCGGGGAGGAAGTCATTTGTGATTAAAGCAACTCTTGAAGACGTTACATGTGCTCCGTGGCCCCCCTCAACATTTCTGCCATAAAAACCGAAGGGGAAGTGCTACACAGCTTTATAGGCTCCTCTTTCAATTTTAAACAACATTCGAGCGCACTGCATGTTGTGGTGAATTAGACTGATTGGCGAGCCCATAAACAGCGTTGCCGAAATCGTTATCATCATTACAGGAAGCCATATGGACTCTCTGTGCCATATGCTGTAAAGCACTGGACAGTGTAATCACAGAGTAGATTTTTTTACGATGATCAAAGTCCTAAAGCTAAATTTCACGAACTACGTGCTCATCTCATAGTATCTTTGGAGCAATTGAGAGCAGGCTGGAGGACCCGCGGAATGACATGACACAGAATGTGTCGTAATATTGTCAAGAAGTGAGGGAGAAATTAATTTCCAGCTCCTCGGAGCGCTGGAGGTGGTGTCGCACATCATGTGACATCCATGCTGCAGAGCTTTAGAAACACACGGCCATGAATACATTCTCCACAGCCGGTTATGGAATCGTGAACGTGTGCAGGGAAACGCACGTCTCTGCATTTCTGCATGTGGCGTTTATGGGGGGGGGGGCGCTGTGACATTGGGAGCATATGGGACGGGTGAGGAGCACTCTCGAAAATGTGCACTGCTTTCGGAGTCTTGGGAGCTCGGTGAATGGGGCCGTCGCCTCAAAGGTCGGCGGTTTGAATTCTGATCCAGGCCTTTCTGTGTGGAATTTGCAGCTCCTCCCCGCGTCTGCCTGGGTTTTCTCTAAGGTACCCTGGCGTTCTTCCGCAGCCCAAAAAACAGGCATGTTTAGGCTGAACCGAGACTCTCGCTCTGTGCAGAGTTTGCATGTTTTCGCTCTCTGTGCGTGGGTTTCCTCCCACGGTCAATTAAATGGATGGTTGGGAGCTTGATTTGTTTCGACGCTACGTCTCCTGCCATTTCTAATAAGTTCCTAAATAGAGAATTTAAAGGCTGGAGTCATTTCATGAGGCTTCACTGCTTTCATCTTTTCCAATATGTTTTAACCCTTGATAAGTGTCGAGAAGCAGCTCATATCTTTAGTGTGATTTTGACATGGAATCAGAAAAAATGAATCAGAGAAAAAACAAAAGAAAACAGTTGCCAAATGAGTATGTATTCATATTCATGTGAACACAGATTTTTTATTTTGACTTTGCTCCATGGTCCTTTAATTTTACAACATACCGCTAGTTTTGAATTCACCTACATCTGCGGGACATGTTGTTCCCACAGAGCATGAACGCAGCACAGCCGCACGGACGTCCACACACACCAGGGCTGTACACACAGTCATCACTGTTTGACAAAAAATGTATTTTTAAAATATATTTCCTTTTAATGATAACATAGCTTTGCACCAAATAGAAGCCACAGAAGCATGAGCAGCAAATAAAACAATGACTCCTTGTCAGAATTGCCAGTTGGTTGACCGTTCGTTTAAGTGTTGGTCCTGCTTTGGACTGAACACCATAACAACTGAGTATGAATATATATAAATAAAAGATGTTGTTATGGTGGTAGCGGTCCGGATGCAAAACATTTTCGCGAGAGAAACCACGGACCGTATAAAAGGTGACCGCGGACCGCGCCCGGTCCCCGGGCCAGACTTTGGGCACCCCTGACGCACACAACATGTAACCTATGGCCCGGTGACTTCACGGGCTCCGCAGCGACGACGTCGACGACGATTGCGCGTTTTTCCCGGAGTCCGTGAAGTGCTCAGCGCGCAGACAGAGTCGGCTCGGGATGACAGAGAGCGCTCATTAACGCCGACAACCGGAGGGAAACACGACAGATCCGCGGTCCTCCGTCAGTCTGCAGCTCCGCTCTGCCGCTGACACACATGCACCGAGACGGAGCAGCGGGGAAACGGGACGTGATTTGACGCGTTGTCGCGCCTCCTCCTCCTCCTCCTCCTCCCCAGAAGAGCCTCTGACATTGAGTCTGGATCGGGATCCGCTGCTCCGCTGAAAACCTGCACGGCTGTCGTGTGCGAGCTGCGTCTCTGCAGGAGGAGAGGAGAGAGAGAGAGAGAGGGAGAGAGAGGGAGAGAGAGCAGCGCTGCCTGTCTCCTGCTCCGGCACTGGCTCCGGCTCCAGCTCCGCTCCCTCCGCCGAGTCCTCCGCGTAACCTTCACGGTCCTCCAGCAACCCGGAGCTGGCCCGCTGTCTGTCTGCGGCCGCAGCCGCGCTCTGAGCCGGAGCTGTCCCGGTGCTGAAGGTCGGAGCTGCCTGCACCCGGAGCAGCGGGGGCAGCGGGAGCAAGAAAGGAGCAGGAGGAGCGAGAGGAGCAAGAGGAGCAAGGGGAGGAAAAAGGGCCGGGGGGGGATAGAGGAGAAAGGGGAGCAGGGGTGAGGAATAAGAGAAAGCGGAGCAGGAGGTGAAAGGGGAGGAGGGGGAGAGAGAAGAGCAGGAGGAGGAGATAGAGGAGAAAAAAGGAGCAGGTGGAGCAATAGGAGGAAGAAGGGGAGCAGCGGGAGCAATAGGAGGAGGAGAGAGAACAGGCAGGATAAGGGGCAGGAGGGGATAGGGGAGAAAGAGGAGAAGCTGGAGCAATAGGAGGGAGAAGAGGAGCAGCTGGAGCAATAGGAGGAGGAGGAGAAGGGGCAGGAGGAGAAAGAGGAGAAGAGGGAGCAATAGGAGGAAGAAGAGCAGCAGGAGCAATAGCAGGAGGAGGAGAAGGAACAGGCAGAATCAGGGGCAGGAGGAGGGGCAGGGGTGAGGATAGGAGCAGCATCAGGACCAGGAGCAGCATCGGGATCATCAGGAGCGGGAGCAGGAGCAGGAGCAGGGTGGGGGTAGGAGCTTGGGACAGCCGTCGCCTCCTCCTCCCCGGGACTGAAGCTCGGCCGTGCCCCCTCTCAGGCAGCTGCAGCATGGGTAAGGAGGCTGAGCCTGCGCCGCCTCGTTCCGTTTGCCGTGAAAATGAACTAGTGACCAGCGGTGCTCTGCCGATTGCGATCTGGGCGACAGCTCGCATGAATGGCCGTGCAGCCTCGTTGTTTTAACCATCTCCTGCTAGTGGCGCTGGCCCCGCCACACGTCCTCAAGTCCGGGGGTATTTTGCGCGGCGCTCCCCTCCTCTCTCCCGTGCCTCTGAACTTCAAACAAGGGGCATAAATATTCATGGCGTCTATTATTATTACCGGCACTAAAATTAGAAGCTCATTAAAATGTAATTCTCCACGTGCAGCCTCTGTCGGAGCATGTGAATGCGCCCCCCCCCCCCCTTTTCATTCTCATTGGTCGCCCAATGAATCACTGAAATGCCCTGCAAACTTTGTTTCATCCGTAGGACATTTAAGCCGCCGACGTGCATCTGGGATATGGGAAAAGGGAGCTGCGCCGGGATCTGTGCGCGTAGCGCGCGTCTCGATGCGCTGTCATATTTGTCATTGCAGCCCGTCGCACAGGTGTAGCCTGCAGCCCCGGGGTGTATTAGATAATATCCTTATTGATGGCAGCGCGCTCAAACTGGACTGCGTCCAGGCTGGGATGTTCTGAGGAAGGCTCCTCTCCACCTACCAATGAGTCTTTAATGAGTGGTTCGGTTCACCTCAGTTCAGGTGAGGCAGAGGAGCACATGGGCAATATGATACCTATGACAGCTCATTCGCTCGCACATCAATATTGCAGCGTGTGCCATCCCCGGGTTTGACTTCAGTTCATTTTGAGGTTCACTCTCCTGTTTTTTTTCTATTTTTATTTCGTATTTCGCCTCCAGCGCGCTCCCTGAATGGAATCAAACATGAGCAAACATGGTTTCGTTGCCACGCATCTCAGGCCGCCGGCCCACCGGGACGCCCACGTCATTTCGGTGAACTCTCAAGTTTAATGAACGATGCAGCGATGACAGTCACTACAAAGGCCCTCCTCTGGAAAAAAAAACAGGCTCCCATGGAATTTTGGAGGGCCACTTTGGCAGTTACATTACCGGCGGTGCCGTGAATGAATGAATGCAAAATGAATGAATATGAAGCGTGGAGCTTGCTTTCCGTCGGGGCAGAGTAGGATGTGCCTGGAAGGATACTGCTGATTCACTCTGGAGCCTCTGTTTAGTAATGCTGTAGTGCAGTTGAACGGCCACAAGAGAGAGCCCAATGCACTCTCTTACTGCACATCTTGGCCAGTGTGTGTGTGTGTGTATGTATGTGTGTGTGTGTGTGTGTATGTATGTGACTCCCCCAGGAAAATTTTGAATGGAGCAGGCGGTTCGGGAACATGTGAAGAACATTGCCGAAGGCCCCGCATCTTATTCATATTAAGCCGTGGTTATGTGCATCACATGTATCGGGTTTGAGGATTCACGGAAAAATGAGGGGTCTCCACGATCTCGATCCCACTATCTCCGCCAGACGGGCCATACGGCACACATCATCTTAGAATAATGACACGTTTGCTGTCAAAGATTCCGGTCCTTCAGAGGAAACCTTGGCTGCGGCAGTCGTTTTTTTTTTTTTTTACCATCCTCATTCTTCTCGGCTTTTTTTTGGTGGGGGATATTATATTTGCTGGTACGGCTGAAAAAAACGCCGTCGGTCCGGAGAGAAAGTATTAGAAAGGAAATTATTTATCGATCCCGTGGCACTGGGTATTTGCCCCCCCCCCCCCCCCCCCCCCCCTCCTAATTCAGTGCCTCGGTAAACAGCTTATAGCACGTTTAATAGCGTATACATCTTCCTGGTGTTTGCAACGTGTGGCGCTGCTCGCTTTTTAGCCGGCCTATTTTTAGACGCAGGTTCAATGACTATGAAATGTGCAAACACAGGGAGGAATGGCCCTGCCCGAGGGCCGCAGCCCCCAACCCCCTGCCTGCGCTCAGCCGTGAACAGTTAAGCCGAAGGGAAGTGTGTGTGCGTGTGTGTGTGCGTGTGCGCGTGTGTTTGAAGAGTCATAGGCAGAGTGGCCTGCAATGAAAGTGAAACACACCTCTGGCTGTTCCAGCTGCTTGAGCAGTGTGTGTGTGTGTGTGTGTGTGTGTGAGAGAGAGAGAGAGAGAGAGAGTGTGTGTGTGTGTGTGTGTGTGTGCCTGCATCTGCTGTCGAGTGTTTGCCTGTGTGTGCGGGGGATGAGGGGGCCGTCACAGTTTCCATCAGTGAGGCCTCCCTCGCGCCGTCTCTGACAAAGTCGCAGACAAAGTGTAATGAACGAAACAACGCGTTTCTGTCACCGTCACGCACCCGCTGCCCCCCTGACACGTAGCGGCCGCTTTCCCGAGACCGCAGACGCGCGACGTTTTTAGTGGCGCTAAAATTCTGTTTTAATATCTCCAAAAACCCCCCCAAAAAAGCCCAGGGCTTACATCCCGCATCTTCAAACTACTTCAAATCCCCCAGGCTAATCTCCATATTCGTGGAGCCCGGAACAAGGCTGCTTATGATTTTTGTGCAGTTACTGTAATGTTTGGGGTTGTGCGGGAATTCGGACCGGCGGTGACATTTTACTCACTTCTGCTCTTCCGGCCCCGCTGCGCTGCATGCGCGTCCATTTTCATTCTGACTCCGTTCCAAAGTGCAAATCAAATCCAAGTATCGATGTCTGGGGCTCGGCGCGCTCAACATTTCCTGGACCCACGCACGTTGTCGTCGTCGGCCTGTTTTTCGTTCTTCTTCCTCTTTACCGTCTCCTTTTGAATGCTAATACGCTACTACGCATTCAATGATGAGATAAAAGAGCTCGACATGCGGCGTTCGAGGGGCTGAGAACATGCTTAATTATTATTGGCGGACCAGAGAGGCGCGCAGAAAGTGACTCTATGTTAATTGCAGTTTGGAACGGTAAATATGTGGGTCACGGGTGCAGTTTTCTGTAAAGGAACCCGGCCCTTTGAGGGAGAGAGGGGGGCAGATTTCAGTAATTAACCGCTAGTGAAACGCGATCTGTCTCGTGAAAAACCTCTGAAAAGCACATTTCACCTTTGTGATGGATGAGTGGCGAGCTAACCACTTCCTATCGACACACCCGACGGGGACGCCTGTTACAACCCCGATTCCCATCCACAGTTGTCGCCCCTCCCTGCGAATGGGCTACAGTTATTTTAAATGTGTGCGACTTGAAGGTGGGGGGAACGATGTGCGGTTGATTAGCGGGAAAGCTGGCCCTCGGTGGCTCGGGGTCTTCTCCTGATGACTCACGGTTCAGTGCGGAGCTCTCGCCATGACCCCGGTTAAAGAGGCGGCCGTGGCTTCGCCGGGCTGCACTCCTCTGGGACACATAAAGCACAATTTTGTAGCCATCTCGGCTTCCATTGTGTGTCAGCACGGTTATGGCCTATCTGTAACATTGATGGCCGGTCATAAACGCCTCATGTGTCAATATCACGCGAGGCGGGACACGGCGCCTGCCATGGCTGCGGAGCTTTTTCTTCTCCTCATCTCGCAGCACATTTGAAATGTGACTGAAGTAATTCATCGTTGCGCGCCGGCATCCTTTAACATGGCTGCCGCTCCCGACGTGTGTCGGGCCGAGGGGAAGCAGGCCGCTGTCCCCGTGCTCTTGTGCATGACACAGAGAGCAGACGACTCCCGATCCGTTTCTCTCAGGGAGAACGCGCACAACATTTGCGTTAAGCCATTTAGCAGAAATGTTTATCCAGAGCTGCACTCCGAGCTGCCAAATCGAAGCGCAGAGCCTGGTGTGGTGTGTGAATAAAACGGTCCCTGACCAGCCAGTGGTCACAAACGCTCTGTGGATGGTGAGCCTATGCACGTACCCGGTCATGCATACGCTTGCATGAATACTCCCATACGTATATTGCGTTGGCGTGGTAGTTAAGCTATTTATCCACTGGGTATTATGAACACTGGATCCCGGATCGATGATGGCAGCCCATTCATCCTAATGGAAGTTGCTCGCCTGTCACATAGTCCGAAAACATTTCTGAGTTCTGCGATAACCTCTGCAGAACTTGCGTAGCAGTCACTCTCGTCATGCCAGTGGGAAAGTGATCAAGCATTTTTTTTCAGTGGCTTTTATGTCTGTAGGAAAACTTTTTGTCAGACATAAAGTCCATGACTTAAAAATATGCAATACAATGATTAGTAATGAGCTGTGTTCACAGTTGGAAGCGGCCTGTCAACATTCTTACAGCCCCTTTACAATTGCATTGTAATTGGGAGAAATGCTCTTTTGGCCATAGTAGTGTTGCAGTACCACGTGTGGCCACTGGGAAAAATCGGATGGCTTGCAGAGGGGTGGCGCCCTGTCCAGTTCATATGATACATCCATGTTATGCACGCTTTCCGAATGAGTTCCAAACAAAGGCAGCGCATGGTCGGCCCGTTCTTCTTCGTCTCCATTCCTCTCTGACCACTTCATATCGTACCACAGCGCTGCAACATTTTCCAGTGGTCTTCATCCATATCGATGCATCTATAAGCTCACCGAGGGCGGATCAAATTTGACCAAACCATGAAATCTATGCATGTAAATGGGGAGAGAGGGGACGAAAGGTGACATGGTGGAGCAGGACCGGACCGCGTACTGCTGTATGGTCGCTCCATGAGGAGTTGATAATGGTGCGGCGTGCCCTGCCCAGAACAACCAGTAAGTCAGCGACTGAGTGACAGGGACATGATTTCTTGCTGACTCCCCACCCTCGATCACTGACACGTTTGATGAGTCAGGCAGCCGCACCAGAGGCTGGGGACCCCGCCCCCCTCCCCCACACACACACACACACAACCCACCACCACGGGTCATCTGTCCCTATTGACGGTCAAGGGTCTGGGAT
>CM055191.1:21092677-21380760 GCA_029224185.1 Karalla daura
ACTGTACCTTCATTAAGATGTGTGTAATCTCGGCGATCATTAGTCATGTGGAGTCTATTATTGCAGGTTGCTATGCAAAGAGCTGAGCTCAAGACTTAAGTACTGCATCATAACAAATAAGAAAAATGAATGCAACATGAGAAATAGCGCATTTGATCTGCTCCAAGAGGTCCACAGGGACAATTTGTGCTCACAGACTCACAGTGTACAGCAGACTCTAACCATAGGGTTTAACCTTTAAACACTATCAAAGGCTGCTGCATGTGTCCAGTATTTCATCATCCACCTCATCAACATGAGTTGTCAATATCTCTGAACAGTGTCGCTGTGGGGTGAAAAACTATTCCCGGTTTGCTGATTTTGTACGCGCTTCAACTCCTTTTCATGTGCTTTTCATCCGAGCAAAATTTCTGAAAAGCTGACCTTTTGGGTCTGTAATGATTTTCACCCGGCAACAGCGAAACGCCTCACAGCTCACAGCTATGTTACAGTTTTACATAACACAGGCACCTAAATCACTCCATCACAGCTCATCGTAGGTTATATAAGACAAGCTCTGCCTGTCAATCACTCTTCCAAACTCTGCTAACACCCCCCCCCTGTTTCTCTCCCCCCCCCCCCTTCCTGTGCAGGTTATGTGGGTATGCAACTTGTGCCGAAAACAACAAGAAATCCTCACCAAATCGGGGGCGTGGTTCTACGGCTCGGGGCCTGGGCAGGTGCGGGGCGTGTTTGAGGGCGGGCCGCAGGGGAAGAAGGCCAAACTGCAGGACCCGTCCTTGTACCCCTACCAGGGAGCCTCAGGGGGACCTTGACACCAGCGTCAGACAGAAGCAGACCTCACGGCGGGCTCCTGCCCCGACAGGCGTCCCTGGACAACGGCTCTGGGCTGAGGTACCCTGGCGACGCACCCATAGACAGGTCAGTCTCACTGTGTGAAACGCTCGATAAAGGTGTGTGGGTGTGCCGTGGCTGCACAGGAGCCTGTTAGCATGAGTAGACAGATATTTGGCCGCTGCTTTGAGGAGAGCGGAGCCACGACTGAAGGCAGCCAGTCAAGGTCCCTTATAAAACAGCTTGTGCATGGATGCCCATGAGGGCTATAAAGGAGACAGCCACAGATACTGTACCTGGCACTGGCTCAGCACTTGTACAACAGTCATCCACCCCCACACGGACATACAGCACACAGCACATATCAACACAGATGGTTGGAGCCAGACTCGGCCAGGATAAGGTCCTGGAAGATGAAGGGTGCTTTTTGGAATTTATGCAATCGCTACTTGTGAATACACTGCTTTTTTTTTTGTCTTGCCACTTTAAGAGTTGTTTTGTCATCGGGAATGTTTGTGGGGACCGGAGAGAACGGAAAATGAAGCATGTTTCGGATGTTTGAGCAGAAATGTAACTGTGCAGCCTGATTGCGATGCAGAACATTGTGTTCCGTTTGCACTAAATGCCCCCTCCGAGTAGCACACTCTCAGATGCTGACAACACGTACATGCTGTGCTGTGCGAGTCTCATATCCGGATGCCTGCTTCTTGATCCTGGTGTCAAATAAGGTAGTTACTTTGATGTCCACATGGGGGCTCCTTCCTCTGTCTTCCTCCAAAGGGAGGAAGAGAAGCTTACCATCAGTATCTTACACACTCTCCAGCTTTGTAAGGCACGGAGCCATTTCAGAAAAAAAGCCCTCTCATCTCCTTTTTTGGGTCCTTCTTTGATGCAGTGCAACCACAGAATAAACTTGCGACACTGGCCCGATATGAGGCCATATAGACGATCGTCAATACTTTTTCTTTCTCTCCAGAATGCTTAAGTCGTCTTGAGTTTCAGTTTTTGTGATGTGTGAGGTGAAATGGCTAAGGTCAACAGTGGCAGAGGGTAACCTCCGGAAGGTAGCTCAGCCCCTCGCTCTGTCTTGTGTCACAGCGAGGCTCTGATATCAGGTTTTGTTTTCCATAGCCACGGTCACAGCAAACAGAGCCCACGGGATAACGGATGTCTTTATCTCCATGCTGGTCGTCACAGCCCTCCATGGGAAGATGGGAAACGCTGATCCATCCAGTGGAGAAAAACCCCAGCAGTTTGCGGCGTAGGGGGCCCTTTGGATTAGCCAAGGTCTTTGTAGTATCTATATTAAAATACAGTTATCCAGTGGGGGACAGTGGGAAAGGAGATGGAGTCTGTGTTCATCTCTGTGATTGTTTCTTCACCGACATGTTTACATGATCTAGACCAGGCACATACCAGTGAGCCCCGGCCTGCACTGACAGTATTTCTGGAGAATTACCTCCTGAAGTAGCCCAGGTCCTGGGGAAGTGTGAAAGCTGTTAGAGATTGCTTCAATTGCCAGGTGTTTTGCTGCAAATGGATGGATGGTTTCGATGCATATGTCCAGCGTACCTGCCCATTAAGCAGCAGCGAGTGTTAGAGATGAGCGTATGTACTGAACTCTCAACGCTTTCAACAGTGACACATACTCCGACGCACCGATCGAACTCCACATTTTTTTTCCCTGCCCAACTTGGCAAAATCCCGCGGCTGTGCTGCTTTGTGTGAGATCTCTCATCCGTCATTGTTTCTAGACCCGGAATACTCGGTGTGCAGGCGCATCACAAAGAGCACGGAGCAGGGTTCGGATCGTGATCAGAGCTTGGCTGCTGTGGAACTGCGGGAGTGACGCAGAATTAACCGCGTTCTGTCCCTCGTTGTGACTGGATGATGCGAGCCGTCCTCCCCTCAAATGGCCGGCCGTTTTGAGCCGCTTCTGTTCTATAATGGATGATCAGAACTGACAATAGATCAGACTTCTGTGAGTGTTAAGCCATCCACTCACTTTATGTTCCAGACCAGGCCCATCGCCGCTGTATATTAATTGATTGCATGGCTGGGGAGGTGGGGACGGTGGCAGCCAGCCGCTCTCGCTTTGGCATAGCCTGCATTCGCAGTGACACAACAGGAAACCGGCTGTCTGAAATTCAAGGGGTAATACTGATGATGGATAGCAGAGAGTCCATAAATAGAACTCCCACTGCATAAGCACCAAAACCCACTTTCATTAATCTTAAAGAATGTTTAAATTAACTCCCGGATCTGTTCTGCTGGAGAAAGGAGGGGAAAAAGCTGACAGTCTATTTATAAGGAGAAATAACTTGGGAAGGCTCCTAATTCATCTTGGTCTCGGAGGTGTCATTTGAATGAACACACGGATACGCAGGGACGGCTGCAGTGTTGGGTGAGGCCCGATGAAACAGCCGTGATTGCGCCGGGAAATCGGAACGTGCCCGCCGCCGGAATCTCTCGCGTTCTGCACTTATTTCAACGCACTCAGCCTGGCAGCGCAGCGGCCCGGCCTGCCAAGAGCATCAGGAGAGGGGCCCGCTGGCGCCCGCACCTGGGCTGGCTCTTTAACAGAGGGCCCGGCCCGGCCCAGCCTGGCCCAGCCCGGCCCAGCGCGGGGGGGTTTTTACCCAGCGCACTCCACCGCCGCTCGCTCTGACCTCATCTGTGTCCGTCTCCATCTCAGGATTTACCACATGATCTACACGATTCGGAGGCCCCCTCCGTCTCGGTTTCCGCAGACGCATCGTCATTCCTATCGCCCGATGCGTTTTCTGACGAACTGTAACCCCTCGAGTCTCTCGCAGGAGTCCAGCGAAACCAAAACTTCTGCTGGGCTTCCAAGCGCCGGTTTGGAAATGAGGCGTGAAGTGAGCATACCCGAAACTGGAAAATGGCCCTTGCTCTGTACCACTGCATATGCATACAGCTGCGTAGGTTCACATTCTCTGATGTCAGCTTGTGTTTTTTCACAGAATTTTGACGTCACGGTAGGAAAACCACACGCGTAGAAAAAATATAATTATCAATGGCACCTGCTACAGAAAAAAATCTGTTTTGGTCAGGCTTGTCATGTTAGCCTTGGCTTGAAGATCTTATATGGCTGCTTTTGAAATTTGGAGGGGCGATCTTTCCTTAAAATGTCATTGGTTGGTATTTCTTGACATATTGATAATATAAAAGTCAAAGTAATAGAAGTTATATACAGTACAGGTCTGTGTTTAGTTTAGTCAACGCAGCGTTGGCATCACTACAACCCCACTGCTGTTTCGTGCAACATATGAATTTGCACAAGGACACAAGAAACTGCTGAATGCCGGCTAATGTGCTGGGTTCTGTTTTACCTCTTAGATACTGGAGTTATCCAAGAGTATCCTAGAAAGACACGTCTTCACCCCGCTAGAGGAAAGGCCCTTTACAGATGCAGCTGCACACGCACACGCACACATACACACACACACACACACACACACACACACACACACACACACACACACACACACAAACACACACACACACACACACACACACAAACACACATGCGGTCATAGCAAAGCTTCAGTGGCTGTGTTATCTGAAGCATTGCATCTGCAGCTGTGAGCAACCTCTCTTGCTTCCCTTCAGCTGATTTCCAGCTCACTCTTTGCAGAAACATGCAGTGGAAAAAAAAAAACTGAATAAATAAGTCACCCCTTGGGGAACCCCCCCTCCCCCATCAACCCCCCCCCCCCCCCCCCCCCCCCCACCACTCACTGCCCCCCTACTCTCAGGCTGTCCCTCTCAGAGGTGTTGGGACTGTCCTCTGTCACCACTGGTGTGGGGGCTGATGCTCTCCAGCCAGATATGGAATATAAGAGGAGAGAGGGAAAAAAAAAAACCTGACGACAGCACCCCCTCCCCCCTCTTCTCCTCTCCTCTCCTCTCCTCCCCTACTTCCACCCACCCCGCCCCCCGTATTTGTATTGTGGTCTATCTGTGCGCGTCCCAACGAGTGCATGAGGGAGGATAGAGAGATATGGCACGATTGCATATCAGCCCATAGTGTGTATGTGTGTGTGAGTGTGTGTGTGTGTGTGTGTGTGCGTGTGCATGAGTGTGTGTGTGTGTGTGTGGCAGTGCCGGCTCTTGCAGCTCCTAGATGAGAGCTGGATGTGAGGCAGCAGCTGATGCTGAGGGATGCTACTGCTGCTGCTGTAGAAGCCGCTGCCGGTGCTGATGCTGCTGCCGGCCGCCGTGTAGGATGCTCCCCGGCTTGTCGTCCTCTCCTCCGGGCGCTCCTCCGCCTCTCCCCGCACTCCCACACCACATCTCCGCCTCGGCCACACGAAGAAAAGGCTCGTCAGCGACGCCGGCTCCGGCTCCGGCTCCATCTCGCTCGTCCGGCTCCCAGTCCCAGTCCCGAGCATTATGACAGAGGGAAGCCGCCCGGAATGCGCTTCGCTTAAGGACACTTCTTTCTACCAGCGGGAGAAATGTGGAACTTGATCGTCGTCTTTTGCTGCGTTTAACGCGCCCCTGGAGATAATCATCGGCACATACCGAGGATCGCTATATGCTTCCGGACAGAGCGGGATGTACCGTCGCTGAGAGGGAGAAGGAGGTGATCATTTACCGCGGATAAAAGCGAGCGAAAGAGGGGGGGCGAGAGAAAATGCAGTTTGAGACATTGCGTCAGTTCTGTAGCTCGGTTTTATCCCATTTCAACGGGGCTTTCAATGCGCCTCAGAACATCTTGCAGACGGAGCTGTTCGAGCAGGCGCTCAGCAACATCGGGTGAGTGATTCCTTTGTAAAGAAAAGCCCTGATTTATGAGGGAGGGCTTCCCCGTTGGTATGTCAAAGCAGTATTGGGGAGGTGGGTGGGAGGGTGAGGGGTGGGGGGGTTGCGTTTATCGATCGGCAGCCGGCCTGCGTAATAACAACCTACAGTGTAGTAGTGATGCCGCTGCCTCTGCCTCTGCCGCTGCCGCTGCTGCAGAGCTTTCCTGGCCGGATGATGGGGCCGATCAGCGATGCTGCTGTGCGCGTGCGTGCGCGCGCGCACACGACACACACACGTGTGTGAGAGAGAGGGAGAGAGGAAAAGAGAGAAAAAGGTGCGTTTCGGGGAACAAGGGGCATGCTCAGGTGTGACAGTGCTGCGCACGAACGTGCACGTGTGCGCGTGCGCGCGTGCACGCGCGCCGATGCCCCGGAGCAGCGGCGCTGCTGCAGCGTGTGTGTGCGTGTGCGCGGGCGTGCGTGCCATACTGCCTCTGCTGCTGCCTTGGCTGTGCCCCAGAGCACAACATGACGGGGTGAGGAGAGTAAATGTACATGTGCAAAAGAGCCCCCGGTCTTGGGAGTACACACACACACACACACACACTCACAAACACACACACACACTCACAATCTGTCACACACCTGCACTACTCCTACACACTCAGACTCTTGCCATCTTTTTTTTTTTTTTAACACGCAAGAGCATATATAATATGATGTATTCGATAAGCAAATGCCGGACCAAGGAAATGTTTACATCAAGACATATGGATCAGTTATTTTTGTATTATTTAGAGACATATGGCCTGCAACCCTTCACACTGATATATCTGTTACTGGTATTATCAAGACCAAACTAGTATTTTTACATTTCCTTGAAAAGAAGTGCCAGTGTGGTGTCTCTAGAGAGAGAGAGAGAGGGAGAGAGAGAGAGAAGTTGGATCTCACTTAGAATCATTGGAGCATATTATGATTAGTCTGCTAAATGCTCCGTCCCCCCACAGAGAGGCCCTGTTCATCCGGCCAAGCATGGCTGTTAGACACATTATGCAGACTGCAGAAGGGCTTCAAACTCGCACACAGTCTCACGTTCGTGCAACCGCAGGGGCTCAGGGAACACGTTAGGCCTCCTCCGTTTCTGGCCTTAGGCGAGGCGCAGGCCGCCCATCTCCACGCCATGCACTGTCTGTCTGTCTCCAGGGACTGCGAGTCTCTCCCTCTTGTCCCCCCACCCTACCGTCAGAAATAATTTACAGCATTGCTGGGCTCTCTGCCACCTCACATTACATGGCCAGAACACTCAGGCATTGGAAGGGCTGAACAGGGGGCTCTGTGCCTGGAAACTGTGATCCAGCAATCATCACATCTGACTGATTAAATTGAACTTATTTTCCATCACTTCCTTCTTTCTTTCCCCTCCTCCTCCTCGGCAAGTTCCTCCAATAGAAACGCGGCCGTTGACGACGGGTGCAGGCCCGTTGTTCCCATGCCGGATGATCGTGTTGCCTAGTTGTATACGGCTGAGGCTGTGTGTCTGCTCCTGAACCTTGAGACCATTGTCAGCCTGTGTGTCCACTCACATGGGGGTCTGTAAGTAGTGTCATATAGCTCACTGGTACAAAACAACAAACCAGTGCTGTGTGCTGTTATCAGTGGCTGGCCAGCCTGCCCATCCATTCGATCAGAGCTGTTTGTGTACAGCTCTACTCTCTCTGTCTCTCCCTCTCTCTCTCTCTCTCTCTCTCTCTCTCTCTCTGTTTCTCCTCTTGCCCAGGCCAGGCCCGCTAATGGGCTGTATGCTTTTAGATCCAGCCTCCATGTATTATGCATGTGTGCGTCAGCAGAGGTCCTAATGGGGTGTGGGGATCTGTTCTTAGAAGGGCTGGATGGTTTTGAATTGAGTGGTCACTACATTTAAACTGCAACCATACTCACCCACCCATCTTACCCCTCTTCTAATACACACACACCCACATGCACACGCATCTTCCACTTACCCTCAGACCCTCCCACCCCCCACTCTGGCGCTTCTTTGTGCCTGCTTTCCTGAAATGCCTGCGAATAGGGTGTCTGTTGTTGGTCCTGTTTAAGAAGCAATAGACAGTACATTGCTGAGTGTTAGTCACTGGCCCAGTGTGTAATAATATAACTTGAATATGAAGAGCGGTATTTTATTTAGCACTATAGATGCAGTAATTAGATGGACCGCAGCTCTGTGTGTTTCCAATCCACCATATGAAAATAAAACCCATATTCCTGCTGATTCCCAAAAAGACCCATGCCATCTTGGCTGTGATTTTTGTGAGTCATCCACGTAGTCACAGCCATTTACCTCGCCCCAAACAGTAGTCCTGTGTGTTGTCCTTCTGCAGTGACAGCACATCTGCAGCGGCACACCCCTGCATTTTATGGCTTACTGGTGCGGTACAACGTGTACAGTCACACATAGGATGAACATCAACTTGTTTCCACCATCTTCAGGGTCCTCTGATGTGGAAACTCCCCGGCCTTCTCCCCCTCCCGCACCTGCACCCATCTCCTGGCTTGTCCCCTCCAGCGTTGGGGTTGCCATAGCAATAAGGTGTAATGTTTGATCAATAGGAATGTTGATGTAACCTCCTCGTCTCTTATCCCGATGGAAGCAGGATATGATTAAAAGACGAGCGAAGGTACGGAACAAAGGACGTTAAAATGATAATAGGTGTGAGAAAAAAGAAAGACGGATCAAGTCACTTTTGATTTGCTATGTTTTAGATTTCCATTTCTCGTTCTACTCTGATCTGTGACACACAGTCAACAGTATGTGTTGTAAGTGTCATCTGCCTTGGTGATTTCAGACCACAATTTAAAACTACTGACTGGTTGAAATAATAACAGGGTGTACTGTAGTTGGTATATGGAACTGCACTTATAGAAAATGCACTATCCGCACTGTGTGAGTGTTGATATCTGAGTGCTGCATTTAGGAAATGTTAACAGTTAAGAGTGAATTTGAAACACGATCTCAAGAACCCCTCGAGCATCAAAGATGGCTCCACTTACGTACTCCCTTTTGAACGCGGGAGAGATATGAATACACAGAGAGAATATGAATACCGCACGGAAAAGGTCACATGGTGCTGCCGTGAAGCTAACACAGATTCCGTGATGGGACGTGAGTCGAGACCTCAACTGGGAGCTGAAACGTTGCTTTTCAGCAACGCACATCTGTACCCATCCTCAAATGGGCTAGTTAAGCAATTTGTGTTGCTAAGTCCAGTGGGCATCCCCTCATTATTCGTGAGCAAAGCAGTGTTGCATAACAGATGCGTAGCCTTTTGAGTCTGGGCAATCAGGGTAACCCATTTTTCTAACCAGCTACCGTGACTTTGAGCGGCAGTTAACCTACTGGAATAGCAGTGTTTGATGTTTGACATGTATAACCTTTACTTTATAGCAGCAAAGAAAGGTGAATAATATATGTGTGACAATCACACATATTCACAGGTGTGTCATGTATGTGCCCACACCTCGCTTGCTGAATTCTTACATGCCTGTGCCCTAGCCGTGTTGCGTGGATGAGAAACATCTGCAGATGTGAGGAGAGGGGGCTCAGCGGAGAGGCAAAGTAAGGAAAGAGGCAGGAACACCCAGGCATCCGTCACCATGGCGACAGAGCTGTAGACGAGGCAGACAGCGCAGGCTGCAGCTTGTGGGACTCTGAACCTCTGGAGCCCCAGATTCATGTTTATGTGACAGAACTGGGGGAAAGCAGAGGAGGAAAATAAGAGGAAAAGGGAAAGGAGGAAGGAGGAGGAGGAGGAGACAGACTGCAGACCTAGAAACAAGAGACAAGGACATGGATCCCCAGCAGTCCCTCCCTCAGCTCTTTACAGTCCCGGGCACTCGTGTTGATTTGCATCCACCTTGATATATCATTGGTTACGTTGCACTTTATATACCATTAACCTATATGCTGTTTTAAGCCTACAGTATCCAGGGTAAATTGATTGAGTGGATATTTTGTTTTCCAGCAACGCACTGCTTTACATTCCTACGCATTACAACCCTGGCAGATGCAAAATCAAGCTGACTGAGCTCCTCCACTGGAGCAACTGGGAGTTACACGCTTTGCTGAAGGCGAGGCACATTTTCCCAGCCAGCCTCTAAGCTACCGCCACCTCTTTTTTCATCTCCGCGAGTACTATTAAGCGGCATCTTGAGGGTTTAGGTGTGGGAGACTCAAAACAGTATCCTCAGTGGTTCTTAAGCAACCTTCATCCCCTGCCCCACACCAACATCCAGTCATACCTCATCCACTTTCGGGCCCACGCTCGGCCCACCCTCAGCCCACCATCAGCTCACACTCAGCCCACCCTCAGCCCCATGGTGTTGCACCCGGGTGTTGGCGGCACTCAGCAGCTGTAATTAAGCTGGCCCTTTATTGGTTTTGTCCTCGCCAGGGGAGATGTGCGCAGGAAGAAGGGAGGCCCTGGTTTATTGCCTGGGCGTCTAAGAGAGGGGTTATTATGATTGCACGCTGGAGAGAGAGCGAGAAAGAGTGTGAGAGAGAGAGAGAGAGTGAGAGAGAGAGAGAGAGAGAGAGAGAGAGAGAGAGAGAGAGAAGAAGTGGCTGGAGACGAGGGCAAGAGATAGAGTGGAGGGAGTTGGAAGGATAGCAGTGCAGAAGAAAAGGGGATGAATAGTGCGAGAGAGACAGCGACGGAGGCTGAATCGATATGCTCGACTCCTCTCTGCTCTCACCAAATCATATCTCAGCATCAGACAGAGTGAGGGAGGAGGGAGGAAACACAGAGAGAGAGAGAGAGAGAGAGAGAGAGAGAGAGAGAGAGAGAGAGAGAGAGAGAGAGGTAGCTGGCGGTGGGCTGTGTAGCCAGATAAGCATCAGGCTAATGTCCCTCGCCTCAGGCCTGCTGCCACCGCTGCTAATGCTGCGGCCCGGAGAGGGAGGTGAAATTGCATTTGCCGAGGTTTGGTTACAGGTTACCGCGGATACACGTGATACCACCCGGCCACATGCACGCGACGCTTGCGGGTCGGGCCGGGCCTCGTCACAAAGGCAAGGCCGAGCACTCTGTGGAGAGAAAGGCCGCGGCGGGCCGGGCTCTGACATCGGGGCTCTTTTGGTGCTCAGCGAGCGAGACTGATTCCCTCAAAGGCTGAATAGGCGCCTGTGCACGCGCACCCCCGGTGTGTGAACGTGCACGTGTGACCCTCGACCTTACCATGTCATTAATGGCTGAGTTACAGTAGGCCCACTGTCCTCCCACTAAAACTACATCTCAGGTCAGCATTAGAGACCACTTTCAACCGCCCCGGGTCCTTAACGTCTACCCCCACCCCCCCACCCCCTCAACCCCCTCTCTCCGCTCTGATGGACTGAAGAGAAGGCTGCTGAATGGCATAAATGTGAGACTCAGCTCCTCTGTGTGTGTGTGTGTGTGTGTGTGTGTGTGTCCTTGTGTTTCTTTGTGAGAGTGCATGTGGCGGCACTTCTATGTTCATGTGTTTGAAGCCTGGTCCCCAGGAGGTCTTTTTTCTCCTCTTTAAAAAAAGCCTCTTTCCCTCTGCTCCTAAACAGATGTCTGATGTCATCTTGTTTTTAAATAGCTAAGAGAGAGAAGAGAAACTGCATACGCCGCATGGACAGTGCTTCGCTTTCAGCCATATGCCTTGATGTGTGATGCTATTTGTCAATGTCGGTGGCCATTTAACAGTTTACAGGGGTTAAATTTGACCGATTTCGCTGTGGTAGCTGGGGCCAGTCCAGGACCCTCGTGGCAGTGCACCCACATTCATTATTCCACAAATCCTCCTCTCCTCGGCCTTGATGGTCAGTGGAGTTGCTAATTGAATGCTGAGACTCTCCCGCTAATGGTACTTCATAGGATCATCGTTCTTGTTTTACATTTGATTTATTGATTCAAGGGGATTATAAGGTCACACCTCTGGAAGGTCAAGAGGTGGCCCTTCCTGGCCAAAGCCACGTTAGTCACTGCCGTCAGGTCGCCATCGTGCGACTGTACAAACACTTCAAGGGGAGCGGAGGATTTACTGGCATCGAAAGCTAAAGAATGCAAAATGGGTGAATGGACCATCTGTTCAGACAGACCTTTCCGCAGATATGGAGCTTTTTGGTAATTCACATTTTTCATTTCTGCTGAAAAAATAATGAATATAACGTTCCACTCCTGAATTGCTGTAAACATACTGGACCCTTAAGTCTCTGTCACGACTTAGTTCACGTGAAGTCAGAGTCTGTCATTGTTCTCACTCTATCCTCCATTGGTTAGAATTAGTCTGTTCATGGTGTCTGTCTTGGTGCTGTAGTGATTCCTCTATTTCTATTTCCACTTCACACACCCCGTGCACAATAGACCTGATAGCGTAATATCTGCGCGCATTGTTTCATGAATGGGTAAGAGGACTGCTTTACACGTAATCCTGTTGCTGTGCCCCAAATCCAAATCTATTTCATGCTCCAATTTATTCAATTACCCAAAAATACACTTGAAGAAGCTATGTGATAAAGCAATAATGAAAAAGCTTAATCTAAACATCTGCGTCTCTCCAGCCCATTGCCATCATCATCCGTCTCATCCCCCAGCCCATGCTCAAATCCTCTTTTGCAACACTGATGGTATTTCACCAGCTCAATGAGATTAATTATTTCCATATTTTGCAAACATTGCACCGTGCGTGCGGGTTCCCCCTCCCCGTCTCCCTGCATGCGCACAATTAGCTCTGTTCATTTGTGTTGCAAATGGGACGGTGCTGGTGGTGCTCACTGCCCTCCCTGGGCTGCTCCTGCCAGGCGGCGGCGAGGAGAGCCCGTCCGAGGAGTGATCAAAAGTCTCCTCTGGCAGGCAGATGCTGAGTAAACACAGAGAAGAAGAAGAAGAAGAAGAAGCAGCTCCGGTAACTGTCTCCTCCTGCCTCCGCTCCTCGCCTTCATTATTTTTGGAGTCTGCTGGCTGGCATTAATGAAACCCCATGTAATATTCATTTAATTCCCAGTGTTTACTAGTTCATTAGGTTTTAGGATAGTAGCTGATCTGATCTCCAGGGGTGGTTTGGGAGAAGAAGAAGCTGACTTTGAAGATTTTTTTCTCTTTTTTTTTTCCTGAGCTGGGCTTCCTCCCATTTATTCATACGTCTCTCTTGATCCTGTTGGAAAACCATTCACAGTCCTCCCTATGCTGTGTGTAGCGTTCCACTTCCCTCATCTGCCTCACTACACTTCCACTCTCATTTACACAACTGTAACTAAAGTTTGAAGGATTTTTTTACATTTTTTTCAGACTTTGGTTCAGTTATAGCTCAAAATAAGAACCGAACACCAAGCAATTCCTATCAACATCTTCGTAGAACCTTGTACAGAGGCATGGTTTTACCCACTTTACACTGAATGGTGTCGGGGGGTCTACTGAGGCCTTCCTCTGGGGCGAATGGGCGAAGGCTTTTAAACAGTTCAAGTGTTGCTGCTTCCTATTATGCATGTAAATGTGGGAGGGGGCCAGACGGTGAGTAAACATGAGGTGGAGGTGATGAGGAGGAGCTTTGCCAGTCCCCTCTCATCCTCGGTAGAAGCGGAATGGAGAGGCTGCTCTGACCGGGGGTGAGGAGGGGGGCCCTACGGCCAGCTCAGCTCACTGGCTCGGGGCGTGCGTTACAGACGCTGTCCTGTGCAATTACAATTAACCCGCGCAGCCCTTTGGTCTGGGGCTGGCGCTGCAAAGGTCTGCCCGCGGGTTCATCGATTGAGACGTTGGCCTGTCAATGCCATTGAGCGGAGGAGAAAAGGTCTTTCTGCTGAGCACGCGGGGACGCGGCGAGTGACTTTTTCATCCATCGAAGGGGGAGAGCAGGAACCTTGTCACGAAGCTGACGCTTTCGAAAACGCGCGGACCAGTCCGATAGGCCACGTTGCAGTCGCGTTTGACAGAAGTAAGCAGTGTTTTTGCAGCTCGGTGGTTGAAAGGGAAATTTTCAATATTTTTGTGTCTGGTCACGGCCTGAATGCAATCTCTGCAGGTCCATCCCAGGCCGTGTGACCTACAGTGTCAGTAGGATTAAGTTTCCCGGTTTTGATGAGGTGAAGTCTTAAAATGGCCATCAAAGGACAGATGGATATCTTCTGTGACATCTCAGTGTGTGAGAGAGTTTCTAATTTTTCAGACAAGTATCTTTTTCCTTGCTGCCTCTTTCAAACTCTTCAACCCTTGTACGTACCCGAGCTGCAATGTCTCTTTGATCTCCATCTGTATGTGTAATTGTGTGTGTGTGTGTGTGTGTGTGTGTGTGTGTGTGTGTGTGTGTGTGTGTGTGTGTGTGTGTGTGCGCGCGTGTGCGTGTGTGTGCATGTGTGTAGTGACATCTCTCAGACAAGGAAAGTGTTTCAGAGAGGAGCTGGGGAGGCACCGTCTTCCCATTATGCACGGCTTCCTGTCTGCCTCCAGGCAAGCCTCCCAGCAGCCGATCTGCTTGAATTCAACTTAAGAGAGACTTTAGGGGAAAGGCATCGAAACCAGAATGGAGAGGATGGGAGGAACGGCAGTTTATTAACTCAAAAAAATGTGCTGAAATGAATCGCATGTTGGGAAAGTGACTGACGGGGAAATACTTCAACGTGTTTTGCTAACTAGGCCCTGAACAGGGTAAAGAAGAAGAAGAAGAAAAAAAACCGAGCTCATCTAATATGGTTGCTCCCCTGGAAACCGTTGTGCACGACTCCCATTATTCTGCTTTTCTGCACTTTCTCCAATGTTCCACGCCTAATTTGGCACACTGTAAGATGAAACCTGTGCCTCTGTGTGCCTCAGCTACCGTCTAAAACAAAAGTTCTGCACATTTTGCTGCTGTAGGCTTAAATTCTGCCTTTTGTTGCTCAATTAAAGAGAGAGCAAAATTTGAATCTTTCCAAATGAGACCATTAAGGGAGGAGTGATTGTTCAGCACTAATCCACTTTGTGTTCGGTGGGACTTCAACGGCAGCTAAATCTGCATGCCTGATGGAGATAAAGCGGGCTCGCGACTTTCAAAGTTGCCTCTAAGATGTGACACCCGCCGCGTGTTGCCGTCAGTTAGCGTGCAGCCGACGCACATCAGAGCTGGTTAAGCTGAGTAATCAGCGAGCGACACTGTGAGGGAGCACACATCTTGATTTGATTAAGCCCGGCCACAGAGACGCACTGGGGTAAACTTGGCTGCTGTGGCTCCCATTCCCTATGGATGCAGCCAGAGCTTCTATACGTCTCTTTTTTTTCTGGCTACCTCTGTAGACTGTCTCTCATCCACAGTCTACGCTACTGTACCCTCCAAGCACTTCACCAATTTGTAGCCAAAACAGGAACAGATCCCACTGGAACCAACTCGCTCATTTGTATAATTGAATTGTCTCATTTTTGCTTAAGACTTCTAGGTCTGGAGTGACGTGCGCAGCCCACACCACAGGCGGGGCTTTTGCTACGACAGTTCTTTGCATTTCTATTATTAATTTATAAATGTTGAGCTAAAAATAGCTGCAGCGGCGATAATTGTGAGCTAGCAGAAGCCAGTACATGTGAGCAGTGCGCACCGCTGTGTGGCGGAGGTGCGTTTAGATGGAGCCGCAGCGACCATGTCAGCTCCCTCATGTTTTCTGCGGGCTTTGTGTGATGGCAGTGCTTGAAAGTCAGTGTTTCAAACACCCTCACTAAATACTTTGGTTTGTCACCGTGGCAATATCCCCATTATTGTATTGGTAAACTAGTCCAGGGGCACAGTTGCTCCCAGTTCTGGTGGTAGTGCATTAATGTGTTCATTTCTTGGAATGTTAGCATGGCCCAGGTGTCTTTCTCTGACCCAACCCGGTAGTTGCATTGCAGTCTGAAACAATTTAACCATGAACGGGCGCTAATGTCTCAAACGATCACTTTTTCTTCTGCCAAACCCTAGTGGTGTATAGCACTTACACCTGAGAGTGACTTTTTCTCTGAGTGGACTGCACTAGTTGTTTTAGGTGTGGTGCACATACAAGGTGCATAATTGTATTTGTGTTTTTTTCAAGTCTGTATTTACAGTCACCTCAGCATTCTATTTTGACCCGCACTAAAAATAGCATGACAGCCATGGATGAATTCTGGTGAAACCTAAGTGCATCTTAAGTGCAGTACGTTAAAGCGTTCATTCGGTCATCCGCCCCAGTGTCAGTCTAATGACTGCCTCCTCCAGCTGTGAGCTGATGCGAGTGTCGGCGTGTCATTTGGAGCTGAGTCCAGCATTGTCAGCCTGTTTACACCTGGTATCACAGTGCTGAGTACAGGTGTAAACCACCACCGGGCACTGTGATCCCACCGCTCCGAGCTCCCGCCGCTTCCCCGGGACATTTATACCACTTATCATCTATAGTGTGTGTACGGCGTAATGTGAGTGTGAATGCCTTCTTAGATGACTGTGTGCATGCAGGGCCCCTCTGGCAGAAACGACGCAGGCAGTATCAAAATCTGAACCTGCCTGCTAACGCATGCAGGGACTTTATGACTTTGGGAGGAGTGTCCCACCTCCTTGTCTAAAGCGGAGTGGGATCGGCTGGAAAATGTCAAGTGGGTCCGGAGTTTTCTGCGCAGAAACATCCATTTGTGCCGCGAGAAGACGTTTCCTTCCTGCCCTTGCCATTCGCTCACGTGGGGCCGCACGCTGCGGGTGCAGCCGCGGGAGGGTGTTGTATGGGACAGCCAGGGCCTCACCTTGAACTCCAACGCGAAGGGCTCTTTCGCCCGGGACCCCATCACCATTTGTCAGCAATGATTGGACAATAACCAAAGACTCATCGCTCACCTGTGAATAGCCCTGTTGCCCCCCCCCCCCCCCCCTCCCTCCGGCTGGATCACACTTCCTGCAGCGTGTCTGCCCCCACCCCACCCCGCGTACACACCCCTCCGCCTTGCTCGGTGTTGTCGTAGATTCGGCACAGGGGAGGGCTTTGCTGTCTGCCGCGTCGTGCCGTGCTGCTGCAGTCTTATCTGTTGACAATAATAGACTCCGAGGAGTTTGGGGGTGGCGGGGTTGGGGCGGGGGGGGGGGGTTGCGTGTGGTGGGGAAATGGAGGGGCCCGACGCGACGGGATAGAGGAGTGCGGCCCGGACCGCCGCTGCTGCTTTCCCGAGAGGGTCTTCAGTCAGTCCGGCCCTCGGAGATGTTATTTTTGGGCTGCGAGGATTAAAGCATCCTCTGACTCACCCCTCAGCTTTTTTCATTACCTCCTCGCTTTCTGTGCAGCCAGACAGCCGCGCAGCGTCACTGCCTTTGATTTCAAATGCAGCTTGCTCACTGGAATGAAAAATGCATACTTAGCAGAACCAAGAAGAAACTCGTGTGTGTGTGTGTGTGTGTGTGGATAGAGTGAGTGAGAGAGAGAGAGAGAAAGGGGAAGAGAGAGTCCGTGTGTGTGTGTGCATTCAATTACTTGTATGTCGGAGAGAGACGGAGATGGGGAGACCGTGGTTCATGCTACATTTTTTTTTCTTTTTTTCCCCAGCGCAGGAATACAGCCTGGCGTGCGGTTACAATAGCGTTTGCGGGGTTATGAATAGCTTGACAAATCTCAGTATGTTCCCGACACAGAGCGCTTTGTGGGGACGAACAATGACTGACAAGCGGCGAGCGGTCGGCATGCTGCAGCGCGGCGGCGGCGGCGGCGGGCAGGGGAGGGGAAGGTTACTCCTATCGCGCCAAGCCGCAGACTCCTTGTGATGTGTCTGCACACGAGAGGGATGACGCCAATAGCCGTCAGCAGCCGCCTCGCTTTTCTTCACTCTTAATTGCGCTCATGACCTGCCTATCGGGCCCTCCGATTCTCTTGTGCTGGGCGTTTGTGTCGTGTTTCGTTTCAAACTGAATGCGTCTGATGCTGCCGAGGCTGTCGCTCAGGTCCATGAGTCCAACGGCGGTCATGTCTCCCACGTGTTCCACCCGGGACGTTCTCGGCGGTCTCCCGAGAAGGGGGACGAGTGGCGGGCCGACGTCTCTCATGTGGCGGTGTAGCAGCAAGCTCTGGTCATGGATGAGCGCCAGTCATGGGCATGGGCTCAGCGGTTTAAATGCCGGGTTGAAAGCAATGTTAATTGCCCGCTAGCGTTGTGGCGATGATTGCTTACAGGCCCCACAGAGGACACCCACACCCCACCCTGCTACACTTCTGCGTATTACTCCACTCGGGCTGAAGTCAATGAGCGTAATTGCAGACAGAACTCCTGTGCTACTCTAAACTTGCCACAAACTGAACTGTCTGGCTGTCCGTCGCCTCTGTAGATACGTTTGCTTTGCGGAATCCTAACTCTGATGTGCTTCATTCTGTGCTCTTGTTTTGTTTTTTTTTGTAGAATGAGAAGAAAAAAATGCACACATGCTCTGGTTCTGTAACCTTTCCTTGTGGGGAGGAGAGAGGCAAGCAGCAGCCTAACAGTCCTGACTCGTAGCTAATCTTAATGGCATATTCTTTTGGGGCTTGGCCTACATAGAGTGCGAGCGGTGCCTCTTCTTAAAAAGGAGACCTAACAGGCGGTGCAGTGCGGAAGATGTATTAACCATACAGAGAATAAACATGGGCACAGGAGGCACCGGTTGCTCTGATCTTAGACAGGAGGCTAGAGTCTGCTTTCCTGGAGCCAATTAGTGGGTACGCTCGCAGACCCGCAGACGCTGTCAGCTGAGCTGATGGATGCCGGGCTGCACAACAACTCCGCGTCCACTCGCCTCACGCGAAACTTTCCACGGAGCAGAGGGAGACCGAGGGAGAGGGGGGAGAGTGAGTGCCATCTGTTACTGTGAATGAAGCAGTGCAGGATCAGGCCGCGCGCAAGCCTGCTTGCTTCATGGAACGACACGGTGGCTAGCCGCTGTGGGTTGCGCGTGTTTATGTTCCGTCGTCCTAGTCACTGTCTGGTCAGCGTCGAGTACTCCAGAATGAGATCCAGTGCGGAAATTTCCACCGCTTTCTGCTGCTCTCTTGCCACCTAGAGCACCTGCTATCCGGCCCCGTGCTGCTTTCTCTCCCCACCCACGCCAGATGCACACGTGCGCAATTACGCGCCCGTGCTTTATTTTTAATTGCGCTGTGAAAACAAGGCGAGGCGGCATGTCTGAGCCCATGTCAGCGCTTTACACGGAACGATCCATGGAACGATCCGATACGCTCCGGTCCTCGAGTGCCCGCTCCCTCCTCAGGTGATGGTTCACCTCTTCCATTTACATCATTGACATGCCACTCGGAGCGGCGGAAGCAGATGTACCCGGACTGTGTCAGCGGCGAGTGTGAGCTCTTAAGCAGATCTGATGTGCAAGAGTGAAAATACAGAACAAAATCTTCGCAGGACAGGGTGTACTAGAGGAGTGAAGTGGGAGCACCACTTAGCAGTGCCAGGGGAGGTTTTTTTTCTTTCCCAGCACGGAAGAAGAAGAAGAACAGTTTGACTTTTCACACTTTTTAAATGCATATATTTAAGCTGTATGTAGCTCGGACCGGTCAGCCAGATGCCTGGGAGGCGGGATTCAGGGAGGACAAATGTATAGCTCTGAGACACATGCAGACTTTACCTTCTCAGTCGTGCCTTGTCATCACCGATGGCCAAAGGAATCTTCTTGTCCCTCACAGCTACTTAGGCTGTGCATCCTGGCCCCCTCTCACCCCCACAACCCCCCCACCCCCTCAGGTCCTTCAGTATTTCCTCTATCTGGAACCTCCATTCCAGGAAACGCTGTGTTGACAACCCGCCGCCCACCTGCGCTCCCTGATTCCAGCCGCCCGTCACTCAGCTGTCACCACCGCCGTCACAAACACAAGATAGTCTGGTGGCGTAGCGTCAGCCAAATTCAGAGCCCGTCTCACGGGAGCCCAGGAGAGAGAGGAGTGAAAGGGGGGGTGGGGTAGGTGGGGGAGGTGGTGGGGGGGCATTTGGAGAGAGATGGTGACAGATGCGAAGAGGGAAGAGACGGAGGAGGGAAGAGACAGTGGCAGGAAGAGAGACTTTTTACAATGTCCAGATACAGTCCATCGTAATACGCCCACCTGCCTACCCACCCACACACACACCCACGCACACGCACGCACGCACACACACACACATACCGTGCAGACTTACCAAACCAGGTCACTGAAAAGCAGCTACGTCATCGTGGTGCATAACCAGGAAAAAAAAAGTCTTTGATCCGTTTTGTAATGCACAGAAATTATGGGGTAGAGAAATCCGTCTGCCCCCCCCATCCGTCTCTCACTCTCTCTCTCTCTCTCACTCTCGCTGCTGTATTTGATTTGATGCCCGAAAATCCACCCCCGTAGATAAAAGGAAAATACATAAACCGTGTATTTTGTTGAGTTTAAGGTTCGTAAGACCTCGGGCTGAATGGGATTAGGTGGGACCTGCTCGGCTCGCGATCGGTGATAGATGTCGGCCAGTAATCAACCAAGGAATGTAATCCTTTCCTAGGCAGAGGAGTGAGCGGCCGGGCGGGTTGGACGGGGTCGCTGCTCGACCTCCAGCCAATCGCAGCGGTCACGTGACGGTATTAAAACCCCAAAGTCAGCGCGCTCTCGCGTCCCAGAAGCCTCTGCGGCGAGGCAATAAACCGTGCCATCCATGCACATCGAGCAGTGCGCCGGGGCACTGTGCAGAGCGGGCCACGGCACCGCCATTCGGATACGAGGGAAGGACTTTAACCCGCTTTGATTGCAGCGCGCCGGCCGAGCAAGTCCTGGAAGGTAGAGGAAACGGACCCTCCGAGGCGCTTTCCCCCCCCCCCCTTTGTCTTTTTCCTCCCTGCGCACACTCGGCTTGTTTTTTTGTTTTGTTTTTTTCTTTTTCTCCTGCCCTTTGCTTTCTTCCTGGTTATCTCATTTCAATAGAGACCATCCCGGGATGTATTGTTGTCATTAGCGGGGGGGGCCAGGTTCCCTCTGAGCGAGCTGAGGGAGCTCTGCAGCGCTCTCCGCCACTCATTTGTTCTCATTTGACTTCTCTCCGTTATCCGCAAAGTAGAGGTGGCACAATCCCCGCGGGGGCGGCGTTGCATTTTCACCTTGATTGCTTCTGGCTTTCTTATTTAACATGCTCCTACGGCGGCGGCGGCGGCGGCAGCAGGGGCAGAGGCAGAGCGGGGGGCTGAGGAGCGCCACTGCTGCGGGACCGCGTTTGCTGCTGCTGCTGCTGTGTCGAGACCATCCGTAGCCTTCTAGAAATAAAACAAGGACGTTTTTAGTGTCGGAGGAGAGCGGGACTGGAAAGACAACAAGGGCCCAGGCGTGGGCTGAGAGCCAGCTCCGGTTTGCTCGCCGCTTTGGATCAGACCGAGCTGCTTTCCTGAGCGCTCTGTTGACGCGGGGGCCATGTGTTTGCGTGGCGCAGCCAGGCAGAGGTTTGAGCCCAGCTACATCCCAGGATCCGGCAGATTCTCTCAGTAAGGACACCTCCGTCTGGTCATTTATATCTCTCATGGGCCGGTTACGATGCACGATAACGCTGTGTGTTTAAACGCTTAATATTATGTCTAAAGTGAGCTTTTGAATAGTATTTCATGCACGTCCTGGAGCTGAGTGTAGTTTAGTGCGAGTGCAGATCACTGAGCTCTGATGATTTTGGCAGAGGTCACGTATCCTCTTCTCTTGATTCTACAGAAACCTATGCATATATGTGTGCACTGACTTCGCAGCTCTGACTTGTGACAGTAGTGAGAGAGAAACAAGCGAGATTCAATAGAGAGAGGTCAGAGACAAAGGGAAGGAAGGTGAACGGTTTTGTTCTAAATGGCAAGTAAAGAGTCCGGTCAGAGCTTTTATTACAGTATGGACAGGCTGGGACTGTTCGTCCTTCCTGCGGGAAGCCCAAAGCTGCTGCATCTCACGTGTTGTAGAAATATAAAACACTGCCACGGAACATCAAACCATGGACGTCTTCCACTAAAAAAGCTGAAAAGAGCTTGTAGAAAACAACAGACCTTTTCACAGTGGAGCTCCAACGGCAGGCGGATTAATCGACTCTTAATTGACTGCTAATGATTGATTCATTTACCGTCAACAACCTGCTGTAGAGCTCCCCATTATTTGTGATCTCCGGTTGAATGTGAAGTAAGTGAAAGCGTCTTTGTGTCTGCGTTCGATGCTCTTATCGACACTGCAGTGGTCGTTTGCTTCGCCTCAGGGCGATTAGAGAGGGATTAGGGGGAGGCGTCCGAGTTTTGATAAAGCGCAAAAAGGTGGATGCCGGAACCAAGATCTGCCTATGAGGGGGCGTACGAGCAGGCATCCAGGTGCTTACACACGCAGCGAAGAGCACGACACTTTCGATCTTTATTGCCTGTCGGCGATCGGTCGCAGTGCTCGTGACATGTCTCGGAGGCGGGCTCTCCGTGGTCACGCGCTCCTTCACAGACCTCGGAATCTGCCGACAGGAAACTGTAAGCCGCGACCTGCCCGTCACGCCGTGAGACAAGGGAGTAAAGAAAAGGGGGCAGACGGGATGCGATACGGCGGAAGGGGGGGGGGGGGGAAATCATATCATTAGAATCTGGATATCGTCTCCCGCAATTAATTACTCTCGGTCATGATGGCCCGCATTAGGAGTGGCCGCTCCGCTGATGAAATGAATGAGCCGTTTCCAGGCATTCTCGGGCGTTTGTTTGAACAGGGTCCGCAGTCATTATCTGCTGGCAGAGCGATCAGAGGCGAGCGCGCTGCCGGCTACATTCGCTCTCTCGTATGTGCCGCTGTCGTTTGTCCGCGCGTGTTCTGGCTTCATGGAGGGAGAGCGACGGTTATCGTCGCCTGGCGCGGAGATGGCAGAGAGACGGTCGCTGGTTGCTTTTAGCCGCGCGGTGGCCGGGCTTTGTGGACGATAACCGCCCTCCCCCTTTTTTCATCATAAATCCACATTAAATGTTAATGATTTGCCACCGCAAGGGCTTCCTGCTTGATCTCGAGCCTTTCATCTCACGGGCCGATCATCACAGAGCATCGCACACACAGAAACAAACACAGACTGAGAGAGAGAGAGGGAGAGAGAGAGGGAGAGAGAGAGACAGACATCCCGAGAGCCACCCTCTGATCACTTCCTGTCAGCGGGCGGGACCACCACCCCACCGGTGGAATCTCGCCGGTTGTTTTTAGTGTTGCGTTGCGGAAAGTAACAGCATTGAAAGGGTTTATCATGGCGAGCATGTCGGGTCACTTCTAATCTCTTAGGGTCACACTTTTTAATCTTTCAGGGCCATAGTGTAATCCCATGATTTTTTGGTGAGCCGTGGATTTGATACATTATGCCCGCTTTTGATAAGGAGACTGTACTTTAAAAAAGATGATTATAATATCGGAATTACCTCTGGAGCGTCGGAGGTGTACGAGGCTGTTCCCAGAGCCAAAAAAAAACCAGGGTAACCAGCTGTGGTTACGCTGAGCTACCATTCACAGGAACGCTCGGACATGCATTGTACACACCTTTGGCGCCATTTTCTCTCAAACTTGGATTGAAAATTACAGCCATTTCACCCGCCCCCCCCCCCTCCTCATTTTCAAAGTCCTCCCCTAAGTGATGCTGGCGTCCTTGTGGCCTGGTACTTTGCTCCGTCAGGGGCGGAGGGTTTCTATACATAGCTCCCACAGCACAGCGACCGCAACGAGGGGCCCGGACAGCACCTCTGCTGCGGGCCTGCTCTGGTGTGACATCACATACGTGCCTCTCCCTCTCCCTCTCTCTTTCTCTCTCGCTCTCTCTCTCTCTCTCTCTCTCTTTCTCTCTCTCTCCCTCTCCCTCTCCCTCTCCCTCTCTCTCTCTCTCTCTCTCTCTCTCTCTCTCTCTCTCTCGCTCTCTCTCTCTCTTCGTGACTGGATGGCTGCTGCAGCGGGCCAGGCCTGGGCGCAGCATCGCAGGCAGCCTCCATCCCCATCCCGCTACGTGCTGGGGCGGCCGGGGGCGGGCCGCCGCTCCCTTTTCCACCACAACGAGGGCTGTTTCTTCTGGGCCGACGGCGCGTCCCGCCGCCGATGGAGCGCGGCGGCGTCGTTAGCTGGGCCCGGGCCGCTGCCCGCCCTGGACATTTCTCTGTTTGGACAGGAGGGACAGAGGCTAAACGGGAGCAGGGAAATGCGACGCTCGTGTCACCATGAGTTAGAGCTCATCAAAGGGGCCGCGTGTTAATGTTTGTCGTAGTCGCCGGGCACGTGTCCTGTGCGCACGGGCATGTGTGTGTGCGTGAGTGTGTGTGTGTGTGTGTGTGTGTGTGATCGGCGTGTAGGATTTCAGGACAACATCCCAGAGGGGACATAAAACAGAAGCCCTGAGGTATACACACTGAGTGCTAACGCCAGGCAGCCTGCGCAGTGTGTAACACACGCACACACGCACACACACACACACCGGTGGAGGCATGAACGAGTGAATACCTTAACGCCCGCCACCCCACACACTCCATCATCATGGAGTGACTATAAAGAGATGTTTCTCATGCTCGTCACACGCTCCACGTTCTAGCTTAGCCCACCCCACCCTCTACTCCAGCATATCATCTCGGCTGCCGCTTCACTTTGGATTTGTGAATGAAACGCTGCTCAGTCAGTGGCCAGGAGCAGGTCATGAATAATGCAGAGAACCTCATCTGTTTCTCCAGCCGCATCTGAATCACCAGAAGCGGCTACGTTCGGATGCTGAGGTGATTGGAAGCGCTGGTTAAGGAGAGGGAGGAAGGAGGGTCACAGGGACTCTCGGTCGGTCTCAGTTTATCTGAATGTATGTATTTTCTAATATAAAACATAAAGAGCACAGTGGGGTTTTCTGGCCAAATAGACAATACCTCATGTTTCAAAATCCTGTTAATGGTCCAGCAAGTTACTAATAATTTCTGTCCACTTTTCTTCTGTTTGGACTCCAGCTCCAGCTCCCAGTCCCATCTCTGTAGCTGTAGCCATAAAATCATCAAATGGCAAAAAATTAAGTATTAGTCCATTTTTTTTAGTAGATTAAAAATTAGTAAACTGAGCTGAATATTTATTGTATTTCCTCTTGTTTCTGGACAACACTAAGGCTTAGGTTCTGCCAAACTGTATTCACCACTACCTTATCTGCACGGTACTTCCTGAACTGTACCCGGCGCATGCATCGTTCTGTCTCTCTTGACTTTTCCAAATTCAACACAAACAGCACGTTTTCCACATGTGCCCGGCTGTATCTGCTCTACTGTACGTTCACCGCACTAGCCCGGGCGCTGTGTGATCCGGCAGCCGGAGAGCAGAGCAGAGCTCCTCTGTGGCTCAGCGCCTCAGCCAATCAGACGCGTGCAGTCCTCACCTTGGCCAGTGAGCAAGGCTGGCAGCAGTGATTTATGAAACCCGCTGAAATTTATGGAAAGTTGTCACGTACAAAATTAAAGGGATGCTTCACGGAGCCCCCCCCCCCCCCACCCTCACCGAAATGTCATTATTATTTTGGAGGAAAAGTGGGACAAATGTAGGAGAAAAGTGGCTTATGAATAATTGATTCTCAACAAAAGAATAAATGCATTAATGCACAGTTAGCCTCCTACAGGCTTTTCATCCACTTCCTGGCTGGTTTCCTCCCTGACAGTCGGACAATGATACAATGATTGATGGCTAATTTTAGAAATACGGGGCTCCTGACTGTAACCATACTTGAAAATATCCATCTTAGCAAGTCGTTCTCACCTAATTTCCCCGCCCGGCTCCTTCAAGTCTTTACTTCTCTGTGGCCTGGTAACAAAGAGGGCCGTCCCCTGTACTTCTATCTGTGATTTCAGGCAAAAGTATTGGCGTTTCATGATTCCTGTGTGTGTGGGCACAGCATTTTAATGATTTGTAGCGTAGTGGCGAGCCACAGTAGATGTTTTCAGCGGAAGGAGAAAAAAGGGCAGCGAGATAAATTAATAGGCACCTTTGTCCTGAGGTTAATAAATCCAGACAAGCTGTTATGGTCTTTCTATCTCTTCATGTCCATTGTGCAGTGCACACAGACAGATATAATCTGTGAAACTCTGAATCATTTATCAGCGCACTATTCTCAGTGCACTGGTCTGGCTCCTCATCTCTCTCTCCCCACACACACACACGCACACCGACACACCAACACACACACGCACATTCATTTGGAAATACAAACAGGTCACATCCAGGCAGGCGGGCTGCCTTGTTAATCTTGTGTCATCCTGTTGTTTATAATGCATTGGGAATGATGGCGATTGAAGCACCTATGTCAACAAAGTAATCAGCTGCTATCCAAAATGAAAATGAAACGCGGCCCCGTGGCGCTAAATGTTAAAGACAATCGGCAATCTTCAAAATCTGTTTAAATCATCGGTCAGGTCACGTGGAGAACTTTGTGTGAGCGTGTGTGTGTGGGATATGCAGTTTGTGACATAGCGGTGTTAAATGATGTGATTGGGCCAGTTCAAGTGGTTGAGTCACCCATCTTATAGAGCACAAGAGGGAGTGGTCCTGTCACTTTGTCATGTTTGTGTGTTTGTTGGATTGTGCGTGTGTGTGTGTGCATGTGTGTGTGTGTGTGTGTGTGTGTGTGTGTGTGACAGAAACAGAGCAGGATTTCATCAGCTTCTGACAGGGACTGAAGCCTCAAAGTAAAGTGAAGCCAGGGACTCCAGACTGAAGGTTTCTGCCTCAGCAGAGTTGCACAGGGACGTGTGATGAAGCCCTGTGCGGCTGCTGCCTGAGTGAAGCCCAACATTTCCACCTGCACACAGCCAGACACGCTGTCTGCTCACTGGAAATTTAATTAAGCAGCTTCAGCACACACACACACACACACACACACACACACACACACACACACACACACACACACACACACACAAGCCTTACAAGTTGTTTCTTTTTTGTCTTTTTTTCTTATCATGCTCAGAAATTAACACAAGACTGGACTCATCACTGACTTCTACCTTTTGGTTTCCCTCTTTGCCCCTCACAGGAAACGAAGCCCATCTGCATCCAGGGATCCAAACCAAAAATACGACCAAAGGGAGGGGGGCGACCACTCACAGTATGCCCCGGCGGACGGCGGCATGCCCAGATCACCGTCTGATTATGGGGATGGGGACCCTCGGCGGGCTCCGCGGGGCCCACACATGTACCCAGATGTGGATGCAGCGAGGATGGGCTACCGGGACCGGCGGGGGCCCGGCCGCTGGCACTCCCAGGAATACCCGCTGGACCAGGAGCTAGATGGACCCCCCAGCGAGTACGAGCTGCAGCGGCAGCGGCAGGAGGAGTTCCAGGCGCGCTACCGCAGCGACCCCAACCTGGCCCGCTACCCCGTCAAGCCGCAGCCGTACGAGGAGCAGATGCGGATGCACGCCGAGGTGGGCCGCCTGAGGCACGAGCGGCGCCACAGCGACGTGTCCCTGGCCTACACGGAGCAGGACGAGCCGGGGCCCATCCGGCTGTCCCGCCAGCATCTCACCGAGCGCCGGCCGCCCATGGTGGGACAGCGCTCCTACTCCGTGGACCGCTCCTCCCCTGGGCCCATGGGTCCGGGCCTGGGAGGCCACAGGACCTCGAACCACAGCCCCCCGACGCCACACCGCAGCCCCGTGCTGGGAGAGCGATCCGGGGACCTGCGGCGCGGGGACCTGGGCGTGGGCGGAGACCCCATGCGGAGGCAGCAGCACCACCTGGACCCCAGCTCGGCCGTGCGCAAGACCAAGAGGGAAAAGATGGAGACCATGCTGAGGAACGACTCGCTCAGCTCGGACCAGTCGGAGTCGGTGCGTCCGCCGCCCCCCAAGCCCCACAAAACCAAAAAGGGAGGGAAGATGCGGCAGGTGTCGCTGAGCAGCTCGGAGGAGGAGCTGGCCACCACCCCGGAGTACACCAGCTGCGAGGACGTGGAGATAGAGAGTGAGTCAGTCAGTGAGAAAGGTAGGGGCTCACACACACCCTTCACCTCACTCACTCTCTGTTTCTGATACTTTCTCTGTGTTCACACATTACTTTGTGCAGCGTTACTTGATGCAAAAAGCACATTTCTTACATGGAGTTGTTACCCTTCCTTTTCTAGCATCGCTTACGTAATGTTGCTTCGAGGAAAGAATGATTTTATTAAGAAATGTAACAATTGTTGCTACCTTGTTATGCTATTGATTGCAATTGATGACTCAAATGTAACAATCCCCCAGTCCACAGTCTGTGTGCTTTGTATGTCTCTATGTTTACGTCTGTGTGTATGTGTGAGGCTCGTTATTTTCAAGTGCAAGAAAATCAGCGTCTTTAAACAGCTCTTTCAAACAAGAGGTGATGGAAATTGCCCCTTTAGCGCAAACACATTGTGAATTTGCAGTGCAATGTGTTGGGGTTAATCAGCCTTTCATTTGTTTATTCCTGACATTTGTCCCTTCGGCTTCTACTCTCTGAGCTTTGAAGTGTTTGCTTTTTTTTAGCGTTAAATTGCAGTGAATTCTTTTGGCAAGGAACACCTTGTGTAGCGTGTGTGGTAACACTGGATTAATCCATCTGCTCCCAACGATTTCTCTGCAAATCCCTGAAATCTGAAAAACAATGAGCCTCGCACATTCATAGCAGTTCTGTTTTGTTTTTCTTTTTTTTTTATGTGTGTCATCTATGGAACTACTCTCAACAGCTCTCACGCCTTTGAGGAGGACGCTCGGGCTCTGGCGGAAACCTGCTACATGTTTGTGCGTTTCGGTGTGGACGGGTGTTTGTGTGCGTATGTGTGTGTGTGTGTGTGTGTGTGTGTGTGTGTGTGTGTGTGTGTGTGTGTGTGTGTGTGTGTGTGTGTGTGTGTGTGGAAGCGATTTGAACGAATGTTAAGCCACTGCTCTGGCATCCCACGGCAAACTTTGCCAGATCCTACCACAGCTGTTTCATGTGATCACTGTTGCATAACTGACAGACAGAGCCACGCAGGGAGAGGGCTGAGCTGTGTGTGCTTGTGTGTGTGCGTGTGTGCGCGTGTGTGCGCGTGTGCACGTGTGTGTGCGTCAAGGGAAACAAGGTGAGCAGAGTTAATAACAGTCACAGTTGCAGACGTTTTTAATGAGCAGTTTTATGCGACTGCTTCTCCAGTTGAATGGATGCATGTTATTTGGAAAACGGAGGCCACTTATATGTTTTTTTTCTTTAATCTCCTGCTTTACTTTTGCGCCGCAGAGTGACATATACAGTAAATTGGAACAGCTTTGGGCCCCTCTGCTGATGATTTTTCAAATTAGCGCCGTCATTCTCGAGAGATTATTGAGATTAATGTACGAAAGCAGGCGCGGGAGTTCTAATGAGAGTTACACCTTCGACACCGCGCTTCCTGTTTACTGCACTGCTCGCTATTGGCTCGGCCTGGTTCATCCCGCTGCTTAACTGCAACAGGAAAAATAGGAATGGACATCGTCCGTAGCCAACGTCCTACCTGCTCGGAGACACAAGCGCGCTTGTCCAAGTCTATAAACACGCACTGGCAAGCAAACAGTCTGAGTGACTGAATTAAATGCCACTTTGCATAGAATCAACATCAAAACCAATTGTTTAGGCTGTTAGCCCCTTGACTGCTCCACCTGCTTGACAGTTGTTGTAATTGCAAATTGATTTTGTTGTCAAACCTGTAATTACGCAGGCCTTTTCCTTAGAAATGTTAAAAGCACTAAGCAGAAAGAGGGGAGGAGGCAAACGGACGAGTGGAGCGATCGCAGGCTCGGCTCGCCTCTGTCCGTAGTGCTGCACCACAGCGGCTGCCCACACGCTCCAAATGTCGAGAGGAGAGGAGAGAGGGGAGGAATTTGGTTTGTCTGCTCTGTTATGTAACTGTTCTCCCCACTAAAGGAGGCAGCACAGCTCCGGTGCTACATTATTGATGTGGGAGTTTCCAGGTTTCCAGGTAGCCATGCAACAAAAATAGGGAGAAAAAGCCGGCTGCTTGGAGGGTCAGAGTTGGTGTTGTTGCTGTCTGCCTGTGTCTGCCTCCTCCACAGGTCGGCCTGTGTAGGAGAGGAGAGGGAAAAAAAAAACAGAGGCGAGAGTTGAACCGCTGACCCGAATAAGTATAACTTTCCATCCTCGCTACAGAACATCCTCGGACAGCTGATTATGAGGAGCTATCTTTGGTCTTTATGAGGTGTAATTGGCAGCTTCGTGTATTTATGACATAATTAAGCCTGCTGTGATATGGTGCGTGCAAGAAGCCTGTTGGATGGTTCCAGTCGAACTGAGCCATATATTTCAGACCACAGTGTCCTTGTTTACACTGTGTCAAAGCAGACTTAATTATGTAAGCGGGGAGAGATGATCCAAACTTTTAGGCCCCCATATTTGGACATGCCTTCTGATATCATCAATAAAAACCTTATATAATACGCTCAGGTCGAGGCAGCGCATAGGGTTTTCAAATGGTGCAAACTTTGCAAGTATGTGGAAAGACCTTAGACGTATTACAGCTGAAGCAGGATGCTGAGGTGAGAAGAAAAAGAGACAGTAATCATGATTTACATCCACAGTTCAGTCTGAAAAGCTGAGCCAGTCAAAGACAGGCTGAAATCTCCCTCCATGTGCCGTAACATGCACACCAAGCACTCTTTGATTAGCTACCGTAGAGTGTGTTTAAACGGCGGAGAAAAAAAGGGAAAGAAAAGAAAGAAAAGAGCGAAGAACCATCAACTGTAATTGCATGTGAGGCCGGGGTGGGAGAGAGATGAAAAAGAGGGCAGAAAGCACCTTTTGGCCATATGTGGCCTGTCAGCGTCTTGGGGTTTGTGCATTCAGCTCGACTGGGCCAGGAGATTGGTGTGTAACAGCAGGCCGAGCAGGGTGCATGTCACGCGTTCAAATCTGCGATACCCCGAGGGGCCAGCTGAGGAGGGAGGAGGAGGAGGAGGAGGAGCCTAGAAGAGAGAGGGTGTGTCGGCCGTAATGGGCCCGGCTCAGGCCTGCGAGCGCCGGAGACTGATTTATCATGACACTCCTCTGCCTGTGTTTTCCCCTGTATCGATTCCCCTGACACGCGGGCTCATAGTAGTGCAGAACGGACAGAAAAGGAGAAGCTAGCCGGCTAGCTGCACGGCACAGAGCTGGACATCGGGGAGTGACAGGCTCACATGGTCGTTTTTGTCAGATTTTGCTTTTCTCAGTGGGATAGCAAATTCTGATTGATTTCATCTGTTATGCAGGAGTTGGTCACGTTTTTCTGCGTGAGAAGGACATTCGGGCCTATTGTTGTAGATCTTTTCAGATCGGCCTCCATCGGGGCTTCAGTAAGACACGGTGTCACCTTCGTGGCGTGGTGACGGTGTCTAAACAGGCTTCACTGTTTCACCCCTGCCTCCTTCCTGCCCTGGCCCCCCTGAATTGTAGTAAAAACAGCTTCAATAATTAATGATCCAATTAATAGTTTACACTGGTTTTTATTGAGCTGTCAAAGTGATGGAGAGCCCGCTGCTGGTGAACTCCGCCACTGGCCTGCGCTCTGCCTTCGCCCTGACTCAGCACTTTGCGCGGGCTTCGGAGCCGGGGCGAAACGGCAGGGCCGGGGCGCAGACTGCTGATGTTCACAATTTATGGCCGTGATGAGTTTCCTGCTCCCTGAAAAACCACACAGTGCCTCGCTGGGGATCAGTGCCCAATTGTGGCGTGCCACTGGTGATAAAGCGGCATGCTGGAAGAAAGGAGGGCGGGGGTGGGGAGCGGCAGGGGGGCGACGCAGATTTTCTCTGACAGATATCGAAGAAAGGTGATGGAGTTGGGGCTGGAGGAATGCGATGGGAGCGAGAGATTGAGGTGAACCTTCTGGGCATTATAACCTTGAAACAAGCAATACGGGCACTAAACGAGAAGGGAAATACAAACTTGTTATTGTTAAGTGAGCGATTTGCGTAGTTAATTCCTTGACAACCACCTGATCATAACCACAGGCCCTGGGCTGTTTGGACTATCATGGTTCAGTGACAGTGTCTTCCACACTGAACCGGGCCCTGGTGTTTATGCAGCAGACAGAGCAGCAGCGGGGAGGCAAAGAGGGTAATCACTGTTGTCAGCTGTTGGTTAGAGGGCCGCATAGGGCAAACTCCGTCTGAGGACATCCATAATGTTTTATCACAGTGCATGAGTGTGTACAGTAAGTAGCTGCATAGCAGCGGCCCTGCACTGAGGGATGGATGGCGGACACAGCGCGGGGAGAAGGAGGAGAAACTCAGGCTGACCTTGCAGCTTAAAGTCACAACTCAGAAGATGTAGAAACGTATGCAAATACCACCGCATCTCGCAGCGTGGCGAGTGCAGGCATTAATATTAATCATTCCAGTCGAGACACTATCAAAATAACAAAGGGCAGGGATGCTGAAGGTGGGTCATTTCACCAACATCCAGAAAAGTTACGTAACCCTGTGCGCTGTCAGACATGAACATGCACAACGCTCTCGATTGGTTAAAACGGTGACAAAATAACCCAGCTTTATGAAACGTCCCTGCTTGTTACAGCTGGAGGTCGATCTTCACCGTCTATCACTAAATTGCTACATAGATAATGATGGAGAGGTATCAAGGCGTTTTAATCTTCGCTTTCATCTTCTTTTAATTCAAGATACTTTTATCTCCAGTGAAGTTATTTAAGATGGCTTTTCTGACTTGCTCAGTGGCAAACAAGAATTTGACCGACAGAGAATTGATATTGAGGACTTGAAACTGTGCTTATACACAGTGGCTCTATCTCCACTGAGCCCTCTTCTTCCACGCAGCTTGTTCTTTTTTTTATATATCGACAATCACTTCCTCTTTGCTCCCCTCGTCGCCTCCCCCTCCACATCTAGAAGCATATGCATTCTATTTTTATGCCTTTCCATCAGAGTTCTCTGATTTTCCTGAGATTGAATCCTCAGCCAGATAATGCCCGAAGCAGGCCTGTCCTGTATAGATCCATTAGGTTCTGCAGCTCTTTGCAGGGGAAGTGAAGTGTGGGGAATGTGATGTATACGGCCCGGGGGTTGCACAAGCACAGTGTTTTCAGATGACCTTACTGGTGCCTGGGGCCCTGAAGGTTCACTACAGCTATGCACGTTGGCGCCTGCACACACACACACACACACACACACAGACACACACATATATTTATACATATATCAACAGTAGAATATGTACAAGTCGATGACCGAGGTCTGCTGAGGGCCTTCTGTGTTGTTCAGATGTCCACACCTCATCCTTCAGGTCTATTTCTTAAAGGCTTCATAAAATGACAATTCGCAAAGGTATTCCTCTATAATATGAGACTTGAAGCAGACCATCAAGATAATCAGATTTTCACTTACTGTAGTGGTATTTCTCAGACAGCCGAAATGTTTTCTCTCCGTCTTCCACGCCCTCCAGTCCTCTGCACCTCCACACCTCTGCACTCCGGGGAATCTTAGCACCACCTTCAGATTCAATATATATATATATATATATATTTTACTCTTTCTAATTAGCTGGGACTCTTTAAGCCTCTTAATCAAATTGAAAGCGCTCTCCGTCTCGGCGCTGTGTGCGTCCATGTGGGAAAACAGGACAAATCCCGTAGAACGATAGAGCCGCTTGTGCATACAGTAGCTCCTCAGTCGGATGAGACGCCCGCTGTTTGCTTTGACGCATGCGGCGCATGCGGCGAGGCGGCTCTCGGTTCCCACTCCCGGGCCATCGCTTTCTTTCTGACCTCTCAGTCGGGTCGATGGGAAAATTCCAAAGCGAGAGCAGGGGCGGCCGGGCGGACCTCAGCCCTGCGCCGCGGCCGTGACCACTTGGCCGGCCCAGCGTATTGTCAAGGCCGCGGGCGCTCCGGTGCCGCTACAAGACGTTGTAATCAGAGCCCCATCTGTAAAAGCGCTCCCTGGTGCACTTTAGATTGAGGTCAGTTAAGGCTGCGTGGCGCTGCAATCTGAATCCCCGGTTAAACACATTAGAGATGCGCTCCGCTCCCTCCCGCGGACGCGGCTACGCCGGAGGGGGATAAGATATCGCCGTTCCAACTTCGTTTGGCCAAAATGGCGAGTCGTCTGCTGATCGAAGCACCCCCTCCCCCTCCGCCAAGACTTTTCAAAGGTGGCTCGTCGACGCCGAGAGCGAAACACGGACACTCTTGTCTGACTAGGTCTGCTCTGTGGCGCACCTGTAACGGCAGCGGGAGGGGGAAGCATGTGGTTATGGATACCACAAAGCCGACTTGTCGTCCTCTGGCTGAAATTCCCATCGATTGTGCGTGATGTTGTTACCTGAGCCGCCCCTTTTTCTCCACAGGGATCTCAGAGCCGCGGCTGGCCATCACCTTTAGAGCGGCAGCGGAGTGTGCGTGTGCGTGTGCGTGTGTGTGTGTGTGCGCGTGTGTGTATGTGTGTGTAACGTGCGTGCTTGTTGACGTCTGGTCCGTTCTGTCCTCACCGGTCCCTCTCGCTGTCCTCTCTCGTATACGTGTGCCCTTTCCCCACACCTTACAGGAGATTTGGATGGCCACTGGTGGGACCATGCGTCTTGGCATAGCAGCGAGGCCTCCCCAATGTCTTTGGTGAGACATGTGGAGCCCTGCCCCGACCCGCCCCCCCCAACCCCACCCCAACCCTTAACCCTGCCCCCCCGCCTCCTTCTCCCCCCTTTTATCTGTCTCTCTCTCTCTCTCTCTCCCCATCCCTCTCTCCCCCCTCTCCCCGAGTCTTTTGTCATTCCATGTTTCCTTCGTTTATTTACACCTTTGCATGTTGTTTTTCTGTTTTTCTTTCTGTTTTTTATCCCACACCTGTAGGGGACAGTCAAAGGGGAAAAAGAAAAACTATTGCGCAGACATTTATGTCCGAGCCGACACACACCTTATCTGAGAGGCAAAAGAAAATGGTGCGCTTTGGGGGACACTCATTTGAAGAGGACTTGGCATGGTGTGAACCGCAGGTTAAAGACTCGGGAGTTGATACGTGCAGTAGCACTACCCTAAACGAGGAGCATAGCCATAGTGAGAAGGTACTGAGACCATCTAGCTTGCATTTTGTTATTATTATTATTACTATTATTACTATTATTTATGACCTACCCATCCAGTCTTTGTTTGCTCTCTGTCACTAAGTGTAATTAGGTGAGATGTTTGTTTCTTGGATTTATCTTTTTATTTGACGTTGTACAAGTTGATTTCTCTTGCGATTTTCGTTCCTTCTTTTTTTTTTTTTTGGTTTGTTTTTTTTCGGTCCCTTTTGGCCCCACCTTTGCTCGGTGTTGCCGAAAAACGTCTTTTTTGGGGTCACCCTCTTTGCTTGCTACTTGTACTTGCTGTTTTGCTCCCCCCCACCCCCCACCCCAAAACCGAAGCCACACGTCTGACAGTAGTTGTAACGGAAGAGCATTTACACACAACCTCTCTGTTTGTCACGGCACACAGGAATGTGGGTCTCTTCTAGCTGCATGCTCGTTCTCCTCCGTCTGTTGTGCTCTTGCTCTGCAGCGGTCCTGTTTAGTGCAGGTGGAACACCTTTACTTACTCGGGGCCCGTCCCTGTCACTCTGCTGCCCCACCCCACAGCACCCAGTCCAGACAGAACCCGCCCTCTCCCCCCTGTCCGACTCTCCACTCACTTCTCTAGCCAAACCCAAATGATTGTAAGCACACAAAAACGGGGAAGACTGGATTTGTTTTGCACCGAAAAAAAAATGAAAACATCTGTTTTTCTTTTTTCCCTTCCACTGCGCGTCTGTGATTCCACCCTCTCTGTGTCTCATAGCTTTCTACTGTGCTGTCTCTACTTCATCCTTTTCTTTTTCTCATTAAGAACGTGGCAACCCCGTGGTCCACCTCATTAATTTATTTCTTTATTTATCTACTCTTGTATCTCGACCTCTTCCCTCCCTGTTCGCTGTCTGCTTTCCCTCACGACTCCACTCGATGGTTGCTTGTGTGTTTGTGTGTGTGTGTGTGGTGAAGCACTGGAGTGACGTCCACTCTTCCCGCTCCCGGTCTGAAGAGCTGGTTTGAGGAGGAGCGCTGGGGGCTGCCTGCTTTTCTCTGCATGGGGCGCTGCATGAAGCTCACTCCACCCCTCACACTGGCAGGTTCACACAAGCTCTGGAAATGACACTTATTACCGCGTTTTTTTTCCTTTATTTGATTTATTTTTCATCAATGCCCGTGATGAGCTCAGGAAGTCAGCGTTCCATCCGCTAGCATGTCGCGTTCTAAAAATTGAGACGAGTCAGAGGAGTTTGTGTGAACTTTCTTCCCCTAAGTGGATAAATACTTTGCCCGTGCCCCCCCCCCCCTTTTTTTTTCACTTTGGACAGTCGTCTGCTATGGTTCTGAAAGTAATCAGATTTGAGTGGATGACTTGTTAAACAAAAGGTGTGTTGTCGCTCTGACCTTGTAGCACCCGGTGACGTGGCAGCCGTCCAAAGATGGGGATCGCCTAATAGGGCGTATTTTGCTCAATAAGCGTATGAAAGATGGAAGTGTGCCTCGAGACTCAGGAGCTCTGCTTGGTCTGAAGGTAAGCCACCCAAGACTGTGTCTGCCTGTCTGTTTTTTTTTTCTCAGTTTTCCTGTCAATTCTACCTGTGACCCCCACTCATTGATGAAATCACAGCCTGACGCATTGTTAATATTTACTCGAGACTTTATTGTATTGCTAATGAATAGTAATGGGGACCGTGACAGATCCTGAGCTGCTTCGTCTCCTCATCCACCACGACATGTTTCAGTGCACTGTATCCAGCGGCTGGTGCACATGCCCACGTTACACAACTGAGATGTTGTTCAGCCGTGCACGATTATTGCGCTTTTAGGTATTGATCGGTACAATCCCAGTCCTCGCCATGTAAACTCGATGTTTGATGTACTTAATATGCTCTTAGTGCTCGGTGCAGGCCAGTTCAGCCGGCCACGTTCTTGCCTCATGCAATTTAAACCCTGTTATCAGTGCGTTATGCGCTGCCTGGCACAAAGCAGTGTTTCGGCTGTGGTAGATGCTTCGGTTTGCCCTCTCCTTTTTTTTTCCTTTCTTTTTTTTCCCTCTGTTGCATAAATCTGTAGGTGGTGCACACTGGTAAAAAAAAAAAGAAAAAAGAAAGAAAGAAAAAAAAAGGGAAAGAAAAAAAAAAGCTGAGCAGTCAAAGTCCGGAGGAGCATGGTGGGCCGTGAGGGGAGAGAAGAGAGAGCGAGCAAGAGGGGGAAAAATCGTTACTGATTGAATGAGCCTCCTGAAATGGCATGTTTGTGTCTGCTCAGTGCCTCTGTGCATTTCTGTCCGCTCAGCAGCTGCCAACCCACTCTGCAATCCAGCCAGTCAGTCCATCAGTCAGGCTGCCAGCCTCGCCCTCACTGTCCATCTCTCTCTCTTCCCCCCTCCTCCCTCCCCCTCCTCCTCTGCAAGCCTTCCTCTCTGGCTCCTGCCTGTTACATAAAGCCATTTCATTTAGCAGACTTCCCTAAGCTCCTTTGTATGTTGGCATTCAGCTGCCATTAAGAGGGATTTTTATTTGTATGATGCCCATGTAAGCTGAGCAGAGTGGAGTACAGCAGCTCAGGACCGTACAGTACAGCTCTCGCCCGTGGGCCTGCACTGTTACAGCACCACAGAGTGTCTCCCTGGGCAAGAGAGCGCTGGACATAAAAGAAAGAAAGAAGAAAAAAAGAAACAAATAGAGATGCACTTATACTATTTACCCGCTCCTTGTAATGCTTTTTACCGAAGATTCAGACCTTGTGGGCAAAAGTCGGAGCCACAACAACAACAAAAACTGCAATCTGTGATGCACGTGATGCGGCTTGGATGCGGTTTGATTTCAACCTGCGGACCTCTGTGCTTCCACAGGTGGTGGGAGGCAAGATGACAGAATCTGGTAGACTTTGTGCTTTTATCACTAAAGTGAGGAAAGGAAGTCTAGCGGACACTGTTGGGCACCTCAGGCCAGGTATGGACCCTTACACGTTTCCCTGCAAGTGTGTAGATCTGTCGAACAAGCAGCAGCAGTGTGGGGGGATGAACCGCTGTGTGCCGTGTGTCCACAGGTGACCAGGTGCTGGAGTGGAACGGGAAGCTTTTACAAGGAGCCACATTCAAAGAAGTTTACAATATCATTCTAGAATCTAAGCCTGAGCCGCAGGTGGAGCTGGTGGTCTCACGGCCTATAGGGTGAGAGCACACACACACAACCACACACACACACACGGACACACTTCTCTGTTTCATTTCCTCGTTTGTGTTCCCAACGCAACAAGATGATGGGCTTTAGCTCTCTCTCTTGGAGATGTGAACATTAAGTGGAAGCAGGACTCTCAGGTCTGTTCACCTGCCTCTTACCAAGCTAACACCGGGAGAGTGTCCAGGCTCTTGTGACCCTGAAAACAAAGTAATGAAAGAGAGGGAGTGGAGGATGGATTTATTGATAAAATTAAATGCTATTCCTCTGCCAAGGGGCTAATGCTGGAGCAACATACACAGGTTGAAATTCATTTTCTAAATGAGCTTTTTATCTAATTAATTGAACAGTTGTGCGGTCAAATGTGTGGCTCTTTCCGCCATTTCCTTCCGAGTGGCTTCAGGTGTGATCCAACAAGAATACAGATGGGGGGAGGTGGGGTTTGCTTGTTTTTTTCCTTTCTTCATTGGTGAACAACACACTTGCGACATTAATTAACTGTATTCATTCATTTTATCCACTCGTAATTCGTACGTTTAACTGGGATCCTCATGACATTACATCAAGAGATCAGAGAGTTGATACGGCCTTTGTTCTCTTGTTTATTTCACGTGCTCGTTGCTTCTTTCGGCCTCAGCTCAGTCAGCTCGGGCCTCATGAGAGACCACGAAGCTAAGCAAAAAGCAGGCCGCCTCCCCCGCGCTCCCTGTGTTGCCTTTGAAGGGGTTAATCGCGGAGGAAAACAGCGGCACCTTTGCTTTGTCAATCCCTGCGTCGGACCTGTTTTGTGCCGCTGAGGGAGCTGCCGACTGAATGAAGACTAATGCAGTGCTTATGGTCATTAAAGCACGGTGCAGTCAGCATTACCTGCGATTGATCCTTTCCATCCACTCCTCCTCTGCCGTCTCACACAGTCTCACACTCTCCCTCTCTTGTCCTGTCCTCGTTTCCAGAGATATTCCAAGGATACCAGACAGCACACATGCACAACTGGAATCAAGTGAGTCTCGTCAGAATATTATTCTCTCATAATCAGCCATAAGCAGCCCGGAGACCTCACGTGAAGATGCTGGGAGAGTTTCTCTGTGTCCTCTTCTTGTCTCTTGTCTCATCTAGCTCTGCTCTCTCTCCGTTGACCTCTTTTGAGTCCATCTTCTGAGTCCATCCTCACTGATAAATAATGCTGCTCCATTCTGTGTCCTGTCAGGTTCGAGTTCTTTTGAGTCTCAGAAGATGGATCGCCCGTCCATCTCCGTCACGTCCCCCATGAGTCCCAGCATGCTGAGGGACGCCCCCCAGTACCTGTCAGGACAGCTCTCAGTGAGTGACCGCAGCACGGCTCACGCAGGTCGCCCGCGGGCCTCCGGGCTGCACGGCGACACTGTGGAACACTGTGGGGTTGTTGGGGCCGCATGATGTAGCTCAGAGGACGTACCGCACTTAGGTCCCGGGCCCAAGCTGTCTGCCGGGCCGCCAGACGCAGCCTCTCCCACACCACTCTGCCTATTGAGCTGGCGCTTTACCAGCCCAGCACAGGACTGCAGATCCAGTTACTGTGTGTGTTGTCCATTATCCCGTATAAAAACCCTCCTGGGGTAAACGGGTAAAGGGCTGCGTTAATGCGGGGGATAAACCAACTCTTGACTTCAGCATCCACAAGGGAAATGTGTGTTGCGTCAGGGTTTCACCTCCGGGGCAAATATCGGTGTTGATTTTTAGCTCTGGGTGACGGTGTCTGTCAAGGACATGGCAGATCCCAATGGCTGCGAGTAATCCGACGCCCACCGACACCTCTAACTTCATGTCAGGCTAAAGTAAGCCGCTAATTCTGCAATTATAACCTTGAAATTTGAGCCACAAGTAATCAGTGGGACAGCTGATTGAATAAACCTTGTAAGACCTGCAGCGCTCGATGAGTAATTCTGCACAGTGGAGAACTGTCAGCGCGATATTTCTGGAGCAGTCTTTGTATTGTGTGTTTAGGAATAACAAGGGTTTAACGTCACTGTGATGCAAGTATTGACGCACAGGAGAACAGGTCCAGAGTAGAGAGAGAGAAAGAGAGAGAGAGAGAGAGAGAGAGACATTTCCTATGCAGAGCAGAGCAGAGAAGATCGCAGACATGTTTAAAACAAATCAGAGCAGCGAAGATCTAAGCGAAAGGTGAGATAATAAAATATGAATGAACCCGCTGGCCCAAATCTCCCCTCTGAACGAACAAACGTCTGCTGTGTTTCGAGTGTATTGTGGATTTTTGTTGTTGTTGTTTTGTGGGGTTTTTGGTTTTTATTGCATTTTCTTTTCTTTTCTATTTCTGTTTCTTTTGTGTTTTTTGCTGTTTAATTTTGATTATCCAGAGCCAAAGCCTTAGTAGAAGAACAACGCCTTTTGCCCCTAGGGTCCAGGTAATGGGCCCTGTCCGAAGGGCACACCTCTATTTGGTCTTTGCTCATTTGACTGTCGACTGGCCTTCTTTCTGTTTCCATACTTTGGAAAATGCATTCCCTGGGGAAATGGCAGCTTCAAGTTTCCCTCTCAGTGCAGTGCATTGTGTCATTTTCTTTAGTTTGATCTCTTGGTATCACTGTTATGATGAGATTTATTAGTGCTCATTTTTAACCCATTCACATCATTCTTCCCAGGTAGTGCATGCTTGACTAATCTGAACACGGTTTAAGAGACACTCTTCCATTGCCTGACGTGACACCAGTAATTGACCCCGCCTTGTGTCTCACTCCGAAGCTTGTTGGCAATGCAGGAGGGTGTCTCCCTCAGCTTTTTAGAACAAGGGACTTGGATCATTTTCTGCTTCAGTGTGACATGAACCCGGGGCCTGTATCGCTCTAACCCCACGCCCGTCCACAGGAGGTGTCCTCTATGTGTAGTGACGTAATCAGCAGCTTGTGTCTGATGGGTCTGCGGTTTCATGTTACAGTGAAAAGATGCCAAGTCACCGTCTTGTACTGGAAACCAGACTGCATTATCCCCCCCCAGATAAGAGTTAATATATAAGCAAATTGTACCACCCAAACATGAAACCGAACAAAGGTCTGAGGGTCTCTTCAGTATCGGTCTTGCTTTTTTTTTTTGTTTATCACGTGCAGAACAGACACTTTGTCTTTGTCTGAGTGTAGCGAGATCAAGGACACACACTGTGGGTTTTCAAATTTACAAAGGGGTCTAAACATGATATGAAGTTAGAGTGGAAGTAAAGAGTAAATTTGCGTGGGTTCGTGCATGCTTGTGTCTGTACTCTTGGAAGAGCTCGTATTTTTGACTAAAACATCCACATTTGAGGCGTTTCCTACTGAATGCCGTATATTATTGCACATAATGCAGACATGTAGTTCCCAGGGTAATTCTTTTCAGAGATGAATAATAACAATCAATAGTTTGAAACATCCGGTAGTTTGGTGGGATCCTAAAATAAGCCATTGTTGGGTACAATTTGTTTTCCCATAAGCCCTCTGCTGTCTGTTTTTGCCTCTGAACTCTACTGACTTGTCCTGAATGCTCTCTCTTGCGTTGCTGCATGTTTAGCTGGTAGTTTTAAATAGTGCGGACCCTTCCCATGATCATATTTTCTATAGAAGTATGGACAAAAGCTTAGAAGTTTGATTTCTCATTCCATCTCCTCTCTATAAGGCTTCAGTTGGACTTTTTTTTTTCTCCTTCTAAGTGTCTTTTTTCAGAGTCCATACTTCCCTCTCAGTGTGAACTGTTTTCGATTTCTCTTGCAACAGCATGATTGATTGTCAATGCCCACTGAATATTATAGAGAGGACAACATAGCATTCCACCTTAGTTCACTTGAGACAGAATGACTGTCTTTATCAAGTTTGTAATGGTGAACATAGAGAAACAAATTTAAAACACTCAACAGAGAAACGAAAACACAGCTTTTACACTTGTACATCATTAGTTTGGGGTCTCTTAAACCACGAGACTAAAAATCTCACTCATATTTTGATATCTGATTTAGATATCTGCCGCATATCATGTCATATTAACACTGATGCAGTAAGTTCACGCTCAGCCCAAGCACGTGGCCTGTAACCTGATCTTAGCAGATAGACGTCCATCCCCCCCTTCCCCAAAGGGTAAATACAGGAGAAGACCCTGTGCTGTAGTCCTTAACAGAGACTGCAGAAATGAAAAAAAAGAAAGGCCTCAATGAAAGAAGACACAAAGGCACATGTGACAACTCATCCCCTGACCCCATGAAGCTGTCTTCTCCTGCATTCGTCCCTGTATGTGTGTGTGTGTGTGTGTGTGTGTGTGTTCTGGCCGCCGGCTCGGGCCGCTCTCTCACGAAGCTGCCTCTGCTCTGCCCCCGCAGGTCAAACTTTGGTATGACAAAGTAGGCCATCAGCTTATTGTCACCATCCTGGGCGCCAAAGACCTGCCACCCAGGGAAGACGGCCGGCCCAGGAACCCTTATGTCAAAATCTACTTCCTCCCCGACAGAAGGTAAGAGTAGAAACAGTTCCCTCCGTCGCCGTTCACTCCAGTCACTCCATCCAACGCCATCCCGCTCTGTTCAGGATGAATGGGCACAGCTAAGTTGCTATGAGCATTTGAACACAGCTCTTTGGTTGTTTCCAATCAGGAGAGTGTGCAGTATGTGAGAAGCGCGTAGTCGCAGCCGCTCCTCCATTCCACGTCCATCACCAGCATGATGCGGTGGCGTGCCGTGTGCTGTGTCGTGTTGCTGATCTGTTGTATTCGTGGCTCTCCTCTGTCATGGTTGTAAATAAAAACAGTTTGAATTATTGTTCCTCCAGCGACAAAAGCAAGAGGAGAACAAAAACGGTAAAGAAATCCTTAGAGCCCAAATGGAACCAGACCTTTATGTATTCGCCGGTCCACCGGCGGGAGTTTCGGGAGCGCATGCTGGAGATCACGCTGTGGGACCAAGCCAGGGTGAGAGAGGAGGAGAGCGAATTCCTGGGAGAGGTAAGAGAGTCAAACCCGTCGCCCGTCACCCGGGACACTCACCACTGACACCCTCAGCTAATCCTCCCCAGGCCTTTTTTGTGAGGCCTTTTGCAAGGTGCTCTGGTCAAAACATACAGTGGACGGATGTGCAGCCTTGATGCCTGGGGCGGTGTGGACATTCCTTTTCTCTCTCTCTTTTTTTGCAGATCCTTATCGAGCTTGAGACGGCTCTTCTGGACGACGAGCCGCACTGGTACAAGCTACAAACCCACGACGTGTCCTCCATCCCACTCCCACGTGCCTCCCCGAACGCACAGCGCAGGCAGCTGCACGGAGAGAGCCCCACACGGCGGCTGCAGAGTACGTAGCCTCTCTGTCCCCCACCAGACTGTCCACGCCTTTGTAAATGAACCTGGTGTGCAAGATGTGGCCTACAAGAGGCCTACAAGGACAAGGCAGTACTTTCACACATGCTCTTAGATGCCACTGAACATGTTTGCACCAGACAGTTCAGCATTCATGTATGTGTCATGTAGTTGACCCAGGAGTGTTTAATTTTTATAATTTTACATAATTTTAGATCGTTCCAAGCTGTGGGCATTTTAGTTACTATGCTCTCTGCTATTAACAGCCATTGACTCTGAATGCATAGCCTGTCTCTGCCGTCCATGTTTCCATCCTAAGTTGTACTTCTGCTTTTACAGACAAAGGCTCATATTCATACAACTCAGGTAAAGGCTCCCTGCGCCGGCAGGCAGTGCTGCTCTATGGAGCGTCTGAGTGTCCTCCCATTCCTCTTCGGAGATGCATCCCTGTGCCCTGATTCTCCATCCCTCCATTTGTTTCCTCGAAGGGTGCACTCTACCTTGATTTCATTGTGGGGAGTGTAAACACCTGTTTTGAAAAAAACAAAAACAAAAAACAAAGAACAAACCCCAACCCCGCTGTGCACGCTCCAGGGAAACAGAGATTCGGGACGCGGTGGTCTCTCCCTCTCTGTGTTTTCACCTGTGTACTACTGTACCTCAGTAGCCCCCCATCCCGCAACCCTCAACCATGTCCTGCAGAGCTGCACTCCACCTTCAGCCAGAAGTGATGTTCCAAAACCTCCCTGGCAACCAACGTGATAAACTACTCGATTTTCCTCTGTCATGTACACTGTTTTTTATTTTTTTGCCCGTAACCTACACTTCCCTTTAAAACGATACACAAAATAATCCTGGTCGACTCTGCAGCCCATTCTGCTTTGCTTGTATTTGTGTGTCTTAAATGTGAATATGTTTTTTAACATCGTCATAGCCTACAGGAAGACAGTGTTGGTGTGATGTTTTGCTTACCACTCTTAATCTTCCAAAAACAATGGTGATAGATTTAGTCAGAGGAGGGACCCTTTAAATTGTCTTTATGAATAAGGCTTCATATTTCACATTTCCTTCAAAGAAAGCTCATTTTAATGGCCTGCTTTCACCACTGTTTCCCCTCTGACCATGGTTCTGTTCGACTGTACAGTACCGTGGTCTCGGGGTAAACATGTAGCCGGGCGGCTTCATTCTACCGCTCCTTCTCCTGCTATGGACACTTGAGATTTGTTCGCTCCCCACACCGGGATGATTTTCTGGGCGTTTGTGTTAGTATGAGGTGAAAGAGCTGACAGCTGTAAAAAGTCTCCAGCCAACTGAGATGAGAGGTTGGGAGCGGCGCTGCCAGAGTGCAGCACTTGTCATTCCTGATAAAGCACACGTGTCCAGTTGATTTAAGTTGACTGAAATGTGAAGGCGGCGGGGGCCGGGGAGAGGCGCGCGCGGAGAGGGGGTCATACTTTAAAGAGAGGCTACAGGGAGAGGTGATAGGGGCGGCTGTGGAAGATGAAGAAAGAGAGCTGCAGAGCCCTATCACTTCTCCCACCCCGCCCCGATCCACCGCCCCCAGCCTCACATGTAAATTGAATGATTGAACGTGTCATTTTGAAAGCGCCGGCGTCCAGATGAAGAGAGACCTGATATTTTCGTTGGAGGCGGCGAGGCCGAACGCGAGCCTTATGTGTCAGCGCCGACACATATTTTACCTATATTATCCGAATGCCCTCTGCGGGACAGTTTGTTTTATCAGGGCTGAAGGAGGGGTGAGGTGGCGCAGATAGGAGCCGGAGGGTGAACATCTCATTGGAATATGTTGGAATATTTACCTCAAGCGATGAAAAATATACGTTCAGGTCAGGGAAAAAAAACATCAAAACAAGAAAAATGACGTTGCCCTCTCTCCCCTCCTCCCTTCTCTCTATCTCTTCACTTCGAAGGATCCCAGAGGATAAGTGACAGTGAGATCTCAGACTACGATTGTGAAGATGGCGTCGGGGTAATAACAGGTAACCGACTACGATCATTTTAACCATGCGGGAGACCTCAACGTGAATCTGACCAGAGACCAAGATTTTGCAGAGATGCACGGATGTGCCACCGTGCCAGAGGATCACATTATGTTTATTTGCTTTTAGCCTCTGAACCCAGTTAACCCCCCCCGGGCCCGATCAGCTTGCAAACACCGTTATGCAGCACATTAGCGGGGTGAGACGTCGCGGCCCAGCACCGGCATGAGCAGGCGAGGCAGCGCTGAGATCTGGTCAGCCTCTGTGCTGCCCGCCGCTGCCGTGCTGCTCTCGCCCACGCTACACATCAGAAAAGAGAGCGAGCGAGAGAGAGACGCCGAGATGTTACCAGGAACAGAAAAGACTACTTGAAATTCTCTGACACAGAGCATCAGCCAAAAAGAAAATGATAGAAATAATGGGCAAAGCCCGAAGAATAAAGTGCGGGCTTGCTTTAGTTTCCTCATGCATGGTGTTGGCGAGGGTGTGTTTGCACATATGTCTCTCAATAAATGCCAGCCCTCTGGTTTTTTCCTTTTGCACTCGAGGAGCACAGATGGAGGCAACTGCCCACACTGTTCGCTGTGGCCTGCCCAGGCTGTAGATGAGAGGAGAGGAGGGAGAGAACGAGGAGAGGGGGCTGTCAGACGGACGGACAGACAGAGAGGGGGAAGCCTGGGCTCGCGGATGATACCGTAACGGAGGGAAATCCTCCTCCAGCCTCTTTAACATTCTCATCAGCCCCCTCGCTGCCTCGCCATGCCAGTCCCCTCCACTTCATTCACAGTGAGGGGAATGCCCCACACCCTCCTCTTTTAATCAGGCTCCGCCGCGGCTCACTTTATCCTGCAGTCTTTGCATTAAGTCGCTGACACCGGGACTTTAAAGTGGGCAAGAAAAGCATTTTTTTTTCCCCGAGTCCAATTTATGCCACAGTTCCCGACCTGCCAGCCCTCGAAATGTTGGTGCGGCAAGTGAAGTGCACACCAGTAATCACCGCATAGGTTATGCTTACGTAATCCTGTCTTTCGTGCTACATGGTCTCTGCTATTTTGACTCATTTGCTCACAAAAGGCTGATTGGTTTTTTTTTTATCATTTGCTCAGAGCATTTAATCTTGCTCTGACACTGTTCTCTCCCCCTACTTGGGCACTCCCCTTGTTAAATCCTAATAATTGTCAGCAAAGGTTCGTCCCCTTATACACGCAGACAGGCTGTACTCATGCGTGAAGCGGCACGTCAAGAGGAAGAATAGATTTCATTTGGCCCAGCGTGGAAGTTGACTGCTGCATGAGTCCGTGCCGGAGCTGCGCCATAGGAATTTGCAGATGTCTTCCTTGCTCATCAAAACCTGTGTATCACAATCGGGAAAACATATCGCCCACTCGCTTCTCGTTTTCAAGTTTTAGATTCATCCCGATCAGTACCGGGATGGAACAGCACAATATGTAAAAGCGTACTTTCCTGAATTTTCTGTCCTCCCCACTTGCAATCATGAGGGATCATTTAATTTGAAATATTTTAATAGATTTATTTCAACTATTATGCACGTTGACCTCCCATAAAGAAGAAAATCTCATTATATTAATATGTCAAACTTCCTCAAGTGAAGGTCTATATTTCTTTAACCTTACCGCCATTATTTCCCACCTTTTCTTCTTTTGATGCAGGGTTTTCTTTAACTCATTTTAATGTGCTATACACTCTATTGAATATCAATCAGCTTTAATAGTGCTAAGCATTGACCTTAACCGTGGCTGCCAGCCATGTCTGATTATCGGTTAATGAACTCTTTCAAGTTCAGTGGACTAATCGGCCTTGCAGAGAAAATTCATTATAATATTTCTGATTTTTTTAAGGCTATTTTCATGTTTAATGCACAATGTTAACACAGCAGATGAATTGCACCTTTCCCGAAATCTAGTCCTCGTTTCTCAAACACCGAGGCTCAGCAAAATGGAAATGGAAAAAAATCTGTGACTGTGCTGATTGGCATTTAGCAAGTTTTACAAAGTTCGGTGTGTCTCTGCGTGTCTTGTAAGCCGGTGCAGGGACGGGGTAAAGTGGATGCGCGTCATTAGGCAGTGATTGTTTTTCATGATGAAAAGCTGCAGATTTTGCTGTTTTCCCTCTCAGCATTAACAAACTGACTGCTCTGTTTCCTGTGTCAAGTCCTCCATGGGGCTGTTTTTGTTTTAATATATATTTATCTTGAACCCATGCCTGCCTCCTCCCCTCCTCCTGCATCCCCCTCCTGTCTCCACAGACTACCGGCCTAATGGCAGAGACTTCCAGAGCTCCACGCTGTCAGTCCCGGAGCAGGTGATGTCGTCCAACCACTGCTCTCGCTCGGCCGACATCAACCGAGCGCGGTCGCGCTCTCCCAGCGTTCCCCCGCCGTCCAGGTAACTAGCACGCGGTCCCCTGCGCGTAGGAATCTGCAGCACTCAGACACTGAGAAGCTCCGCATGGAGCGCTTTGCATTCTGTAAAACCTGAGGTTATGGTCCCCCTGTCCACTAGGAGGCGGTGTGTGGTGTTTAAGCTACAAGAGGGGTGATCCGGTCCGTTTCTGTCAGCCAGCATCTGATCTGTGCCATTGTTGTGGACTACTACACTTCCAGTCCATGACTTGCCACTTACACATACTACATTAGATGCATTTTCATCCATGGGGATACAGTCCTACACACATGCCTGAATGTCCTACCGTGTGGGTCCCGTTTTTTAACATTTTTTTGATATATTCCCACTGAATTGTGAGAGCAGCTAACTCCCTCCTATGTAAAGTATTCATTTGAGAATTATCAGTATGATACAGCAATAATCATTGTTTCCTCTTTAAGCTGTATTACTCCAAACTGGCCGGCGCATTAAACAGCTGTAAAGCAGCTTGATCCTCACAGATAAAGATGCCACTTGGTTCAAGTGCATGGAAACGCTGCACACAGTTTACAATATCTGCATCTTGCTGTCTTTATGGAGGAGGTGGTCAAGGGGAAGTGGTCAGTTATCTTCCATCAGCACTTATTTTCTGTGAGGCTTGGAAAATGTTGCTCCAAGAGTCCAATCATAGCCTTGGCACTGCCAGGCAGCAGCTACTTTCCTCCTTCCAATTAACTTTATTTGATATTTCTGAGGCTTGGCCTAAATCAGTGTCAGACGCAGAAAATGCACTTATCTAAATTGTCTGGGACAGTGCTCGCCGGAGTGTATTTCCGCTGCTTTAATTAACAGCGTCCGGGTATTTATTGAAAACAGTTGAAAATGACACAGGAAGTGAGTCATGGAGACTTTTGAAGCAGGCAGAGAATGCTGACAATATTAAAAAATGTTCCTGTGGAACAACTATGTCCCCGCTCTGTGAAATTCTCTCGATGCGGGCCGTGTTAAAGAAGGAATCCCGTGTGCTGATGCTGTTTAACCATCCGGCAGAAGTGACAACAAGCAGAAGTTTGTGAGCGTCGGCACCGTGCCGTTCTGTTCCTTCCTCCACGACCGCCGCTCATGTGTTGGCTGTACCACTTTCATCTGTGTGTGTGGTGAGGCTGTGGAAGACATCTGCTCCACCATCCCGATTTCTCAGCCTCCTCTTATCTTCCTCGCCTGTATTTCCTCTTTGAAACTATTACATCAACTTCTCCTGTGATCTTCCCCGGTCTCTTTACATCTCATTTCTTTGAGAAATCTCTCATTCTCTCTCTCCCTCCGTGTCCTCACCCATTCGTCCGTGGGTCTGCCTATGATTCTGTCTATCTGTCTACAATCCTCTCTTTCCTCCTCCTCCTCCTCCTCTGCTTCTGCCTCAGCGCCATCTCAGATCCATCTCTGTCTTCTCTCCTCCCTCCATGTGGTTGCAGCCATTTTCTCACCCTACCTCGAACCAGACATACTCAACCTATTGATGATCCTCAAAAGGACCCCAGGTAGACTCTTACCTGAGCTTGCATGAAGCCCCATCTCTCTGCATCTCCAACTTTCCAACCCAGCAGTCCCCCAGTTCACACCAGGAGTTATTAATCCTTTGTGTGGGTGTTGACCACATGGCACTGACTCTGTGGCATGCTTTCTATCACTGTAAAGTCACCATCACAGACACCATTGTTTTTGGATGCACTGGGGAGGTTCCTCTGTCTCACTGAGCCACTGTCAGTGCCATCAGTGTCCTGCTGTGTAACAGTATATATTTCCTCTGTCAAAGACCAAATATATACTCAATATGTGTGACTACTAGTGCCTTGCACTGATCGGTGAGTGACTCCGCTCCTTACACTTCATCCATCCGGTATCAGCATTGCTTATTCTCTCTTTTCATCCTCTGCCATTTTCACATACGCATTCTGCTTCGATACACTACCACTAGACAAGTAAAGCAAATTCCTCATTTGTCCAAAGAGTGACTACAGCAATACTGAGAATGGATAAGTGGTCTGTGGTTGTGAAGTTTTGTCCAGGAGAGGTGGTTTCTGCTCCATCTAGCTCGGAGCCGTCCAGCGTGTTGTAAGCTCTCAGTGTACAATGGCTCCAGTTATCAGATCTGTGGATCTGCGAGATCGCCACAGCCATGTGTGTTCAGGCAGAGAGCAGGGAGAGAGTCGAGCCTGTAACGGGAACCCGCGAGGTGTACGACATGTCTTCCTTTTACAGGTCCTTTTTTTTTTTCATGTCACTTCACCCTCTGCTGGAAAACAAAGTGAATGCTGACAAGCTCTGATATTTTTCCGCCAGCCGCAACCACCGCGTGTACCCGATCTGCCGAGAGGAAGCAGTCAGGTTACTGCGTTCCACTAGGATGGCCCGCGCCTATTCTGAGGGCGCCTACTCCTCCGACTATGACTACGAGAGGTATTGACATGCACGGCTGCTGCGTCTGTGCATCCACCATCTTGTGGTCCCCCCCCCCCCTCAAGTTGTCCCTCGTGCCATCTTTAATTTGCCCGTGATCGTTGGTGTGATGACCCAAAATGATATCCTGTCCGATATCGGTTTTTGCTCGAGCGTCATCACAGCTCTGAAGTGTAAGACATCAATACACGCCTGCCTCTGCGTGCCGAGGCTCAGAGCTCTGTGTTCACTGGGTGTCGGGCGGCGTCCGCCTGGCTGTTTCTTCGTCGATGTCCTTGTTTATGTACCCATGCACATGATACCGACAGCCGTATGTCGATGAGTGCTGTGTGTGACTTTTAGTGTTGTCTCTTTTTTCTGTTGCGTGCCCTCGGCAGCTGCTTACTGCTCACCTATACAATAGCATCTCCGATGCATTGCTCTGGGCTGCACAGTAGCTTTGTGGAGTCTGTATCTTGCCTGCTCGGCTTCTCGTGTCTGGCCAGAAGGGGTCGCTGGGCCGCTCTGAGCACGCACAGAAAGGACCCGCTGACACCCATCCATCCTCAGGACCCGCGCCAGTGTTCTGGTGCACCAATAAAGAGGCAGACTTTAACACCGCCGCCCCCCCCCCTCCCCCTTCCAGAGAAACGCTGTAAATGACTCCACTTTCCCCGTCTTCAATCTTCCGCCTGCTGCCATCTGGCTTTCAGTCAGGAATAACCTGACGTTTGTGCCATTTCTCTCCTCTCCAGGAGGAAAAAAAAGTGATGAGTCCTCAGAACCCAGCCTGAGAGCCTGACTGACTTTATTAAAGTGTCACAAAGTTTCCCTGAGGCCCAGCTTGGCTCGACTTCAGGCCCAGCCTATAGCCTAGATAGCCATTAACAAGAGCACTCTGTCTTGTGCTCTCTCCTTTCCTGTTCATCTAAACCAACAGAGGGAGGAAAGGAGCTGGTAGGCGAGTGTTATCCCGCAGAGGAATAGGATAGCCAGACACAGGTTGTTTCTGTCTGAACACTGGGCGGTAACAACAGCTGGGGAAAACTGGAATGAAATGGGGCCAGGGTGAAGACACAGAAGGCACGTTGAATGGAAAAGAGGAGACAGGGATGAGTAAAGGAGAACATAAGTGGGCTGTGAGCCTTTAGCAAGTGTCTCGGCTTACATGAGACAGAACATGAGACAGTGGTTTTCCCGGTTCTGTCGGGGTGTCCCTCGAGTGGGACAAAGCCTGCATCCACTCGGCAGCTTTTTCAAGCTCAGAATCATTCCTGATTTCCTGAAGCATGTCTTGGCTGTGTGCGTAAAATGACACCTAATGTTTTGTGAGAAACAGTCGTCACATTACCCACAAGTCTGTGGCTGTGATTATGTTGACCGTCACTGTGAATTACTGTAGATGAAAAAACACGAACCGCAACTTGTCACTGACCAATCGCCGGTTGTTTTACTGTGATGTAATGAGGACATCTCTACTGGACAACGTTTCATTCTGCAAAGGGCCACAGACACCACAAGACACTGGCAACTTGACCTGTTCAATCACATGATAAAACGACTCGTCTTGCTTTTTTCACGCTCCTGATTTTACACGATACGAGTCTTTTAGTGTCTGTTCGCCTCATCAGAAGCAGCTCTCACCTCTCTGCATTGCCCACACACCAACATGTCTTCTGCACCTCTGACTGAAAACGGCTGACACCCCATTTGTCTTATTAAACGGAGGAACTTTGACATTTCAAGGGGTATAAAAACAAGTACAAATTTTACAAAGTGTTTGCCAAAAGTGTGTGCATGCTCTAATCTGCACTTGTGACAGTTCGTGTCCAAAGGCCAAGCTGAGTATTACACTTCTTTGTAAGTGCACTGTGATGCAATTTTGTGAAAATGCTCTTTTTCTTTTGCCTCTCTGTCTCTTCAAAGTGAAACAGTATCCTCTATACTATCTGTGATGTTCCTAGTCGAGAAACCTCACTTGCCTCTTTTTTTCTCCAGCTCTTCTGCTCAGGATTTCCCTTCGTCCTCACTGTGCCAAAAAATTCTTAGGGATGGCTGGGCATCATTCAGGAAATAACACATAAAACAAGCCAAACACAGTGTAAAGATATGGTTCACAGCCCCCACATTTCACCTCACCTTAAATCAACTGAATCACAGTCTCAATCAGCCTCCACGCACACACACACACACACACCCTGCACCTGTAAAACACAGCACATGGACCCTGCCACTTCGAGGCAGCCTGACGACCTCACACTGATTGACTGCAGGCCCCGTGGACCAGGCCCTTGTCTGGGCCCTAATATGAAGGGGTTCAACCACTTGTGGAGAATAACACAGACAAGGCTGTGATGTTGATGATAAGAGAAAAACTACTTGCAAGTTGTAGTACATGTAGTACATTACAGTTCAAAAGGAAAGCATTTCAACTTGTTTTAATCATTTCAATGAGTTAAATGTCTTGTGAGCTTGATTGAGAACAGGGTCAACATTAAAGCCTTGTCTGTTATTATCCAAGAGTGGCAAAATGACTGTCCTTTGTCACCTCTAAGGGCCGTAATTACATTTTTGCTTGTTTTGGTCCGAAACACATGCAAGAAAGACAGGTATTGTAACTCACACCCGTGCACTTGGAGGAGTGGTTTCTTTTTTTTTGTCTTTTTTTTTTTATCCTCCATACTGTTCACCCTGCCAGCATTCTGTCCCTGCCCTGCAGGGGCCCCACTGAGTGCCTGCCTATCTCTCAATAACCTCTGTAGGAACCACGGAGCCATGGATAGACACGAGTATCACAGCAGGTCCCGCTCTGCAGACCAGCGGCCCACTATAGAGCGCCCCACATCCCGCTCGCGCTCCACTGAACGCCCCCACGACTCTTCGCTCATGAGGTCCATGCCGTCTCTGCCATCTGGGAGGTCCGCACCCCCCTCACCTGCCCTGACGAGGTGTGACCCAGATCGGAGACGCAAACCAAGCGCAGGCGCAGACTTGAAACCCAGTTTTGGCGATACAGTCATCTCCCTGAGCCGCGGCTACTCTGGAGGAGGAGATAATTACAGGCCGATCATGCAGCCCATCACTGAAGCCGAAATTATCTCTCTAACTTGTTTTGACTGTAGTATCTAGACTAGGCCCTCATATGAGGAGATCTAGATGAGGTAGATAGCCTGCTATGCCTCCCAAATAAAAATTTACAAAATTTACAAAACTTATACTTTGTTTTGCCAAACCTAGGAATGCTGATAGAGTCCAGAGCATAATTGCTCTAAACACGGACACACTAAAGCGGGATTATTTCTTCCCCCAGAGCAGCCCCACCTCTGCAAAATGTTAGAGCAGCTCAGACCCCGTCCCATGAGCTCCCACCCACCCCGAACCTGACTAACTAACTCACAGAATGAACCAGAGCAACATCACTGCCAAACCCGCCCCCCCCACCCACCAAGCCCCCACCCCCGCTTCCCTGCCTCACCTCACCTCACATCGCTCCACCTCACCCGCCACCTCCACTACAACCCTACGACTCCCCCCCACCACCCCACCCCAGCCACTTTTCTGTTGTGTCCCCAAAAAGCAGCGGTGCCCCCCAACGCAGTAGACAGCTGTGCTGACTCGTTTATTTGTTTCCTCATTTGGACCACGCTGCTCATACGCTTGCGCGAGTATAGCAGCGCTGGGCCCACTTTCTTTCTTTTCCTCCTCTTTGTTTTGTCGCTGGTTCGTCCTCCTTTGATTTCATTACTAACATCAGCTGATGCAGTTTGTCCTGTGACGGCATCCTGTCGTTTTATTTCCTTTTCTCCGTTTTGAGTTGCAGCCTTTTGGGGACAGTCTGAACGCATGGTCGCACTGGTCTGCTGTCTCTGCATTGAACTCTTCTCTCCCTGCAGCTCGATGAGTCGACTGTACATGCGGTTCACAACTGGCATCTTTTTTTATTGCAGCTCAGTTCCCTACAGTTGATGTGTCCCTCCACTCCCATGCCATGTGCCAAACATCATTGCTGTGTGCATTGGTTTCTGTATGTGGAAATACACAATTAATTAGGATATCTCCTTTACAAAGGCAAGCCCGTCTGTAAGATGTATTTTTTTGTTATTATGTGCTGTTTCTACTCTGTGCAGCCACAGTTAGTCACACAGAGGATTTAGCTACTAATTATCTCAACTCAACTCAGCCTAACAGTGATTAGCATCTGAAGAATCGAGCATACAGTGTATGCTCAATTATTTCAATAATCTTGCAGAAGTAACAGATCAGCATTTGTCTGTTGAGCTAGACTTTCGGCAGTCAGACCTTAAGTCATTTACTCTTTTAGAAGAAAAAAAAAAAAGACAATCCCCCCTCTGACACTGTGATGTGGGTCAGGCCCAGGTCTCAGCACCCATCCATCACGTCTCACCCAGATCTGGTGTCTCACTCCACTGTCCGTGACCTCTCTCTGTCATGTAGGGCGCACCCTCGTAGTGGATCGGTCCAGACCAGTCCCACCAGTACCCCCATGTCCAACAGACGAGGAAGACAGCTCCCGCAGCTCCCGCCCACGGGGAAAGACAGAAGTAAGTCACCTGCTTGTTTTCTGTTTGTGGGAAATGTCTTGTGCTGCGTGAGGGCGGCCAGTGTGTCTCTGCTCAGGATGTTCCGCCGTAGCTTGTATGCGTTGGCCCAGCTGCTTGGGCCTCGGGTTTTTACAGCACTCGCTGACTCTCACGTTTGACCTTTTGACTGAGACAGGAAGCAGAGTTATTTGCTGATGGCGTCCCTGAACTGCCAGCTCCAGATTGTATCATATACGCTTGCATATGCGACTTATGTCTCATTGGTGTTTCCTTTTTGCCTTCCATCCATAACGCCTCCGCTCGGTTCCTTTTTCCATTTCTCTCCCAGAAGATGGAGACGAAGGAACAGAGCCTTGTGAAGGTCTGTACCTGAATGTGTGGGTTCGGTCTTCCAGACTGAGAGCGCGGGGCCGAGCCTCTCCTCACTCTGAAGGCCTGAACCCGGTCTGCAACGGCTGGTGGAGGGCTCAGCCCCCTCCCTCTGCTGCAGCTGTGTTTTAGCGTACCCTCTAGACGTTCTGTGCTGTCGTGTTGTCCTGACCTGGTCCGGATCCCTTTTAATGGTTGTACCAGTCGTTGTGTTCAAATGTAGCCCCCCTCTTTCCATGTTTTCTTAGCCATCTGGACTGCTGAGACACTTCACCCTGCCCGATAAAATAACGCTGCACTGTCTGGACCTGCCACAAGACAGGAAAACAAAAACTTTGAAAAGTGGTTTCGAGCACATTAGTTCAAACCTCTCACATCTTTTGGACTACAGAGTGACATTTGATGTCACATTTGTTTCCTCAGCACTCCTATCATGATTGTGTGTGTTGTAGCGACCTGTGACGTTAGAACTGTGATGAAAGTGATTGTTGTACTCATGCCTTTGTGCAAGAGGCATTAAATAAGGGAATTAATTGGGAAATTAAAGGATAAATAGGGAATTAACGGGACAGAGATAGTGAGGGGCGCATCAAGCTCAAGCACTTCTGGAGAACTTGTCAAAGCACTTGCAGAACTATTTCATTATTGTCAGAGTCCACGAGGGCTCTCCTTGTCTTCTGCACAGCCGCCGACCAGCCCCCCACCCCCCACACCCAACTCCTCTCTATCCTCATCACTCTCTCTTTGCTCTCTCTCACTTTCTCAGTCTGTGCCATGTTTTTTTTTTCTGTCTGGACCTCTTTGTCTCTGATTCCTGTCTCATCTCTCCACTTTTTCTTCCGCCATCCAGTCAATCTTCTCTCTCTGTCTCTCTTCCTCTCTCTCGCTCTCTCTCGCTCTCTTCCTCCCTCCATCGTCCTCTTCCGGTCAGTGGCAGTGTGTGGGCAGTGGGGGGAGGTATTGATCTGACCTTGTGCTGCAGCTCCCACAGAGCCGTATGGCACTCAGCTTATGTCCGTGTTGGGAGTGTGTGTGCTCGACTTTTTATGGGCTGGATCCATATTATCGCCCCTCGCTGATTGCAGACAAGAGCGCAGGGGCTGTTAATGAACCGGCTGTTTGTTACTATGCTTTTAGGATCAGTCCAAACCTCTTAATTTCCACGTGCTTAATGGCATTGTTGTCACCTGTTTGTCCATGGCGACTCCTCAGAGGGAACGGGGGAGGAACCTGGGGTGCCTGAACCTGAAAATGGCCGCCCAGGTGTGTTTGACAGAGCTAAAGAGCTCATTGCATGTTGATAAAATTTTATTGGCTTGGTATTTTTTTGTTGTTTTTTCCGGATGAGAGCAATGTACATTTTGATGTGCATTTATTTATTCATCCTCCGGCCTGAATGAATCGCCGGACTGTTGGCAGAAACCGGCGCCTCCCGCAGTTTCTACTTCCGACTGTCCCATCTGTTTCTGTGGCGTGCTGCTGTCCCCTGACTGAGTGCTGCCGTTACTCAACACTGCTGTGGCTGCAGTGCTAAATGACTCAGTAAATACTCACCGTACTGCTTCCCGAAAAGCTGCAGTCTTGACTGATATTCCGTGTGGGGGTGGGGGACCGCCTCCGAGAGGAAGTTGTGTGTGCCGAGCATAGCGATGAAAGTTTGCCCCGCGTTGCAATTTACTATTAACCGGGCAGTGGTTAACATTTTGAGTTCTGGCTTTACGTGCAAGTTGCCATCCGTGGCGTGGGCGTGTGTGTGTCCGTGTTGGAGCGCATACCGTACGGGTTCCCACGTTACGATGTGGCCTGAAGGGGTCAGAGATCCATCTTTTCACCGGCCATCTGTCTCCCCACCAGCAGCAGACTGTGAGGAGAAACCCCAAGGCCCGCCAGTAAATGGGAGGAAAGGCAAGTGGTCCGAGCAGTGTGATGGTGTGGCTTTGCTGTGCGGGCACCAGCATATGTGATTTCCAGTCCTGTGCTTCCGCTCCTGCTGGTGACTCGTTCTCCTCATTTGTTGTAGCAGCTTTTCTTTACTCTTCTCCCCTCCTCGTCCGCGTTCCTTCTCTTCTGAGAGTGTGCTTGTTCCTATCGGAAGTGTAACTCTGTGAGCGATGAAATTAGAGATTTTCACGAGGCTGTAGCTGATGCTAATGTGTACAGAGAGCTGTCGTGGTGATCTCTGCTGCTCTGTCCCCGTGTGGCTGCAGCGCTGCCCTAATCTGCCCCCCCACCACTCCACCCCACCCCAACCCCACCCCCACCCCCCCACGCTCTGCTCAGCTCCACCTCGCAGAGACACAGCTCTCCATCTACATTGGGAAAGTGCCAATCATTTTAATTAGCCATGGATTACAGACGAGCACACACATGTGCACGTGCAGGCTGTACAGCCCGTTCCCTGCGGACTGCCTGTTTCAATCACTCACTCCCCTGTTTGGGACGAGTCTTTGAGATTTCCCCCCCAAAAAATGGCTCAAGATGACCCTTTGCATGCCACGTAGTGTCATGAAGTGGCAGTGGAAATGCTCCACAGAGTTGAGTCGCATTTGTTAAAAACCTCTACAGACAATTCCCTAATTTGGCCAGCAGATGGCGCAAAGCTCATTGTCTTTGATGAGGAGCTGTCCATGTTTTCAGTGCTGAAGTGAGGAGACAAAACGGATATGAATTTACAGGAATGATTAAACATATGTACACATATGTATATACAGAATTGTTCTGTGAAATGTGGATCTGGACGATTTATCTTTTAGCGCATATTATACAATGTCTTCCTGGATTTAGTCTCTTAATAGTCCCTTGTGACCAGTGTGTGTGTGTGCATCTGCCTGTAGAGGTGACATGGGAGGACCAGCAGCGTGGGCTGAATGGCTCCCTGTCTGATGGAGGTTCTCAGCCCCCCCTCAGTGACACAGGTTGGTTAGTCTGGGTGTGGATTTCTGGTTTCTTTCCTGGTACTCTCTCTGGTTGAGCACCAGACCTTGTTTGACCATCAGTAACATGAGTCCATGAACGGCGAGCAACTCATTCGGTGTGCGGCAACAGTGTTCACACAGACGAATCAGAAATCAAGCTGTGTTATACAGCAATTCGCCTTCTGAAAAAGTTTAGAATAGGAAAATAAAACTTTTCAGCTCTCCAGAGCCTCAGAATGAATTTTTGTACTTGAACACTGGATATGGTTCATGGACTCGCTGCATGCTGTGAGTGCAAAATCAGACCCGGACAGTGTGTAGCTGCGGGGTCATTTCCCAGGGTGGCCTCTGGATGGCGTCCCTCTGTTTCCTGTCTCTCCCCACTCGCTTGCTTGGTGTGACTTTGCTGTGCAGCCCCGGAGCTGATGTTCTCGAGTCGGCCCTCTGATCCCCTCAAAACTGATCTTGACGCGTCTTGTGTTTCCCGAAACAAGCTGTGGGTACACTCTCTCTCTCTCTCTCTCTCTCTCTCTCTCTCTGCGAGAGTGTCTTAGCCGAGCGGTGTCCTACTTTCAGTTAAGTTTGCTGCGATGCCGTCATGGCCCTGGATGTATTTCAGGAAGAAACAGACAAAGTGTTGCTAAGGTAATGACACTGCGGGAGTCTGGAGGTGCTGCGTTTGCCCGCCTCGATGAGAGCGCCTCCATGGAAACTCGTCCCCGCCTCCCTCTGAATTAAGCCTCAATTATGAACAACTGTTATGTCACCTGCTGATATGTTGTGTTGCCTGTTATGTCTGTTTCTTCCCGTCAGTGTTAACTCAATGACAAGCAAACACAGCACAAACCCTGTTCGCAACTGAAGATTGTTTTTTACAGTTTTATTCACGGTTTTGGGACACAATTTGTCAGTGTTCGTCATGCCTACTCCTGCATTTTTGGGAAAATCTTGTTGTGCTGACCAGCTTTTTGTCTGGGGGGAGGATGTAGGGGGAGGGGTCAGAAGTCTTCCAATTAACCGTTCAGAGGTGGCCGGTTTCGCTGTGCCACATTCATACAAAGCCACCAATCACAGGAGATGTCTCCACGCTGTCTCGCTCCAGTTTTCACTCCCATCTCTCTTAATATATCACTCCCTTATCCCGATGACCTACATGATGCAGCGTAAGTAAGAAAAAAAAAAGAGGAGACCACTTGCTCCCTTGATTATCATTTGACTCTCTAATGAGATGATGGTAGCTGCCTCAAAGAGATGAAAGCTGGTGAGGCAGATGTCTCACATTGTCTTTTTATTCATGTGACACTTCATAATTCACCCTAATGGAGTACTAATTGAGCTAAATGCAAATTCCGTGTTGGGTGGGTGGGATGGGTGGGTGGGATGGGGGGGGGGGAGGTGGGGGGGGGGGGGGGGGGGGGGGTTGAAAATGGAGTGTAACGAGAGCAGGCCTCTCGCTATTGCTGCTGGATTTATCGAGGCTGGAGGAGGACGGGGAGCTGTGTGTCTTTGTGCGTTTGTGTGGGGGGGGTGACTGGGGGGCTTGATGGTTACCCTGACCCCCTTGATCTGGGGTCGTGCAAGTCAACAAGCAGTCGATCGGATCACACATGGAAGTGTGTTTGTGGTCTGAGCGGCCTGGGTGGAAGGGAGCAACGATGCGGGGGGTGGAGGGCGGGGGGGGTTGTAATTGGAAGCAACAGAGGTGCCTGAAAGCAAGTCAGTCTTGCTGTTGCATAACCCTCTTGTAGAAAAATGCTCTAGCGGATGCCTGTGTGTGTCTGTGTGTGTGTGTGTGTGCAGCCCTATTTGGATGTGCTCCTTTGCACTCTGCTCAGGATATGCTGACACTTTTGACACTTGTTCCTGACTCCTGCTGAAACTTTGTGAGGTTAGACAGCTCTCTCTTTTGTGTGCTCGCTGCTCTGTGCTTCCAGTTTGTGTTTGTTTTTTTTTCTTTTTTTTGTGTTCTTTTTTTTCCTTTCCTTTCCTTTCTCTTTTCTGTTGGTTTTCCAGGCTGTCTCCCCACAGTTGCCCCATGCAGACTCAAGTGACATCCACTGCTCCTTTTTACCCTCCTCTCCCCCCTCTCCTCCCTCCTCTCCTCCCTCCTCCCCTCCTCTCCTCCGGGGGTCTGGAGTATCTAGACGGTTTCAGCACATTAACATCTCTTTACTCTTTCAGCTCTTTTTTTTTCCTTTAGAGCACAGAACCTCACCTTACCAATCTCCCCGCCCTTTCTTAATTCCTAATAACTAAACTCTCAGCCTCTACCTCAGCCTCTCCCGGCCTCGCACCCTCCTGCTCTATTTTGACTTCTCACTGTGCCCATGGTGGATTTTGTGTGTTCTTGGTGTACTCTATGATTTCTTTGTGTGTTCTGTGCTCGTTGTTTTGTCATTGTCGTGTCGTATTGCTGTTGTGTTGTGTTCCTCCCTCCCTCCATCATCGTCCTCCTCACTCTGACCCCCTCCCCCTGAACCGGGCGATCACGGTGACGGCGTCGAGCTTTCCTCCTTCCTTCCGTCCTTCCTTCCTTCCTTCCTTCCTTCCTTCCTTCCTTCCTTCCTTCCTTCCTTCCTTCCTTCCTTCCTTCCTTTCTGTCATCCCTACTTCCTCCCTTCCTCTCCTATCCCCCTTGCCCTTCGTGCATCCTCTCACATCCATCTTCCTCTCCTCTGTCTGTGTCTGTCCATTCTGTGTTGTGTTCCCAGAAGACATGGACTCACCAAGTTGGACGAACTCAGGTCTGTCCCTTCTTCTTCCTCACCTCTTCTCCTCTCTGACTCAGCCTCTTCTCCCTCTCCTCCTCCTCCTCCTACTTTTATTCACTCCTTACATCTTCCTGGCTTGCCCTTTCCGGACCCACCCACCCCTCCCCCATTTTAGTCGCCCTTTCTTTTCCCACTTTGTTTGCACTTTCTTTTAATTTTGCCGCGGACTGACTGTGTGTGCTTACAGCTCATCGCAGCATGGTCATGCTCACGCCACTGTGCTTTCTTTGCAGCAGGTCTCCACATGAGACACCATGTTTTCTCTATTTCCCTCGAAAACAAGGCTTTCAAGTTGTCCTTATTTGGATTTCTTTATGTGAACAGACTTCCCAAATTGACTATGTGGCCTATTTAAATTGACAAGAAAACAGTCAATGGGCAGTACTACAAGTTTTAATGATAAAAAACACATTCGGTCATCAGTCTTAGCTTGCACAATGTCTACCACTAAATGCTAAGCTAAGATGCTAGCTCCAGCCACATGTTTACTTTCGCTGTATTCCAACAAGAAATTCCAACAAGCCCATTTCCCTAAGTGTCAAACTAAACCTTTGACCGGGGTTGAGCACACTGGGTTCACCACTTCCCACCTTCAAAGACACCGTTTGGTTCCAATTCCAGTTATCTGGAAGACAGAGTCGCCCATGAAAAGCAGCACGGCAACAGCAGCTGCTTAGCGCAGCCAAAAGTTGGGCCGTGGACAGATGTTAACGATCGAACCGATAATGGCGTGACATAACTCGGCGTTATGTGGGCTCATTACACGAAATTACCTTCTCGCTATCGTTCTGAGAAGGCGATAGACACGTTAAGAGTGTGGGCTGTGAGCTGTTCCCTTCAGCAGCGCACAATACGATTTGAGAGGCAGAAATTGGACTCGGCTGTGATGGGAGAGAAAAGTCACTCACTGCCTCACATAAGCAGCCATCCATTTGCTTTCAGCTTGTACTGCTTCTCTCTGTCTGTCTGTCTGCCTGTCCGTCCGTCTGTATGTATGTGTGCGTATGTGAAGCTACAGGCATAGCGCGTGTGCGCATGGGGCTTGTACGTGTGCGCTCACCTTCATGACGCCACCGCTGCCATATGACACAAAAGTAGAGACAGAGAGCAGGTGGAGAGAGTGGAGGTGCAGGCGCAGCGGAACAAAAGTTGCAATCGGACGGTGAACGGATTTTCTTCTTTGAGTGCAGACGCACAGCGTTTGTTGCGAGGTCTCGTTCCGGTGTGTTCTTTTCTTTTCTAGTTACATGAGATGCGCCCAGGCCTATGCAGCGGAGTTATTACCGCTACAAACAGCTTGTGTATTGATTACGGCTCGATGTGTGTATCATGCAAATTGCACTCGCAGCAATATCAAGCGGAGCGCAGTGCTGGAATTGAATTTTAGGAGGAAGATGAGGCTGGGCAAATAGAGTGATGTGATGACTTAACAAAGCGCAGCGAGAGAGAAAAAAGTGGCATTTTGCAAACCTTTCACTTTGGGCCGAGGGGCGTGCCTGCCGGGTTATTGGGGAATTTCATTTGCTGTCAATTGGCGTTTACCTAGAACCTCGTGTAAAATGTGTCCAGACGGGGGTCACAAGCTGTGTTGGAGGTTGTACTTTTTTTTTTAAGACTAATGTAATAAGCTTCTGTGGCATCAGAAAGTAGTCTGTGAATAGTGCAATTTAATTATCAGTTAAGGCTGGAGAAAGTATATCTGCCATTTGCGCACAAACCGACACCGCAGGCACGTTGGAATTCTTGTCCAGTGCAAATCAGTTTAGCAAAGTTAACTCCTTAAATGAACACTATGGGAAACAAAGAAAAACCAGACATAGTGACTATATACAAGCTATTGTTACTATGAGTGTATTAGTCAAAGAAAAAGAAAAATGTAGTCCTACTCTGCCATGAAGTTAAAGAAGCTCGGTTACTATATAGCTGTTGAATGTGTTACGCAGCTTGCCTCCGGCAGTGTGTATTTTCTGTTTGGTGTTTTTATTTGTGTGTGACTACGGCCATTAGCCATTCAGCTTCCTGTCATTAGACTCTGTCCCCGTCATGGCTCATGGCTCATAGCTTAGCAGAAGCTTGTCTCTCACCACAACAGTGTGTCCCCTCCATCAGGCCCTCCCTGCCCCGCCACTGCGCCCCCCCCCCCCCCTCCACCCCCACCCCCGTCCGCTTCCCACACGCTCGTCTGACATCTCCTGTCTCTGTGCTCAGGTCTGGACATGGAGGAGAGGACCCGGCAGATGAAACTGAAGATGAACAAGTACAAGCAGGGCGGTGGCTCCGACTCCAGGCTGGAGCAGGATTACCACAAGGTGAAAACGTGCGGCGTGCACCTATAGACTGTGCTGCTCGCATGGCTGCACTGTGCCCGGGCCATATGGGGCACTTTGCAAGCAGCGAGGCGTGTGCACACGCAGAGATCCACATTGCAGTGCAGATGTGGATTGGGGTTTGCACAGCGATCTGCACACAACCACACGCAGGCACATACATACCGAAGCTGACCTACACAGGTCACTTTTCAAAGGTTCACATCACCTAAATGACAAAGAGCTTCATACATGTGCACGTATACTTCCTGCCAGAGAGATGGAGCCGCGGATATAGTTTTGCTTTGACGTTTCAGTGATGAAATGCAACCTCTGCAGCATGCCTTCCCAGAAACAATGGCGCGGATGGCAGCATTCCCAGACGCCCTCTTCCAACAGCTTATGTCGGGAGCTATTTTTAACACCAGAAAGGAAATAATAATAAAAAAAACTACTGATAATCACATTCATATGCATGGTAAGGTCTGCGGATTTTCTTGAGTCACCGGGATAAGGCTTCTCGAGAATTCTCAACGGCGGAGCTTTTCAAATATCACTCCTGCGAGCACGCAAACAAAACTGAATACCTTCTAATCTTAGCGCGCGGAGCCAGGAGGCGGAGAGAAAAAGTGTGTTTTGTCGTTGTCGTTAGGCCGAAGCGAGCTTCCAAGCGCGCCGTTGTTAAGCTGAGGAATGTGACAGTGAGTGTGTGCAGAGTCAAGTGTTTACTACTTCCTCCTGGCCGGGTCCCGAACATGTTTAGAGAGTTTGGCCTCGGCCTGGTATTTCTGTCCCGGCCAGGCAGAAACTGTCCGCCTGGCTCTCCTTTTATGTCTGTGCTATGAAAGCCATTGCATTCGGCCGCTCGCTCGTCCGCCTCAGGCCTATAAAAATAGTATTAAAGTATGAGTCGTCCTTGTCTGATGAACATTATCCTCATTGCTGTGCGGGTGCCAAGGACAAATCGGTGCTCTGCCTTAAACAAGACGTCGGGCTCCAGTTTAAGACAAAACAATCGCTCTTACTCTCCGTCTCTCAGGATGTTGTATACACACACCGTTTTTTTTTTTTTTTTTACAAATTCTCCTGAACCTGGGTGGTGCCAAGTCGAGCAGCCAAGTCTGCCAGCTAAATGTCACCGGGTTTAACCGGCCGCACTGGCTGCCATCCAGAGGCCAAGCACTCAGGTCCTTTACTTAGGTAAAATAAATAATCACACCATCTGAAAGGCCCATTACGGCAAAAAAAAACAAAAAAGTCTTGAATTCACAACTTGATTTCCATAAAAAATGGAACGTTGAAATGTGCTCAGAAATAGTGTGACTTATGCCACTGCATTTTACGGCAGATGAAGTAACAGAGAGACAGGCCATTAGGCTGAGCGAAGTGCAGCCTTAAATCTATGTGTATCTGTCATGGGGATAACTGGGTTAAATATTGCTCCACTGCTTTTGCAATGAGCGAATTCAGCAACAACTAAATCACATTTTAGAATTGATTTATACAGGCTCACGTGGTGCATATTCATTAAGTTGCTTTTTATTTAAATTACCGTAAGCTCAAAAAACATTTAACCCCTAAACTTAATTTGGATTCCTAAACGTAAATGTCGAGTTTTGACCTGCAAATCATTAAAAATGTACAGGATTCCCAGTCAGCGTCTCACATTTTGTAAAGCTGCAGGAGTTAGCCCTCTGCCTGTTATCTTTCCTTTATCATTTGCAGGTCACTGTGAGGTATATTGTGACCTTTCAGGAGACACACCTCATGCACCTTATGTAACCACATCAACCCATGCACTTGCTTGCTGTGCTCCTCTGAGAGCCAGACTGATAAGTAAACATCATTGAAGCGAAAGGGCTTTGTGTGAAAGCTGAAAGTTGCACACGGTTCTTGAAGTTTCCATTGCTTTGATCGGCCTTAGCTCTGTGTTGCAAACTGGCCGTGACATGAAACCATTTAAAACTGCTGGACTTTGAGTGACGTTTGTATGTTTTTGTCCTCTCTCAGCGATCAGGCAGAGATCCTCGGGGCTCGGACAACCTGTCGGCCAAGTCATCGGACAGCGATGTGAGCGACGTGTCCGCTGTGTCGAGAACCAGTAGTGCCTCTCGCTTCAGCAGCACGAGCTACATGTCTGTCCAGTCAGAAAGGCCGCAAGGGAACCGCAAGATCCGGTAGGCTGACGTCCACGCCAGGGGGCAGTGAACTTTATCACACTCTTTAAACTATGTTATCAGGACCGGACAAAGCCCCTCCCCCCCCACAGCTGTGAACTTGTCTCTTCCCATCTGCAGTATGTTGCCACGTCCAGGCATTTTTTATAAAAATGTTTGCACCTGGTTGAACCTGGAGAGGAAAATGCACCCTGCTGCCAGCCGTTGTGTCATTTCCTCACGGTGGCGAGTTCAGATTTGGCTCCGTTTTAGCAATGGCCTGGAACCAAATGATTGAACTCTGCTCCTTCGAGCTGAGGAGGGGGGTGTTCTGTCCGAATCTGGCAACACACATACAGACGTGACACGTTTCATCTCTTTGAGTGTCGTCTCATACGAACGAGCGAAATGTGTTTTCTTTGCATGTCTGCATTTCTGTTTTCTGTTATTTGGGACCAGTCTGCTTTTGATCTTGGCTGCGCTGTGTCTGTGTGTATGTCTCTCTACGTTGTTGACAATATTCATGCTTTGTTTGGTTTTCTTTCTGCTTTGCATGTGCTGCTCTCTCGCTTCTGTCCCCCGTCTTCAGCCAGTTGCGATCGAGGAGCCAGTCTCGAGAGGGGGACGAGCATTTAGGAGAGGTGCTAGAGGAGGAGGAGGCGGCGGGAGGGGGCGGGGGAGGGGAGGAGAGGAAGGCCAGTAAAGAGGGGAGGTCGCAGGGAGGGAGGAAGGGCTCGGGGGGCAGGGTAGACGCAGACAAGGAGCATCAGGAGGATTTGGTGGAGAAAGAAGAGGACTTGCACCAAAGGAGTATCTCAGAGACTGACCTCAGGTAACCTGCGTGTGGCAGCCTCTCAGCTGTAGACTCCCACTAACAAAGAGAAGACCCACACCTCCCAGTGACCCCTGACCTCTGCACCTTCAGACGGCCCTGTGCAAAGCAGAGCGTGTCATCTATCCTCCACCTTACTTACAGTGTGACCCTATTAACCCTGACTGGTAGTTAAGTAGAGAGATAACATGGTAATTGTGGTCTGACGACAGCTCCCAGGATCGCCATGGAGACGCGTGGTGCAACAAGAAGCAACTTGCTGAACTGTTAGATATTGTCAGTAGAGATACAATATAGAGAACCCTTTCCATTTATTGCAAGCGCGTATGTTTGGATGGAGGTAGAGTGTGTACACAGTGTAGGCGCAAGCAGGGATAATATGAGAGGACAAAAGAAAGAAAAGAAAATTTTATTTGTGAGAATGATATTGCGTCCTGTTTCACTCAGTGGTGACGGATGGCATGGCATTTGAAGAAAAATGTATGAAACATAATGAACAAAAATCTAAAAAATGTCCCCGTTATTTAGAATGATACAGTGAGTTACACACACCAAGATGTGTGGATTATCCTGCCTAACCAGGGCGTTGCTGAGAGATGCCATTTATTTAATGTCGCCTTCAACATAGGCCCAAACCTGCACAGTTATTAGATAGAATATACTATTAGTACTTTTTAGATGGTACTAGATAGAAGTGAGCTGATACACGTTTCCTTCAGCTTGTCCCTCCCCTGCCATTTGCCGAGCATAAATGAGCTCCGCAATGTTATAAAGTATTTAGATTTTTTTCTCTTCCATGCAGCATGAAGAAATATCAGTCACACATACATGGCAGATTCCATGTATGGACATCTTGTGCTTTTAAGTCCATGCATGCAGCCCACCCCGGCTCGTGAAACTTTCAAGACTATACTCATCGTGATACCATTTCACCGCGGCCACAAGAGGATACGGTCTCATCTCTGGGGAGTGGCGTGATTAGCGGGAGTGAAAAGTGTGTCAAGAGCAAATTCAAGAACAAATTGATTCGGAGTCCCGCAGCAGGACACAAAGCTTAGCTCACTCCCCTAATAAGATGTCTTCACTATCAAATCACTTTCACAGCAGGATCCGAGTTGGTGCCTCTCACCCACATTAGCACTGCTCCGTCTCCGCCGGCACTTTGAGGGAAAACACATTAAGATAATGGCAACACCCTCTCATGTGTGATTAACGCCGCGCCACTGTGTGCAGCCTGATTAATAAAAGGGCCAAATGTTCGCCTGAACACGCGCTCCAGAGGTGTACCCCGAGACTTCTCTTTTGAGGCCGCGGCCCCTGTCGTCTGCTTCGCTGTTCGTGCTGCTGCCTTGCGTTCGTCTGTGTGTGTGTGTGTGTGTGTGTGTGTGCGTGTGTGTGTTTCACATGCGTCCAGCGTCCCACAGTCTCGCCCCTCGCCTGCGAATCGTCAGACCCAGCCTCCTCCCGCCACGCTCCTCCGCTGCCACTGTCTGTCTCCCCCGCTGCCCCCAGAACCCGCCCCGTCAACCAGCGCGCAGCTCGCTCTCAGCGAAGCCCCCCGGAAACTGCAATTAGCGCGGTGAAAAGAGAGACCGCTCGGCGCACCTCAGCTGCAGTATCCCTTTTAACGAGGAGAGAGAGGGAGAAAGAAAAAAAAAGCTTCACAGAGAGCGAGCTGGATAAGCGCTGCCTTTGACGCGCTGACAACTCTTATCTGTGTGATCGGCCCCCGTTCCTTCATGACAGCTACAGTATGAATCTGTAATAAAGCCACATCCTCGTAACGTGTGAGTCATTTGGTTTCCGCCGCTCTTGGTCATCCGCACAGGAGGTCAAGTGCATATGTGCAGGAGGAGTAAAAATAAAAGCTCTGCTGTTTGCTGGCACACATCCAGGTTTTCCGAGGATGATGATGCCTGTAGTCACGGTAAACAAATGTGTAAACCATCTCGGGGTCAGTGTGTTAGAGCCCCATGCACATACAATCTAAACTGATGTTATGGCATGCTGGAAAACTCCAAAAGCTCCAAGTCGACGTTTTTCAGTCAGAGGTGCTTTAACAGAATTAATAATTAAGTGGCAGGCCTGATAAACCGACAGCTACCGGCTGCTAATAAAGACTCTGTTGTCAAGCGAGTGGTTGTTAAGCAGCGGCACATCCAATTATCATCTGACAACAAGGACGATCGGTTTCATGGATTAATCACTGAACAAAAACCTCCTCAGTGTTTCAAAATAAGCTATTAAATAATGTATTCTGAGTTCGCAGCCATCCGCTGTTCTGTCATTTTAAATGGCGGCATTGTTGCTGCATTGCCAATGGCAATACATACAAGACAATATGTTTCACTCTGCGATAGATGTTACAATGATTTCCTCGTGAGCCCAAAATTACACAGTATCAAAGTGTTGTTTTCGCTCTGTCACGCGTGGCTTCAGCGTTTGTCTTATACTGTCTCTCATGGCGTGACGTTCAGAGCCTGGAGTGAAAACACGTTTCAGCTCTTTATGCCACATCCTGATATGTTCAGGATGCGTAGCGGTAATAAGAGGGACCTGGATTTTCCACGAGCTCTTATGTAAGCCCCTGCCGGTGACGACACTCGCGTCGCATCGGCCCTGCGCGTTGAGCCCAAGCACGGAGCGGAGCACGGAGCGGAGCGCTGAGCCTCGCCGCGGAAGCCTCCCCGATCGATACCGAACGCGGCGAGCAACGACCGGGCGCTGTGTCTTCCAGGCAGCGCCGGCACCGCTGCCTGGCTCTGCGCTCGTCTCCATAGGAGCGGCGTGATGTTGCAGAAACATCGCCGGCAGCTTCGTTTGCTCATGACTCATCTCTCGCGCATCGAGGTCACAGTGTAAATTTACATCTGCTGCACGTTAGATGGGGCGCGCAAACAGCGCTACAGCCATACTGTGTGTGTGGCGGGCCCATGAGTGCTTTCACCCCCATGGAGTGCACACGTGGCTCTAAGCGGCTGTTTTGTCCAGTGGTCGTCAGAACGAGCCATGAGAGGCTTTCAGATCCCGTCTCACCTCTCACCTCTCCCAATCCCGTTGTTTCGAAAATGACTGAAAGGATCGGTTGTTTACTACAACTACAACTTCGCCTGCCACTATAAGCCACAGACTTTCATGTAGCGGCCTGAATGGCGTCCGATGAAAAACTTTGGAGCCACTTTGACAGGCATGGATGCATGCTCACGCTCAGGCCTGTAGGCACGGTCGTCATGGAAACCCCGTTTCTGCCTCACCTGACAAAGATGCAGTGATCCTCTCTGTGAAAGGCGGGCGAGATGGGGAGGGGGGGGATAAGTGCGAGAGGGCCGGATGCACTTTGCCCGTCCATGCAGCGCGATCGTCTGTTTCTGCCGAGTCGGTAAAAGGAAGATGCTTGCCGCTGCCGACATCAATATTTGTTGTAGCTAAACACTCTCGACAACAAGTAGAAGTGCATGGCACGTGTACCCCGGGATATGTAGCCAGCTCTTAAACTAACATCAAAAACACATTGTAGGTAATGTGGTGACTGACTTGCAGGCCACATACAGGCCATGTTAAAGCCAAAGGTCACTCCGTATCTAGTGGGGTATCATTCCTGTCTCCCGGAATGAAGATTAGCCCATTTACAGACAGGATGGTGTCAACACGTTCCCAAGACAAAACATTTCCGGATTTTGTTTTGCCTTTGGAACATTGTGGCCTAGATGAAAATGCATGGTGAGCAATCTGCATGATGAGGAACACTGTGTACTTTGGGCTGAGGTTGAAAATCAGAAATCCCCAGAGAGTGTCCCAAGCAGGCGCGTTTACACAGCCAGAGCAGCCCGAGTGCCAAGACCTGTTCAGAGAGCCGGGATCTGGTTACTGGAGAGAGAGGTTGGGGGTGGGGGTGGGGGGTTCTGGGAATGTTGGATATATCCAGGTGTACATCCAGTTTACCCGGTTGTCAGTAAACCGGTACAATATGTCCAGTTACACCAGTTAATTGTCTGTATGAACCAGCATTAGGTTAGATAGAGCACCTTAAACAAATTATCACTTTAAATCGTGTTATCGGGCTGAGTCCTGGACATGGATTAAGGAGATCCCAACGTAGATAAAAACATGTTGACGAGAACAGTGTGTCCATTTGGTCTAGAGGGACATTAGTCCCATTCGCTGAATACATTGCATATATTGGATCTAATTTCCAGTCCCTGAGAGTTTTTTAAATGCAGACTGGAACATCTCTGAAAGAGGGACTTGTCCGGGCGGCAAATGCTCCAGTCCACCTGACCCTGATGCTGCCCTGATGTCACATGTAATGGAAGAGGCAGCGTTATTGGCCCGTCTCTGCCAGATGAGATGCAGCCTCGGCGCGCTGCTAGTCAAGGGGCATATTTTAGAAAGTCACCCGGACCACGGTGTTGTTGGGAGTCAAGGCGCTTCATGTCTGAAGGCTTCAAAGCTCCTGGGCTGCGTTACCTGATCAAAGACCCCAATCCCCCGATAAACATCCAATATTTATGTACTGAGGAACGGGCTGATCCATGACAGAGCCCACTGGCATCAGACCCGGCATAAACAACAGGCCGCACACTACAGGCTGAGGTATGAGGTGCGCACGCTCCTCCCAAGAACATCTGACTTGTTTCACCGTCGGCCTAGGTGAGACACGTAAACACGGAAAAACTTTGCGAGCCTCCCTGAGACTTTAATATGCGTGTGCACGTTCTTTTCTGCGTGCGAAGATAAACAGGCACTTTCGTGCACCCATGAAAAATAAAGCAAATATCATTTATTAACCTGATTTATATAAACTGCTTGAAAACACAGGCTGCTCTCTATCTCTCTCTCTCTCTCTCTCTCTCTGTTTTACTTGCTCGCTCACCCCGAGCTGTAAATGTAGGCTACGCTTACACAACCAAATTATTTAAGTTCTCTTCAGGGTTAATGTTTAAATGAAAAGCACTGGCCACGCCATGTGTCAAGATAATGCAATATTGTCTCCCGCACTTCCAATCCCACAGCAGTGTCAGAATCCTGATTAGATCGGATCACTGTGTCGACTCTTAATACCACGCACTGGAACGCTAACGTCTAACCTATCCGGGAGCAGGACTTGAAGGGGCTTAATGGAAGTAATAGATAGAGTCAAGCGTCAGGATGCGTCGACTCGTCCCGGTCTCGGTCAGCATGTCGCTTCGCGGGTTGTCTCCGTGAGATGGTTACATGGTGGAGGCCAGGCACTGTAATTAATGAAGAGTGGCCCGGGGGCTCTAACCCACGTAACTCGTCCCATTAACAATGCTCAGCTGAATGTGCGGAATGTAATTTGTCTCCACGAGACAGTTTCTACTCGCCGGGCTAAAATAAGGTCCTAATTTGGACACTGGCCTATTTCCTTTCAAACAGGAAGCCGAGGCACAACGGTGATGACAGACAAATGTGTGCGCAGCTCAGTGTAGAGCCGTGTTGGTGTAGACACGTAGACCCAGACTCAGGTGAAGTTGCAGGCGACTTTCTCTTTCTGCAGAGGACCAAATCATTTGAACATGAAGCTCAAAAATCTCTCCTACTGTAAAAATCATTTTGGCAACAGTAAGTGCTCACAAAATATAAGAAGCAAATGAAACTCACTTTCATTCACGTGACAATTTCTGCATCCAAAAAGCACCTCTGACTTTCCAAAATGACAAAAGACACTAATGATCTAGTGACAGAGTGATTTCAGGAAACTAATGCGCCTAGCCTATACCCACAATCAGCTATACTGTAAGTCATGAACTCCTGTATCCTGAACTCTGTCCTTCTCTCCTTTCAACCCCACACCTTCTCCTCTCCTCTCCTCTCTTCTCCTCCTCCTCCTCCTCCTCCTCTCTCCTCCTGTCCCCCCCAACCCCTTCCACCATCACCTCTCCCCTGGCCTGTCCTCTCTCTCTCTCTCTCCTCTCTGTCCTCGCCCGCCTCCCCCTCCTCCGCGTGTCAATGGCGGTGGCTGACAGTGACTTTGCATCCAAAATGAAAAACAGGCAGATGGGCTCGTCGGGCGGCATGAACATGACCAAGAGCACAAGCATCAGCGGCGACATGTGCAACCTGGAGAAGACGGACGGCAGCCAGTCGGACACGGCGGTGGGCACGGTAGGCACTGACGACAAGAAGAGGCGCTCCAGCATTGGTGCCAAAATGCAGGCCATGGTTGGCATGTCACGCAAGAGCCGGAGCACCTCTCAGCTCAGCCAAACAGGTAGGGCTTCCACGTTTACGCTTCATGTGTACCCCCTGTGCTCTCCGTGTGCGTCACCCTGTCGTTTGGACGCTCTTAACCCCTTTGCCCTCTCACCTCCGCTTCCTCCCGTCCTCCACTTCTTTCCTCCGAAGGGGCGTCGAGGACGCGCAGCAGCAAAACCGCCCCCCGTAACTTTTTCCTCACACGTCTTTTCCCCCAGGTTCCGACTCTCCTGGAAAGTTCCCTCCTTCTTTCCCCTTACTACCTCCTTTTTATTTTTTTTCTTCTTATGATTGTTTTCTTTCTAACCGCACCGCTGTGTGCTTCTGTGTGCTTTGGAGCCGTTCTGTCATTTCGTTTTGTTTTGGAAAATGTGTGAAACTACCTCAAAATGCGACTGTGTGTGCGGTCGTTTCTGCTGGTTTCTGTGAGTGTGTGTTAGAGTGCGTGGACGTGTGAGCAGTCTGCACAGTGGAGTGTGTTGTCCCTGCGTTCACAAGCCCCTCTTGATTCGGCTGAATGTGGCGATATGCGATTTCAGGTTTACTGGTTTGGCAGCGGAGCGTGGGGCTATTACCTCTCATCTGTCTACAGCGTCCTTTTCTCTGCCCTGTATTCTTCTCAAAAGTGCGCAATGACCATTCAAAACTGTGTTAGACTGCCTGGCAGGTGGCAGCGGTGGCGTGCGGCCACTGCCGGCAGATTGAGGTCCCGATGGCGCCCGCGCGCGTGTGTGTGTGTGAGGGTCAGCTGATTGGTCCGCTTGTCCTCAGCACTCAGCCGGCTCATTCATCCGGCGGGCTCGAAATGGTCAGTAATCACTGGTGCCCATCAGAAGTCTCCGTCCAGATGTAGCTCTGTCACATGTGGGGGTGGGGGGGCAGAGGTGGGACAGTGAAATGGACGCGGCATGCATTTCGAGGCGAGAGGAGGCGCGCGCTGCTCTCACGTGGAGCCGCACTCCCACGCTGGCTCGTGATCTGACTGGCACATGGGCTGCCGTCGCGCCTGGACCGGTTGTCAGCAGGAGACGCTAAGGATGATATTATTTCAGCTGGAGAGCGGCTCATTCTTTTGTCGGCTGTCAAACACTGGTGTTGTGCTAGGGGTCGACTTAGTGTTGACGGTCTGGCTGAGTGACAGGACTCTGCCTGCTGTTTACGTCGGGGAGGAATCGATTTGAGAGCGTCTAATATTTGCTCAAATCTGTGTTCGTTTGGGCCATTCCAGCACGAACGTTGCACGCGCTCTTCCCCCATGCAGACTGTGAGCCGCCCGAATCTCCGAGCGCTATTAATATTTCACCCGCGGCCTCTTAAGTGCATCAGATGGAGTTTTGCGAGAGCCGGCGCGTGCATCTGCCTTTCAATATTTGAGATGTGTATTTGTTGCAGCGCCGGCGCAAACACCGCCCGGCTGCTCTCTCGGCCCACTTCACCGCCAGCCCTCCTGAGAGGCTGCGCGGCTGATTGAAGGGTGCGCTCAGAGGACGGTCGATTTTTAAGAGGCCGGCCTCGCAGTCTGCCCCTGCCAAGTGCTGCTGGGTGGGGGGGGGGTGTGGGGGGGATGGGCAGCTTTGACAAACACAGGTTAGTCAGATGGAAGGGATGTGCTCCCAGGTGGCCTCCGTGAGCACTGTGTACACAATCTGCTGCTCTAGGCTCGAGCGACTGCTGGTTTTCTCAAAACTGTGTCCCCATATCTCGGGAAATGAAAAGCCATCACCGTGTTCATGGAGGAAAGCAGCTAACTAACTACTAGCAATAAGTATGCCAGAAGGAGGTGCTTTGAATTCCCATTTATCATTAACCTCAGGGGGAATTGAATAGAACAAAGTTGTTCTCTATACTCCAGTATGGAAACTTTTCTTCTTACTTCTTGCTTTTAGATTCTAGTTAGGAGCAACAGTAGGCCCATAAAGTCCAACTTTAAAAAGAGCCTGTGGTTGTACACCTTCGGGATGGCAGTCTCTTCCATAAAATAAGTGTGTAGTTGTGTGCACTTCCATCTCTGACCATGTCTAAATAAATGTGGATTAGCCTTCCAGCTGCCTTATTTTGCTCAGTAGACAGAGGACTTACGTGCCATTATCCTCGGCTCCGTAGCAGGAGCTGAGACCTGAATGCCAGGTGAGGTGAGGGCAGACTTGACATGTCTTCATAACAGTGACACACACTGGGATGGTGTGAGGCGGAGCACAGCGACACCCCCGTGATAAAGAAAGCAGCCATTACTTCTCGCAAATCAGATCTCGTTTTCTTTTTCCTTTTCTGCCGCGGAAATACAATCATTGATGATGCGGTTGCCAGGCAACAGACATATTTCAGAGACAACTGATTCGAGAGGTCGGCTCTCTCAAATGTTTCGAGAGAAATGAGTGGCAATCTGGTTCTCATGCATCTGTCTCATCCACCAGTCAGTGGTCCTGCGGCCTCTACTACGTTATATTTCAGACTCAACAGAGAGCCGTTCTATTCCCAGTACCCTCCACCCAAACTGCCGGCCCACCACCTGACTCAGCTAAAAGCACAGCGACACTCAAGTCCAGCCAGATGATTGGAAATCCAGCTCCGCCTTCACATCTGTGCGTTTTTACTCCCTCTGATTGGCATCTGAAATAAGCAATAAACAAGCCCTCTACCCATTAATTCCAGTGCGTTTACTATCTGTGCTGCGTATCCTCGGCGGAGAGGCCGTCGCAGTGGGTCCGCAGATGAAGATGTTCCGGCTTACAGCACCGAGCCAGCGTATTCTTCGCCTCAGTTTTACTGCACATCAGAGCCACTTGATATTTAGGATATTGCTCAGACTCAGTGTTTCAGCATTGCATACGTTTTATGCACCTCTAAGGTGATTCTGACTGCACTTTGGAAGCATATTCCACCCAAAAAGAAATTGAATCTTATACATATATATAGAGAGAAATGTTGTGTGTGAGCTTTATCCTTTTGTGTTATCTGTAGACAATCTGAAAACACGGCTCTGCGGTGGCAGGAGGAGCCAACAGCCCAACAGCACCCTTAGCAGTGCGTCTTTGTAACTCTGTTTGCTCTGTACAATGACGACTGAGGCAGGGATTTGTTGTGTTGGCATAATTTCAATCGCTCCCCCTGCTTTGCACCGCATTACAGACCCCGTCTGCCTGCACGCGTGTGAATTGCTGGGGGATTATTTGTTACGAGCCAAACTGATACTTTGCTTTAGGCGTGGCAGACAAGACATTCTGTGTTCCGGTCGTATGAATGAAAGGATGAGAGGAGGGAGGCTATCACGTAAGGTAATCTGGAATAGTGCTGTTTGTAGCAAAAACAAGAATGCGAATGCAGGAAATTGGCCCAAAAACAGGCAAGGCTGCCTGCTGTGACATAGAGAAATAAGATAAAAGTTGAAGCAGCGGGGGAGGATCGTGGTCCGACGCATTGTCAGTAGCTTCTTGTTCCTGTCAGTGCAGCCCCGTACGCTACAGTAGCGCGGTCCGTCTTACATCCTGCTTTCCTTTTTCCTTGACCGTGAACGAGGCTCACGACGTTGCGCTGTCTGAGCCGAAAAAATATGTCTCAGACAAGGATTTAGATGGGGCACTTCACTTTCTTGGTCGCACACATTTGTTCCAGCGATTTTAAATAGAAGTGTCACAGGATGCCATGGCCCCGGCCCTAAGAGGAACGCGTGGGCCGCTGGTCTGCTCTTTGCTGCTCAGAAAGGACCAGATTTGGCCCATTTGAGGAAGTGTCTGGGCTCTCTGGTGGATGCGTACACTGACTGCAGTGTGCAGCCGTGCTATACTTTCAGCATATAAGGAACAAGCGGTTTCTGAGAAGGGGGCTGATAAATGATGAGAATATTCTAAAACTTTGCAGAGAGAAAACCGTCCAGGTCTTGCAGTAAACGGAGCATTCATGCCACAGAACACTATGCTGAACACAGCCAAGGAGATGAACGCTCCAGCTGCCCCATGCCTCCTCTCACCCACACTAGATACTGACGTAGTTTTAGACCTCCACGGTCCTAAGAAAGGCTGTTCTGTACGTGGTAAAATAGCTGAACTTTGAGCTTTCAGCCGAGGTAATTTATCTTTCGAGTGGAGCTGGGTGCCGATCTCAGCAGCTCCCCGCCGGCTGAGGCTGCTAATTAATCTCCTCGGGGGCCGAGGCAGACACGCTGCTCTCAGGATGATGCATGAAAGGAACACGGCGGCACAGGTAAAACCAAGACAGAGGGACACTGCGGGGCCCGGTCCCTCTCTCTGCCTCGCTTGTTTCCTCGTTCCCACCTAAGTGAGGCTCCTATCCCTCTATCTCCCTCATCTTCTCCTCCACCAGCTCTGCAGCCTTTCCTCCATCCCTTCTTTCTGTCACCTCAGGTTTGTGGTAAATTACACTGAAGGGCTCTTGACTGTTAATCAGCCTCAACTTGCCATCTCTGCTCTGACCCAGATCTGAGTAAATGTCCATTATAATTTCAAATTTTATGAATGGGTCCCATGCAATAAACATTCGTGGATGCAGCCTCCGTAGTACAGCGTGTACAGCTGTATACTCCCACACTGATTGCTGAGTACAGCAGTTACATGGTGAAGTTATCTGCCCTGCTTCCTCTAATCTATCCGAGATGTTACATGTCGCCACATTTACCAGGGACAGCCTGCTGCTGCCCGTGATAGAACCACTTTTAAAAGCTCAGAGAATGGGAGAAAAACACTGCAAGGTGCTATGTAAATGACATGAAAAAAGAAATGTGTTTTGGTGAATGAGTTTTGCAGACTGTATGTCTCTGGTCTCTTTAGGTCTCATGGTCATTTGACCAATATCATATGTCACGTGACACAGTCGGGTGTCATCATGCCAGTGCTGACTATTGTACTATTATGTGACTATTTTAAGCTGTTTTATTCTGAACTGAGTTCATTTCCCGTTGCACATTTTTATGATATATTCACTTCCTAGAGCGGTTCCCCTCCTTAATTGCAAGTATAATGCAGTATAATAATAAGTAAAATAAAAAGTCGAAATGCATTATTCATGTTTATTCATAAGTTGGTGGATTAAATGGATTGTTTCCACTCCGAGGAGCACACACTGTTTCAACTGGAAGGGAACACAGAGAAACCCTCTCATGGCACAGTCTAAAAATCCACCCATGATCAAAGTTTGCATTCTTTCAATTCGCCGTAGCGAACAGGCTTCACTGTTTTGAGTCATTATTGTCTCTCTGTCGCCAGAGCTCGTCTTGAAAGCTGTTGATTTCACCCCCTGACCCGAGCAGCGCTCCACCAGCTGCTCGGTGTTTTTCACCTGCAGTGCCCCGCAGCCATATGTCCGCTTCGCTCTAAGAGTCTGAAAAGCTGGAAACACATCGCCCTGTCCCACGCCGCGGTGTGGCGCGTGCACTCGCCTTCCACTTAAACCTGGACTCCGCATTAACCCCCGTTTCAGATCCTGGACTGTTGATAAAAACATGACATCCTCTTTTCTTTGTTTTGAGCGCTGACGGCACCGGACTGCAGTTGTCAGTCAAAGAGGAACCTCGATGAGACACCACAACAAAAAAAAAAATGTGAACAAAAATATGTGGCGGTCAGTCTAGTCACGGCGTGAGCATGAGCTGTGAGCGGTTCTTCGAAATACGGCTGGAGACATGAGGAACAGTCATCCCATGATGATGACATGGCGGTGTTGTGATTTTTACCCACGAGAGGAGAGGCTTTGAGAATCGCACTTTGGTCGTGAGCGAGAAAAACGGAGCCGGAATGACGGGAGTCTGTCGGGCTCGCCTGCTGGCACGCCGCCGTGACGCTGGGCAGTGTTTGGCTCCTCTGCCCGTCTCGCTCCATCTGCTACGCTTCCAGTGTTTGCACCACGGAGCGGCGGGAGACAGCCGGCGGGCCGACTGTTCCAACAGCTCCACCTCCTGTCTTCCAGATAGGCCACCGGTCCCTCGCGCCTCCCCCCGCCCGGTGGAGCGGACCTGCTCGGCCGAGGCGTGGGGAGGATGGCAGGACGCGGAGCGTGTTCGTTTCCTTCTGTGAGATCTATTACGGCCTATCCAGGCTGCGCTGTTACGCTGCCCGCGCTTGTTCTCGTGCCTGCACTTTGAAAACAGTGGAATAGTGGGAATTTTACAAACCGCGGCGCGTCTGACTCCACGTTGACCTCGCCGCGTGTTCATTTGTGCTAGCTGTGTATTTGCCAAGCCTGCGAACGCATAAATGATATAAAGTGCGGCTCTTAATGCGCCTGCTTGAGTGAGGCACGGGGCACAGCCGTGTCTCCACCCAGCAGGACTGGCCTGCATCAGGGTAGGCAGCGGGGAATGTAAACGGAGAGAAGAGAGGGCCTGTTATTCTACCTCTCTGCTCGTCTCCGGCGCGTGAACGTTTAATCGCTCAGACGTGTGGTGTTTGCCTCCATCCATTCATGTGAGCGCCCTCCATTAGGCTGTGTTTACAGTGCCTAGGGGCCAGGGCCGCTCTCTGACGCTTGGCCCGGCCGCGCTCATCAATCAGGATGACTTCCTGGCCTGTGATCTCCGCCGCATGCCAGACACACCGCACACACGATTTCTGGGACGTTGCGCTCTTTTGTTGTTGCCCTACAACAGGCGGGATTCCTCACATTCCAGCCCTCTGAAGCACTTGCGATTCCCAGCCGTTGGGTCGTGTTCTTGTAGGTAAGACTTGTCATAGACATAGAGATATGTTGCGTGTTTTAACGCGGGTCCGTATAAGTCATGCTGCTGGGAAAACAGCGCGTGACCTAAAATGGTGACAAGCCACCTGTTAAAACCATAAAGCACAGACTTAAAAAGAAAAATGCCTTAAAACATGACTTGTAATTCGGTAATCTCTCTGCGGTTTAGATGACACATTTTCACGTGTTCAAAAGACGGGAGCCGCGCACAGAGATTTGTGCTCCGTGGCACAAGCACTGTTGTGAGTTTGTTTGAAATATTCCTATAAATAGGTCACGTCATCTCGGCAAAGCCGTATCTGACATATGAAAGTTTCTGTGTTGCTGTGGCTGATAGGAACAGGTTCTCACGTGCGGCGCAGAACCGATTCGCAACCCCCGTAATTAACCTCTCGCTGTTCCTCAGGTGCCGTGTGTCAGGTGTTGTGGGTGTGTGGTGTTGAAATATGCTGAGCTCCTCTCTGTCTCTCCGTCGCCGTGCAGTGGGTGGACGGGTAAGAATGAAGGCAAAGGTGCCAAAGGTGCAAAAGTAGAGACAAGCGGCACGTGACTGTTTTTCTTCTCCTCCTTTTTTGCCATGTGCGCAGTGACGCATTCGCTATGGATGCAGGGCGCAGTAACTGTCAATTTCCGACCCCGCTCAGCGCCATTATTTTGGCCATACAGTCACATTAGCTGTTTCCTTGTTTCTCTTTCTCTCTCATTTCCTCGGTTGCCTGCGACTGCACTGTACTACAGCATCCGCTAATGCAATCCCGGCGATTTAAACAAGCGAACAGACTCGGCAGGCAAACGATGCATGAGGAAGCGAAAAGGACTCACAAAAAAAAAAAATGTCGCAACTGAACCGATTTAGGGAACCACAGTGCTACAGTAGTAGTGTTCGGCCGAGCGTTTAGTTCCACGGCTCGCACGCGTTGTGTACAGCGTGTGGGGACGTACCGAGACACAGTAGCGTTGAATGATACGAAAACCTGGCTGGGCTATAATGTTTAGCAGGCTAACCAGAGCCAGCAGACGTTGAAATATTTAAGTCTGGACTTACAGTAAGTGGTGGGCCAGCAGTATAACTCTGCCTTACCTGAACCCACACAACCGGAAGCTCCGGTCCTCTCCTCCATGTTTTTCATTTCATGTGCCGGTCATTGGCACCGTGCTACTTACCAGGGGACCTTGATTAGACCCTGTATTTCTTTACAAAGAGAGGAAACCCATCAATAATGACCCAATTGGTTGCATCTTTACAGAACCTGCACGTGTTTTTCTTTGGGTTTTTTTCTTCCAATTTCCCCACCTCTAGCTGGACGGGTGAGGTGTTGCGCTTGTTTGTCTGCGCTGACCCAGATGAAACCCACAAATTGATGCCGTGCACGAAGAAGCTCCGGCGTGGAAGTAGGTTGCATCGTCTCCGCGAGTGGAACTTTTTCCTCGGCTGCAACACTGCAGGGAGCGTGCTATATTTATAATGGTGCAGAGAGACACTGCAATTGCCCTGTGCTGCGCCCGCTCTGCCACATGCGTGGTCAGAACAAAAGCACCACAGTTGGTTATCTGCTAATGTGTCAAAGCAGCACGGTCTCGCCTCATTCTCCAGCCCGCTGCAGTCTGGACAGTGTGCAGCCAGGCTTGGTTTGAAGCCATACATTTGCTTTATGTTTTGCCCCCGGCGCGACATACCAGAGGCAGATTTGTCCGTGTTTCAGAGGACCACCTATGAAGACGTTTGTCCTCTCCACGTGAACTGTTTAAATGGATGAAACAGACTGAGAAGAGTGCGTGTTTAGTTCAGTTTGACTTGAAAGCTTGTCCGATTGTTTAAAAGCGCAGCGTGTGATTGTGATTGAAGACTGAGTTTCTCGTAACGCTGCATCGTAGAGGCGGCAAGGGGGGAAGATGGATCAAGATTTCAGGTCCAGCACGTGAACATGATCCAGATTGATTTCTGGTTCCCGGCAAAGCTAAAAAACCTCCCAGCATGATGGCGAAGCACAGCTGAGGTCCGGTAGTTGTGGATAAGAGCAAAATGAGGGAGCGGAGTTTGGCACGTGAACGCTGAGTGATGGCCGTGTGGCAGAGGAGCGGGGGCTGCTGGCGGACCCGATGACAGCTTGTTTTCACTGGCCCCTGAGCGAGATGTGAGGAGGGAGGGGGGGGGTGAGTGTAGTAGGACCAAGGGATGGAGAGGGAAACGGGAGTGGGAAATAACAGTGATGAATAGCACAAAAGAAACAAAACAGCAAGCAGAGACAGGGATGAAGGAAGAGGGTAGAAGGAAATGTGAGAAACTGTGGAGAAGAGAGAGGGAGGGAGACAGGGAGGAGGAGGGGGGGCTCAGTATCTCTGGGTAGAGCTCGTTCACCCGCAGAGTCCGCCGAGGTGCGCCTGAGCGGAGGCGCCTGCTGATTGGTGGAGAGCGATGCAGCTCTCTCCCCTCCCCCCGTGAAGAAAGAGGTGCAGCAGAAACGTCAGACCCAGACAGCACAAGACTCAGCCGCGGAGGCAACGTGCTCTGCTGAAGCTCTCCCTGAGATGCAGCCCTCGGAGCATCCGGAGGCAGACTAGAGGACGGCCTCGCAGCCTCGTCCCAGCGGGAACCTACCCTAGCTGATCACGCCCCGGCCGAGATTTGTTGTTTTTTTTTCCCCGTCCGCTCCTCGTCCGTCCCCCGCGTGAGCAGAGCAGCCGGCGGTCACCATGGGCAGGCAGGGGCACGACACCTCTGCCGCAGCGCCCGGGATGCGGATCCAGCGCTCCCAGAGCAAGATGAGCCTGTCGGCGTCGTTCGAGGCGCTCGCCGTCTACTTCCCCTGCATGAACTCCTTCGACGAGGAGGATGGAGGTGAGGTGGCGGCCAGCCGCGGGGCACGGCGGCGCAGGCAGGGGGGGGGGCTGGATTTAGGATTAGTGGGAAGACGCCGGGACGCCTATTGCAGGCAGAACTGGGCCAGGTTGAGGGCTGTAATTAGTTTAATTAGGACAACACTGTAATAATTTAATTAGAATGATAATGACCTGCCCGGGCTCTGTAATATGAATGAAAATTGATGTCTCCTCGAGAGGTTTATCTCCCAGGCTTGTGCTTTCTCTATCCACTCTGTCCACTGCTGTGCTGGTGCCAACACGGATGCTGATTGGGACCTGTCTGGCGGCCGGGACGTTCTCTCCTTACAACCAATACTTCTTCCATCCAGCTGAATTTAAATCTGACTCTTTAGCAGCATGAATAACCATTATTGAGGATCTTGTTGGTAGTTGTCTGATCGTTGTCTGATCAGTGTCAGGGCCTGGCAAATGCAGATTGACAGTGGAGAAGATTTCAGCGGCACATTTCTCTTGACTTGGCTTTTTTCGGGAACAATTTCACACACTTGCATTCACAAGTCCACCAATGGCCAGCAAGCTGCTCCACTCTGAATGAGACCGTTTGTCCAACTTTAAGGCCAGTCTCGCATTCATTGCAATTGCAGGAGTATGTTGTTTCTGCATGAGCATGATGTTTAAATGTGAGCCAGTTTGTCTTTACTTGAAAAAAGTCCTTGTTATAATAAGTGTAAAAAGTTAATGACTTTCATTCAAACTGTTACCTCAGAATCAACCGTGACTTGTGACAGAGCAATTTTAAAATGTCATTGATTCATATCAACTATAGCCAAGGGGCCATATCTAAGCGTTTTCATCAGCAGTATAAATGCAGGCATTTGCATTTCCTAATGTGTTCGGCAAAGCAGGAGAGCAGATTCCCTCTGCCTGAAGTGCCGTGTTTCTACCTTGATTTATAATGGCCTACTGGCCGCTGATTGTCGAGGTCTGTGAGCTGCGGCTTGCTGCAGACGTCAGAGACGACCTCTGTCTTTGTCTCCCTTTGTGATATGTGAAGAGCAGGAAGAGGAGGCGGACGCAGGCTGAATAACCAAGATTTCCAGGCTGAATGGCCGCACGTCTGTTTTATGTTCCACTGTGTGAGCGAAGCAGAGGGAGCTGTGTCTCTTCACCTCGGCTCCTCCGGTTGGTCGAGGCCAGATAGAGGAGGAGGAGAAGGAGGAGGAGGAGGAGGAGGGGGACAGAGGTTGTCGGGGGCCACACACAGGGGCCCCTGAGGAGGCTGGCTGAAGAACGCTGTCGTCTAGATGGATTCATTAGAAGTTACTAAGGGAAATATTGGGCGAAGGTTACATAAGATGGATGGACAGCTTATTGGTTCATTAGTTTGCGCCCGGGGGTTTCAGGCAGTGAGCTGACGGTAACTCGCTGTTATTATGTTCGGCCTGACTTGGCAGTGATTATCTGACCTCTGGGAAATATCGTGATTTCTCATTTTGCTTTGAAATAATTGCAGGTGTGAAAAAGCAAGTCCGTAGATCTAGTATTTGCTGTGTCGTTTCATAATTGGAGACCGTGTGCTCAAAATACAGATCATTAATTAAGCTTATTATGTTAATCATCCAGCACAAACAGGATGCCTACTGCGTCCCACTTCATTTTTGAGCCCTTCAGCATCCCTGCTGGATGTTGGGATGACTATTTATCGTGATCATTGCTGAGCTCTTTTTCTTTTTTCCGTCTTCTTTCTTCTCGGGATATGATAGCGGCGGTGCTACGCTGTGCACTATGGGCATTCGTACCTCTGTGTAGGAATATGTGCGTGTGCCACAGGCACAACCACGTGGTCCTGTCCTGCAAGCGCGCTGTCATCCAGGCAGGTGGAGAGGAGCTAATGGAGAGAGTCAGCTGTCATCTTGGATCAGTGGGGATGGGGAGGCGGGCGCCAGATCGGCTGTAGATGGAGCTCGGACTCGCTGCTAGTCTGTTCCATTCATTGGAGCCGAAGTGCTGCTCGTTCAGTTTGTCCGTCCCAGAGTGAGCTCCTGAGCGGCACTAGCTTAAAGGTTCACTCTCAGGGTATTCTGGCTTTTGTTTACTCCTCTGATATGATCCCTCTCAATGAACACAGACATGCCGGCAACAATCCATGTGAATACAACTCGCCCCGATGAGTCACAAAGTGATTCGGTGCCACGGACTGACAATTTCCCTCTCTCTCTCTCTCTTTCTCTCTCTCTCCTTCCATCTTGCTGTCTTTGTCTGTGTCTGCTGTGCGTGCAGAAGCAGGAGGCAAGAAGTTGCGCAGCACGATCCAGAGGAGCACGGAGACGGGCCTGGCGGTGGAGATGAGGAGCAGGATGACTCGGCAGGCCAGCCGGGAGTCCACAGACGGCAGCATGAACAGCTACAGCTCCGAGGGAAAGTAAGGAGACGAGCACACACACACACACACACACACACTCAACAGTGGATCACTCCTGTTCAACATCAGTCTTCCCAGTCCGTGTGACGTTTTACTGGCTTTGCCTTGTGTCAACAAACCTGCGCCTTGCATCGTCTCCATGGTAACCCGTGTCCTCGCCTTTTTCAGTCTCATCTTCCCTGGAGTCAGGCTCTCCTCGGATGCCCAGTTCAGTGATTTCCTGGACGGTCTCGGCCCTGCCCAGCTGGTTGGACGACAGACGTTGGCTACTCCACCGATGGGTGAGCACCCATAGAAACCTTTGATGTCCCACATATCAGCGCAGTAGGCCCAGAAATAGCTCTTCTGTTCTGTGGTAGAAATATTTTTTGTAATCTCCGCTCCTCAGGTGACATCCAGATTGGTATGGTGGAGAAGAAAGGAGCACTGGAGGTAGAGGTCATCAGAGCCCGTGGCCTTGTGGGAAAACCAGGTTCCAAGGCACTGCCAGGTAGCTCTCTTAGCACAGGAAACTGAGCAATCGAGTGTTGATCTCGGACCGAAAAACACATGTCTTCAGAGGCATTGTAGCGACGAGTTAACTTTTTCCCGCCTCTTCCCCCAGCACCATACGTAAAGGTCTACCTTTTGGAAAACGGAGTCTGCATAGCCAAAAAGAAAACAAAAGTAGCAAGAAAAACCTTGGATCCTCTTTACCAGCAGCAACTGCCGTTTGAGGAGAGTCCAGGAGGGAAGGTTTTACAGGTAAGGGAGGTCTCTCAGTAATTGAAGCTGGCGCTCCCAATCAATCTTGCCAATACGAGTGAACGTCCGGCTGTGAAAAATGGTGTCGCGCTCCCCGGTGATGTGGCTGTCTGTGTTCCTCTCCCTAGGTCATCGTTTGGGGCGACTATGGACGCATGGACCATAAATCATTCATGGGAGCAGTTCAGATACTGTTAGACGAGCTGGACCTGTCCAACATGGTGATTGGCTGGTTCAAGCTCTTTCCTCCCTCCTCACTGGTGGACCCTACTCTGGCCCCACTGACAAGAAGAGCTTCCCAATCCTCACTGGACAGTTTCTCTCGGTCATAGCAGCGTGCGGACTGATAGCGTTGTTGTAGCAGCCAGTGTTGCGATCGCAGGTCACGCCCCCCGGTTACACTGCATGCTTGATGTTGTGTCTTCTGAGCCTGTTTCTAGGGGTGCAAACGTGATCCTGTGTTTTAAGCAAAAACGTCGCACACATTGTCCTCGAGGCGAAGCGTGTTGCAAGCGCCTGGCGGCCGGGGATTGCCGGATGTTGTTGTTGTTGTTTGGAGGAAGCTGGAATGAACTCCTTAGCACGAGGAATCGCTCAGTTCCAGGTTTTCATCCAATTCGAAGCCATGGGGGTCAGCGCTGGGAACTAAACGAGTTCTACAGAAGCCCTTTTCGAATGAAATATAAATGTTCTGCTTTGAATTTTTGTTTTTTTTGTTTCGTTCCGTTCACATTTGTTTTCGTTTTTTGTTTTTTTGTTTTTTTGTTTTTTTTTTCTTTTAATGTCAATGTACTTGTATGAAGGGGTGACAGTGTTTCTAACCAGATGCTTGGTCACGCCACGCCAACAGACCCAGCTGTGTAGATGGAGTTATGGAGACCATCACTTTAGGTGAGGTGTGTCCCAGGTTGTATCCACACTCCCCCCCCCAGACTCCAAAAGAAAAGGCCCACAATCCTCTAGGTTTATGTACTAAATCAAACTGTCCTGGTCAATGGCCAGAAAGACTTTAAAGTCAATCGGAGGCAATATGAAGTGGCTACCATCGACACTCCACAGAATATACAGTAACGATCCAGACCCCATGAAAAGATGTACAATCCACCATCGTTCTTTCTCTGTTGATATATTGTATGAAAATTAAATGAGAAAAAAAATATTTTTTCCCTTTTTAGTTCATTTGCATGAACACAAATTTAGCTGAATTAAAAAAAAAAAAAGAAAATTATTTTCTTGAGGCTGCAACTTGCAAAAAAAAAAGACGAAGAAAAATAAACAAAACAGATCAGCCATTTTCAACAGTTTATATTATTTTTAAAGATAAATTTCACTAGTGCATGGTTTTCAAGGGGAGTGAATGCAACATCGTGATTAAAAAAAAAAAGACATTGTTTATCATTCTTTAGACCATTCATGCGTCTGTGTTTTGCAGACATGCAGATAAGGGAAACTTAAAGGAAACTTTTGGAGTTATTTAACAGAAAATGTTTATGTGACAAAAAGTGATAATGAAAATAAATGTAAATTATTTATTTCATTGTAAAAGGCTCCTGCCTTATAAAGATTAACATTATGTGCAAATTGTACATGTTTCTCTTTTTCTTCCTTGTCCCAGGGTACTTCTCATTGTACTATTCATTGCTACCATTGTTCAGTCCCCTGATATTGTCCAGATTTTAGGACTGGTGGTTCTTTTACAGTTCTGTATTGTTTCGGTATGTATTTTCTTTTGGATTTGATTTATTTAACAAGCATGTTGAAAAGGATTTTCTGCAACATGGCTTGGGCACACCTTACAGTAACTCAGCATGTTTTGATAAAGATGATATTTGGAATTTTTGCAGTTTCTTGTACAGTGCATGTCAACTTCATTACTTTTCTCCCTCACCTTAAATTGAACTCTACAACAAATTAGTTCTTGGTCTTCCACGGCCAGCTATTGAAGTTTTAACGAAAAAACATTCCACCCCCAAGGTCATATTTTCTTTCAGGTTTTTGAGAAAAAAAAAAAGTGACAAGGAAAATATTTTATAATTAATGGAGGTTGACGAAACAGTTGTGATTGCAAGTGTATTTTATTTCAGTATTGTCGACGAACATGCAAAAATAATCTGTATTGGTACAGCAAGAGGTCTATACCTAATCAAGAGGCAGCAAACATGCAAGAGACGCGCGTTGCTGTAGTTCAATCTTACAGGCACTGTTTGTGAAGATGAGCTAATCACAAGTTCAAATAACAAGGGATATTGCCACAGAAAATGTTTTTTTTTCTTGTTTTAATGAAAATGAAATTAATTTACTATATTTTTGTTAGTTTTATTTAAAAGCCAAGACCAGTTTATTTTTTATTTTCTATTTTTAGTAATTATAAATACTTCTCATGTCTGGGGAGTAGATGAATCTTATAGTTGCAGTATGTCTGAATGAAATGAAATGAGGCATTATTCCTTTTCCACGTGACAACATTATGTTTTAATGTCCAGGAAATCTCGTCGCTGTAACAAGCTACAGTATATATTTTCATTTTGGTTTTCATTGTACATACCTTTAGATGTCAGAATTTGAATAAACAAGCTACCAGGAATAGGTTGATAGACTCCTTTGGAATAGGAAAAATGCCTCACATGATGACAAAGACATATGTTATTTATCCTTTTGAATGCCTTTTAATTTTCTCTTTTTGGTGCAATGTGTTAATACCAAGGCTATGTCTTGGTTAAGTATGGTTGAGTACAGAGATTTATGTAAGTTATTTTTCAAATTAAAAATAAAAAATTGATATTACACTGATGCCAAGTGTTGGCTAATTATGTGATACACAAATGGCAGAAATGGCACATTGGGTAAGTCATGTATTCACTTATACATTCAGGTAGATTTACTTTGCAGCACTATAAGAACAGATAATTTAATAACCTGCAAAAATGACATTACGTAACATAAAATATGCTAAGAAAATTCTCCCTGTTTCACCAGCCAAACTACACACAAGCGCAAGTGAAATATGGATAAGACAGAATGTTAAAATGGCTAAAAATCATTTTGATGAATAAATTAGTCACTTCTGAGACCAAAACAGCAAAGTCAATAATAATGATAGATATCGCATGCAATCGATAAATAAAAGTGTGGGAGCAGCTGTTTTCGCACCGCTTTGCTCGGTAACTCAGCCCTGCAAACCTCTGTGCAAAGAAAGGACTGAGACTCTGTCCAAAGGTTGGCTGTGATTTTCTAAACCTGGGTTAGTGATCCCGCTGCTGAGGCACTGGATTTTAGAGTATGCCAAGCCAAACCATGACATTCTTGTGCTACGATAAACTGAAATGAATGAGAAAAATATGAACATTTCCTTTGGCGAGTGCTGTTGAGCCTTTTTAGACACAGTTTCAAACTGACCTTAAAGTTCAAGGGGAACTTCTAAGATTACACACACTCATTTGCCTTTTTTCATCCTACAATGGGGAAATTTCAAGTAAAGTGACAGCATGTTTTCTTCTAGCAAGTGATATGCATGTTTCTCTTCATACAGTTGTCCAGATATAGGACAGCCATAACTGGGTTATCTCTATTAGTGTTCTTATGGTGTTTTCATTTTCAGAAGCCGGTAGAACACCATCTTGGGGCTTATCCAGTAAATTGGACAGGATACCATTTATTCACACTTCTATGTCCTATTAACAACAAAGTCAAGGGTCTAGTTGACCAGAATTTTATCCTGGGGGCCTGACCTTTTGGGGTGGCATCTCATTGGCATCCTTGTGATCCCTCCACCACCCAACAAACAGCTAAGTTCGGGCTTGCATACCTGAACATAGATGGGTTTAGGCAAATTGAGGTGCAGAGTTGTGGTCTGGTATTATGTCAGAATCTGCCTCTGTTCAGATTCACCTGTTTCTTACATGCATTTCACAATTGAAAATGTATCCATTAATGAGGACCTGCTGGAGACTGTAGAGACTGTTGCTGAAAACTGCTATAAAAGGGTTTGAGTTGAGGGAAAGTTCTCTCTTCTTTCCCTCTAAATTGTGTTCTAAGTAACTGAAAGCTGAACAAAATGCAGTCCTTCCACGAAGTCAGCCTCAATTCGTATGATTCATACGACTCTCTTAGTGGACGAGAAAGAGCTGACTGGGCAGTCACAAATTGGTGAGATGGAGAAATGTGATGGTGAAGTTCCTCTTTTAGCTGTATATACAGACACTGCAAACTGCATGCACAAGAAGACACTTCAGGCTTCACAGGGCAGGTTTGTGCTTTTATTTCATTTAATTGTAATTCACAACAGACATACCACACACACTAGTTTAACATTCAAAATACATGTGTTCAGGTATAAACTAAATTATGATTTAGAATTTTAAAAATGATATCTTGGGAAGTCATCCACGTTACCTTTCCTTTTTAAGTGCATTGCACCCCAGTCTTTGGTAGACTAAGACTCAAACTTCAAATTCAAGTACAAATGCAAATATAAATGAATATGCAACTTTTCTACATAAAATTGTCCTCAAAACTAACTAGAGCCTTCCAAAACCTTTCTGCAATCTTTTACCATATTTATGTGTAGTTTCATTGTTTCAGCACATAAATATTTGTAGTCAAACATTAAAATGCCAAAACAATATGATAATTCTGACAAGGTGCCATAAACTGCATGCTAGTATGAGAAAACAACTATATTTTTCTGGGATTTCTCTTTTTTTTTCAAGTGAATATGGGCCTGAAGGATGTTGGCTCCCTGGCTGTGGATGTTTTCACGACAGGTCAAAGAGATGGCTGCCAAAGGACTCTCCTCCTCCTCCTCACCTGCAGCCTCTTCAGCCTGTTGCTCAGCTCCCTGCTCATCCTGTACCTCCTGTTCAGCCTGAGCTATGGGCTGGCAGTGGTTGGAGGGATTGCTGGCTGCTTCGGGACACTGCTGACTGTTGCCCTCTTTCTATCTCAGAGGATGAGGTGCCTCGGGACTCTGTTTGTGATCTCCGTTTTCATGAAGAAGAGTCGCAACCTGCTCCTGACAGCCGGGACCAGCTTGGTAGTTTTTAGGAACATCAGGAACACATTGGAGAACCTGACGAGCCTGGTCAGGAGCATGATTTGCAACCTGAAGGCCAAGGAAGAAGCCATCCAAGATTCATTCAATAACTATGAAAAGTTGTCAAAGTGGCTAGAAGATAGACTTGGAGAGTTTAAACAAGCATCACTGATAACTTTTGACTTTAGATTGAGTGTATCATCCAGAGTGGAATCTGAAGAGTTCGAGGAGAAACTCAGTGAAGCAGAGCAGAAGCTGAATCAAACCATAAGGCACGTACAGTCCAACATGCATATTATCTCCTCTGTTGTCGAAAGACTGTTTCCAGCCATCAGCTTCATTGTGCTTATGGTGTTTATAACACTGCATATAGGAAGATTCTGCAATGACATTAAGTATGAGAACTGGTTCATCAGCAGCAGATTTGTTAGTTTTGACAAGGAGCAGAAGGACAAGGGGAAGCCCCACGTCCTCCCCCTCACAGAGGAGGAAGAGACACTGTACCCCACCATCCCCTCTGCCCGTCCCACCATCACAGAGGGGAAAGCCATGCTGAAATTTGGAGTTCCAGTCATCTTTCATTTTGTAATTTGGTTCATTTTCATAGGTCTGGATGCCTTAATGTACTATTTTGTTGAGACTGTGGCAACAAGGTTTTCAGAGCTGGGACCAGTCAATGTGCCATTGTCTGTGCGGTTTCAGGTAAGTATGTTCATGAAACCAAAATGTTTCTGCATTTACAGTGTGGGTTCCAGTGAGACAGCATCTAAGTCCCTGTTCATTAATCTTCTTAGGGGAATGCAATGTTGGGACAACTACCAGTTAAAGATAGCTCCAAAACAAAAGACTTTCCTTACTCTATGACACCAGTGGAGAAGAAGTGTCTTCCTCAACCAAAGCTGCTGCTCTCTGACTCTGTGGTTCCTCTGGCTGTCATCCTGGTCATCCTGCTCATTATGGCTCTGGTAGCTCCCAAAGTGTCCCAGCTCAGACTGTTGCTGTGTGAGCGCTTCTTCTCTACTGCTGCAGAGGCCAGAGTCAAACACCTGCATGCCAAAATCCTGAGGAGGAGAGTGAAAAAAGCAACGTCCCAACTCGAACCTGTCCAATCCAAGGTAAAGATTATTTAGTATGTTCGGAGATTCTTGAGCCAAATGCAAAACTAACATGTCTTTCTTTATTTTTTCACATTTCAGCCACAATTGCATTTGCCACAGTTGCCTTTGCCCTTCAGACGTAAACAGGATGCAGAAAGTAGAGTGTGACCGGCCTCTCTGCTTCATCTATTTCTTTTTGCTTTTTGCTTCGTTTCTTTGTTTGTTGACAAAAACGCAAAACAAAAAAACATGAAAACTCTGGGTTGAGAAAAAAAAATATTATTGCCATTTTATTACTATTTAAACTATTTCAGTTTAACTATTTCACTTTAAAACGCAGAAAGTAAACTGTGACAAAAAATAAATGCCTCGCAGTTTTATTATATGGGTGGTGAGCGTGACCTAACCAAATACTGTTGATCTGAGATCCTGTTTGTCAATGTAAATCAAGCCTGCCAACCAACTGTTTTTGTGGGAATAAAACTATAATGGGTTGCAGCTTTGATTTTGTTGTATGAATGTATGTCTCCCTTTGGTCTTGGTAATTCCACAGATAAACTGCATTTGAATAATTGTACTAACATTATCTGGTTTCAGTTTCGTGCCCAGGTATTTGCTGAAAAAAATAATGTGCACCATCAAGTGCAAGTGTTCTAAGAAAGGAAAGCTGAACAGAATGCAGTTCTTCCATGAAGCCAATCTCGATTCTTATAGGAGGACTCTCTTACTGGATGAGAAATACTTGACTGGGCAGTCACAAATTAATGAGATGGAGAAATGTGGCGAAGTTCCTCTTTTAGCTGTATATACTGACACTGCAAGCTACATGCACAAGAAGAGACTGCAGGCTTCACAGAGCAGGTTTGTGCTTTTATTTCATTTAATTCTAATTCACACACGCACACGCACACGCACACGCACACACACACACACACACACACACACACACACCAGTTTAACATTCAAAAATATATGTGTTCAGCTTAAAATTAAATTACTAATTAAGATTTTGAAAAATTATATCTTAGACTTAGATTTAGAGCCTTCATCATCATTGAACAGTAGTACAGAGTACATAAGCACAATAAAATTTGGGGCACAGCTCTCCTTTTTGTGCAAAGATCAGATAAATGATAAAACCTAAATATATACATATAAAGAACTTAACAACGCTGTATACAAATGAAATTACTATAGACAGGACTATGATCACACGCTTTGCTGGAGATCAATTAAACTTGAGTGTGCGTATGTATTTTTCTCACTGAATATTGCACTTATGCTTGCTATTATTGAGAAAAGGGGAAACGACTTATTGCACACATCCATGACTGACAATTACTGCACGTATTACTTGTTTACTGCACATTGCATAGCTTATTGCACTTGACCCTTGGTTGAAACAACACAGGATTGTGTCATATGTTTGAGTTGTCAAGGACTATGGCCCTGTAGTAAAAACTGTCTCCGAGTCTGTTAGTCTGTGCCTTTAGCACCCTGAAACGTCTGCCAGAGGGCAGCAGCTGAAACAGCCGATGTTCTGGGTGTGCGCCGTCTCTCAGGATGTTTCGTCCAGTCATGAGACAGTGGGTGCTGTCGAGGTCCTGTAGGGAAAGTAGAGGGTGGCCGATGATCTTCTGGCCGGTGTTTCTAGCCCCCTGTTGTGCCTTCCTGTGTGCCATGGTGCACCTGGCAAACCACACAGAGAGTGGTCATGTCGGCAGTCATGTCCAATTTACCTCTGTTTTTTAGTGCATTGCATTCCAATCATTGAACTCAAACTACAATTTCAAATATAAATGCAAACATTAATGAATATATAACTTTTCCACGAAAAATTGTCCTCAGAACCAGTTGACACCCTCGGATACCTTCCTGCAATTTTCTGCAATCTTTTACCATGTTTATAGGTATTGTCATTGTTTTGACACATAAATATTGTTTGCCAATTATGGAAAATGACAATATTTTTCTGAGATTTTTTTTTTTTTTGAGTGAGTATGGGCCTGAAGGATGCTGGCTCCCTGGCCGTTTGTGCTTTTATAGTATGTCATGCATTTTCATTTAGATTGTATTTTAACATTCCAATACATTTCCAGGTTCTAATTCTGACAGAGGGTAGTTCAGCTAGTTCAGTGGTTCAGTTGTGCGACTGTGTAGATCTGCAATTGTGGGTTCTCTGAACCTCTTTGTCTCAGCATTTCCCCAATATCTCAAATTCAGGATGCATCTCCCTTGGGCTGCAATCAAACAGAACATCTTCGATGTTGGCTCCCTGGCTGTGGATGTTTTCACAACAGGTCAAAGAGATGGCTGCCAAAGGACTCTCCTCCTCCTCCTCACCTGCAGCCTCTTCAGCCTGTTGCTCAGCTCCCTGCTCATCCTGTACCTCCTGTTCAGCCTGAGCTATGGGCTGGCAGTGGTTGGAGGGATTGCTGGCTGCTTCGGGACACTGCTGACTGTTGCCCTCTTTCTATCTCAGAGGATGAGGTGCCTCGGGACTCTGTTTGTGATCTCCGTTTTCATGAAGAAGAGTCGCAACCTGCTCCTGACAGCCGGGACCAGCTTGGTAGTTTTTAGGAACATCAGGAACTTGTCAGAGAACCTGACGAGCCTTGTCAGGAGCATGATTTGCAACCTGAAGGCCAAGAAAGAAGCCATCCAAGATTTATTCAATAACTATGAAAAGTTGTCAAAGTGGCTAGAAGATAGACTTGGAGAGTTTAAAAAAGTATCAGCGATAACTTTTGACTTTAGATTGAGTGTATCATCCAGAGTGGAATCTGAAGAGTTCAAGGAGAAACTCAATGAAGCAGAGCAGAAGCTGAATGAAACCATAAGGCACGTACAGTCCAACATGCATATTATCTCATCCATTGTCGAAAAACTGTTTCCAGCCATCAGCTTCATTGTGCTTATGGTGTTTATTGGGCTGCACATAAGAAGATACTGCAAAGACATTAAGTATGAGAACCGGTTCATCAGCAGCAGATTTGTTAGTTTTGACAAGGAGCAGAAGGACAAGGGGAAGCCCCACGTCCTCCCCCTCACAGAGGAGGAAGAGACACTGTACCCCACCATCCCCTTTGCCCGTCCCACCATCACAGAGGGGAAAGCCATGCTGAAATTTGGAGTTCCAGTCATCTTTCATTTTGTAATTTGGTTCATTTTCATAGGTCTGGATGCCTTAATGTACTATTTTGTTGAGATTGTAGCAACAAGGTTTTCAGAGCTGGGACCAGTGAATGTGCCATTGTCTGTGCGGTTTCAGGTAAGTATGTTCATGAAACCAAAATGTTTCTGCATTTACAGTGTGGGTTCCAGTGAGACAGCATCTAAGTCCCTGTTCATTAATCTTCTCAGGGGAATGCAAGGTTGGGACAACTACCAGTTAAAGATAGCTCCAAAACAAAAGACTTTCCTTACTCTATGACACCAGTGGAGAAGAAGTGTCTTCCTCAACCAAAGCTGCTGCTCTCTGACTCTGTGGTTCCTCTGGCTGTCATCCTGGTCATCCTGCTCATTATGGCTCTGGTAGCTCCCAAAGTGTCCCAGCTCAGACTGTTGCTGTGTGAGCGCTTCTTCTCTACTGCTGCAGAGGCCAGAGTTAAACACCTGCATGCCAAAATCCTGAGGAGGAGGGTGAAAAAAGCAACGTCCCAACTCGAACCTGTCCAATCCAAGGTAAATATTATTCAGTATGTTCGGAAGTTTTTGAGCCAAATGCAAAACTGTAACATTACTTTCTTTTTTCCCATTTCAGCCAGAATTTCTGCCACGACTGCACTTGCCACAGTTGCCTTTGCTCTTCAGACGCAAACAGGATGCAGAAAGTAGAGTGTGATCAGCCTCTCTACTTAATGTTTGTCTTTTTGCTTGTTTTTTTGTTTGTTTACAAAAACAAAACAACATGAAAACTCCGGGTGGGGAAAAAAAGTGTTACTATATTGTGTTACTATATATTTTTCCTACTATGTCGCCAAACCAAATATGCCGCCGGGAAGGCTTGGCAGGAAGACAACACATAGCCTCCCGTTAGCTCCCAGTCTCACTTTACTACACTGCTGCTCCCACGGCTGGGCCTGCCTGCAGTGAGCTGGCAACCCAGGAATAGTGACCAGCTCCAGGTGGTGATGCTAGCATAGCCAGGGAGATGTACCACAGGATGGTTGGGAGAGAGAGTACAGAGCCTTGTGCCTGGTAGCAGTGAAGCAGTGTTTCTGTCTTATTAAGCCTATTTAGACATTTGACGCGGATTTAAGTAAAGGGAACAACAAAAAAGTGGGTGCAAAATTTGTCGCAAAAATTGAGATAATGACACCACAAAATTGCAAAAATCACCAAAAAAACTTGAAATCCTGGGGGGACTGCACTTTAATGAGCAGAAGGGTGCACTGTGACAAAAAAAGCAATTCTTCGTAGTATAATCCTTCGTATTGTACGGGTGGTGAGAATGACCAAACAAAATCCAGTCAACCTGAAATCTTGTTTGCAAATGTGAATCAAGTAGTAAAACTTTATTGGGTTGCAGATTTGATTTTTTTGTATATCTCCCTTTACGCTGATGATGCCATGTTGTTCCACATTAGTTCTACCTTCCCAATAAGTCTTATAACATCACAAAGTCAATGAATGTATCCTGTGATTTTTTTTCTTTTCTTTTTTTGCTTTGTGTGCAATTTTAATGCACAGTGTGATCGATTTTATTGCTTTTTATGCCAGTTGTGAAATAATGATAGATTCTCATGTCGCGATCTTGTGTAGATTTTTTTAATGACTGTATATGTGATAATTGTTTAATAAATAAGTCTCTTCAGAGTCAGAGTCCTGCTCAGTCACTTCCCTCATGCTTACCACACCCCCTGCAGAATTCACTTCTTACAATCACTGTGGCAACTCACCAGTTAACCTGGTATTTAGTCTGCCTTTGCCCCCGACCATGCTCCTGTCCAGCTCTCCGGGGAACGACATGACGCCGAACACGCCGCTTCCTATATTCCACATGCTTGATCCTCAGCAGACTTACCTTGTCGCCTCGGTGACAAGGGATCTGGAGGAGAGGGTCAGAGTGGCCACCCCGAATTAACCTGGTCCCAGCTCCTGCCTGCCTCCAGAGGTTCGATCAGAGCCACTGCAGTGGGCCCACTCTTCCCATTTTATGTGCCACCCTGGAGTACAGTGATCGCCTCATGCAGTCTTGTAGCAGTTCTGGTGGCCTTGGGGAGGATGTTCAGAGTTTCGTACAGACCTGCTCCTTCTGCAACTGTCACAAGACTTTTCGTCATACTCCTGCAGGATTGCTCCAACCACAACCCATTCCACACCGCCCATGGTCTCACATATCTCTGGACTTCACCACAGGATTACCCCCATCTGCCGGCAACACAGTGACCTGACCATTGTTGACAGATTCAGCAAGTTGTGTCATTTCATTCCACTGGTCAAGTTACCCTCAGCGAAGGAGATCAGAACTGGTCCTGCTCCATGTATTCTGCTTACATGGTCTTCCAGTGGACATTGTTTTGGATCAGTTTACTTCGATTCTTTGGAAAATGTTTTGTAGCTTTCTCTGCACCACTGTTAGTCTGCGATCCGGCTATCATCCTCAATCTAGTGGTCAGACCGAGAGAGTGAATCAGGAGTTGGAGATGACTTTTCCAGGTCAGGAGAGAGGGGTGTCCTGTCCTTCGGTTCAGGCTTTCATTTGGCAATGTCAGAACACTTGGACCCACTCTCGGTCTGCCCTCAGTCGTACTTCTGGTCGATGCATTGCCTCTGCCAATAGGCACCGCTCAGTCAGAATCCACACGGTACTACGATCAACAAAGTTTATTCCCGAACCGTCCATTGTCGTGCATTGTGCATTTGGGTTCTCCTGTGTCTGTGCGTGACATCTATGCTGTTTGGATACTGCAGCTGATAAGCTGTCTGTACCGTCTTCAGCACGATACAGCACATAATAGTTAAGTGATTGAACACTCTGCAACAAAACAACAACAAAACAATTATGGGCTACAATTTCACTTTAGGTTAGCGTCAGCAGCCACTCAGCAACTCTAAATTTAATTTTACCTGTCACTTTGTATGTATTATATTGCATTCATTATATTATGAGTCAGAACAATTTAATTTCTGAAGAATTCACCCCACCCTGTAAGCTTCAGGAAATATCATGCATATTTAGGAGATATGCCACACTTATGGCAAATAACTGTCTCAGTTAGTAAATCTCATAAAACCGTTTCATTTCAGGGCACTGTTTCATACAATGTGTGCAAATAAACAACTAATTATACGTACTTTTACAAATGTATATACTGTATGAATATTTTTACTCATGCTGTTTTACTCTTTCATCTGTATGTCACAGTCCAACTGGCCTCTCAGAAAACCTCTATACTGACAATGACTGGAGGATCAGTATCTTGTGATAATTTTACTCCTTGAGAGATGTGTTTTAAATCCCTCAATATAAGCCATTTCTCAATGATTATCGCCTTAATCAGTATAGAAAGGCTTGCTGGTTTGAAACATATTGTTAAAACAACGGCAGAAGTCTACGATTTACTGCAGCTGGGTTGTCTTATATGTATAAATAAAGCATAAATACCTTTTAAAGCCAAAACACATTTTAGTGTGACGTTGTCAACCTTCAGATTCTGTGAGGTTCTGCTTTTGGTTAAAAAATAGGGATGACAGGGCCCTGACGAATGTCTGAGGTTTGAGGGGACAGAGGAGTTCCTCTTTCAGCAGTATTTAAGGACTCTACCAGCTACAGACGTGGGAATAGATCAGAAGCTACACAAAGCAGTTAGTGCTTTTATATGTCATGCATTTTTATATAGATTGCATTTTAACATTCCAAATATACATTTCCAGGTTCTAAGAGTAGAGTAGTTGATAGATCTGCAATTGTGTGTTCTCTGAACCTCTTTGTTTTTTAGTCTCTGTTGCACTACAGTCTCAGCATTTCCCCAATAGCTAAAATTCAGGATGCGTCTCCCTTGGACTGCAATCAAACAGAACCTCATCGATGTTGGCTCCCTGGCTGTGGATGTTTTCACGACAGGTCAAAGAGAGGGCTGCCAAAGGACTCTCCTCCTCCTCCTCACCTGCAGCCTCTTCAGCCTGTTGCTCAGCTCCCTGCTCGTCCTGTACCTCCTCTTCACCCTGAGCTATGGGCTGGCAGTGGTTGGAGGGATTGCTGGCTGCTTCGGGACACTGCTGACTGTTGCCCTCTTTCTATCTCAGAGGATGAGGTGCCTCGGGACTCTGTTTGTGATCTCCGTTTTCATGAAGAAGAGTCGCAACCTGCTCCTGACAGCCGGGACCAGCTTGGTAGTTTTTAGGAACATCAGGAACACGTCGGAGAACCTGACGAGCCTGGTCAGGAGCATGATTTGCAACCTGAAGGCCAAGAAAGAAGCCATCCTTGATCCATTTGGCAACTATGTGAAAGTGTTGAAATGGCTTGGAAACATACTCCGGGGGTTTACAGACTTGGGGGTTGTAAACCTTGACTCCAAACTCAACATATCACCCAGACTGGAATCTGAACAATTCAAGGAGAAACTCAGTGAAGCGGAGCAGAAGCTGAATGAAACCATAAGGCACGTACAGTCCCTCCTGAATATTGTCTCTTCTGTGACTGAAAGACTGTTTCCAGCCATCAGCTTCATTGTGCTTATGGTGTTTATCGGGCTGCACATAAGAAGATTCTGCAATGACATTAAGTACCAAAACCGGTTCATCAGCAGTAGATTTGTTAGTTTTGACAAGGAGCAGAAGGACAAGGGGAAGCCCCACGTCCTCCCCCTCACAGAGGAGGAAGAGACATTGTACCCCACCATCCCCTCTGCCCGTCCCACCATCACAGAGGGGAAAGCCATGCTGAAATTTGGAGTCCCAGTTGTTTCCCATTTTTTTGCTTGGGTCATATTTATAACTGTGGATGCCTTGATGTACTATTTTGTAAATAATGTAACAACAAGGTTATCAGAGCTGGAGCCATTCCACGTACCACTGTTGATGAGAATTAAAGTAAGTATGTTTATGCATTCATCTAATTTGCCCCAGGGGTTTTTTTTTGTCACAGCCACAGTCACTGAATCCTTCTTCATTAATCTTCTCAGGGGATAGCGACTTTAGTAGGTATAACACTGAGCGAAGAAAGCCATCAAGAAGACTTTTCGTACTCCGTGACACTGTTTGAGAAGAAGTGCCTTCCTCAACCAAAGCTGCTGCTCTACACCTCTGTCGCTCCTCTGGCTGTCATACTGGCCATCCTGTTCATTATGGCTCTGATGGCTTCCAAAGTGGCCCAGCTCAGACTCCTGGTGTGCGAGCGCTTCTTCTCCACTGCCGCAGAGGCCAGAATCGAACACCTGCATGCCAAAATCCTGAGGAGGAGACTGAAAGGAAAAAGGAGCCAGCTTACAGCTTTCTATTTTAAGGTAGATAATACTGCATATAAATATTTTTGTGCAAAATGCAAATGTTGTCTTTACCTTTTAGAACTTTTGTCTTTTTCCTTTCAGCCACAGTTCTGGTGCCCTCTGCTCTTCAAACCAAAAGAGGATCCACAAAGTATCGTATGAAGAAGTTGTTCTACCTGCTGTATTTTCTTTCTCCGTGATAGGGGAGTTGTAAAATAGGTAAAACAAAACACTTCAGGGATCCTTCTATAACTGCATTGCTTGAACATATTACTAGGTCAACCTTTACCTCATCCACAAAAGCTCTTGCTACTTGAAAACAAAAAGCTCAGATAGTTTACATTAATTGCACAAAGATGGTGACAGTTCTCTCTCCGTGTAACAGCTAATATTGTGTTGTAGCTGTGATTTGATATGTTCAGTCTATCTATAGTTCCAAAAGTAAGCTGCATAACATTACTTTGTTATACTCATTGATCAGATAATTTATTTTTTAATTTAGGTGTGCTTTTTGGGTCTTATATTTTAGGCCTTCTCCTATTTACTTTTCTGCATGTTAACATTGAAACTTCCATTCTCATGTTAATGATGCTGTTTCATTTGCCATTGGCTTTGCCTTTCCAAAAGGGCTAAATATGTTTGTTTCCCAAGAGATTTTAGGTGTGGAATTTCATCTGTACAATGACGTCTTAAAGACCAAGCAGTCATCAGCCCACAGGGATTTCTTCGTATTTCATTAAAAACAGGTCATTAAAAGTGAGCAATCTATTTTCACTGATCATGATTTTGTGCATATGTACACATATTGAATCATCATATTTTACATTAAATTGTATTATTTTGAAATAAACTTTTATAGATTCTTTTTCAACTGTTGGTCTCTACCTGGATTGCTCTATTGTCTCCTTCATGATCCGGTGAAGCTATTTCATGTTACATAACAGGTTAGGGTGCTAATGAACAGGGCTAATGGTAACCATGGAGAATGACTCAGTCACTGACATCCCCAATGAACGATGAACAACCAATTATAGACCATAATTTCAAGTCCAGTTTCATATCAATGAGCGCTCCTCATCTAGAAATGTTACTGTCTTTTATTTGTCATTACATAGATGTTATGTCATGTTCATTGCGTAACAAGGCACATGACTGCATTCTTTACCCCAGACCGCTAGCACTGGTCATGACAAATCAGAATATTTGGTAAATGATTAGGAGAGACGCCACAGTAATGTAAAATCACTAAATCTATTTATACTTTGCCATAGCACATCAGCCTATTTGATTTCACTGTGCGTCTCTGATTTTAAGTTGACGATGTATTCGGACAGGAGTAGACAGTGGATGTTATTGAGCGCCTGAACATTTGTCTCTAAGGATCGACCGTGAAGCTAAAGAGCTTCTTAGGACACAAAGTACGTGGAGCGGCTCCTGTGCTCTGCCTCCGTGAGTAATGCTCCCCTGTAGAACAGTGATATTTGCTTACATAATCTAAGACAGATGTCCCCTACATGTGCAGCGAGCAGTACTGTCCTCTCTCCACTTATGCGCTGTCGCTGTTCATTAACATCTCGCAGGTGTTGGAATAGGGATCGTTCTTTAACCTTTTGGTGATATTTTTCTCGCTTTCTGTCCACTTGCTCTCATCAGTGCTTTCACTGCTTGCCCTTATAGTACAACATTTGCTTTCTCCTTTTTTTATTTTTATTTAACTTAGCCAGATAATGTATTGGTTTATTGTTGCTTATTGCCAACATGCTGTTCCTTTAAACAGTTAAAGTGAACATGAAATCAACCTGCTCAATCAATCAGCTGCTTTGTCCACAGCCAACAATTTTTGTAGTACGGTATTTTGTTTGTGTTTGTGCATTGTTTGCGCTCTCACTGCCATTTACACAGTGACTTCCCACAGTTTAATACCCAGAGTGAATGCAGACCTAAATCTAGCTGGTAGCTCTATCTCTGACTTAACCCCATAACCCTAAATATAAATTAACTGATATGAAATGTAATATTCAGTGGAAAGCATCGGACTTCAATTCACAAAAAAAGGTGAAGTCAGGAAACTCTTCCCAGGGGTCCATGTTTCTCTGAAATCCAATTCTCGCTGAACAATGTGTTTTGACTGCTCAGTCCCACACAGGCTGCGCCGACCACTCCGCCGTCAAACGAAAGAGGAAGGAAGTGGTGCGGCTCAAGGATGAGCAGGCCCTCTGTGACTCACACGCCGCCACTGACCCGTGTGGCGACCTGATAAGCTCACATTATGTCTCAACCGGCCCTGTGGCATTATACCACGCCAGCATGCCAGCCCAATAGGAAGCTGCCACATGATGCTTGCTGACAGCCACAGACCTTTTCTACCATGGGAACGGACCAACGCAGTCCATACATGGGCATAGATGGTGTGCATACGATAATGTGCCATGCAGCTGAATATGCAAGCACAGTCAAAGTGGGTCAGCACAGGAAATCTTAATTCTTTCACGCGTGTCAGTGCATTTTAATGATTTTTTTTTTCTTCAAAGGGAAGGAAGCTTTTGGGTGAGAGACATCAGTCCTGTTACCAATGGCAACAGAGATTTAGAGGGAAATGATTGGAAATGGGAAAAAAAAAAAAGCCCCACAACAAGAGCTGGCCACATCCACAACAAAATCCAGATTTAAAAAAATTATTTTATCTCACGCTTCAAAGTGATGAAATATCCTTTTTTTTATTTTCCCTTTTTAAAAACTGCTAAATCTTGCGGGAGGATTGCAGCGATTGCGTAATGTACAGACGTATGAGCAGCGTGGTGGATTCTGCTGAACTGCATGCAAACCGCTGCTGACCTGGAAACTGCATACAATTTTACAGATATAACACTATCCATGTTGACCTTAAGCTCACCGCACATTAAGTAATTTGAACGGCCGATGGATGATTGCGTGACTCGTGGAATATTTCAAAGCCGCGCGTGGAAACTGTAGATTTCAGTCGGGGGAATTTATCGGTGGGACGGCGTTGTGTTGCTCCGGGCTCTGCGGCTCCCGGAGACACACAGCTGGAGCCGCGGAGCGCCTCACTCGTTTCCCGCACGCTTGCTCATACAGAAATGACTTTGCCCTGATAGGGCTCTCTGATCACAGCTGCAGGCTTCCCCACCTGCAGGCCAGACACAAAGCAGAGAGGAAGGTTGAGTGACCTTTGTGGGCATTTCTGACTGCTAAAAGGTGCCTCACACATATGCACACTACTTTTTTGTGTTTCATCTATGCAAATAAAAAGGTGATATAACAGCCGTTATATCCGTGCATACATTTAACCCTTTTCCTATGTACATGTATGTACTCACAAACACCTCCAATCACTTCTTTTCATTCTGGTCTGGTATACAAGCTTCTGTTTTATGTGTTGCATTTAACACTATTGATTGCTTTATATTTTGAGTTATTCCTTTGTATTTCTGTTTCACAACTGTGCAACTGACAACAAAGCTTCCTGAATGCTGAAACCTCCTCGCACTGGAAGCTCTGACTGACCTGCTCCCTTTGCTCCACTCTTTTGTAAACAAACTCAGAGAAGGGTTTTCTGTGGATGAATTTGCCGTGGCCCGGAGACGCGTTCAGCTTCCCCCTCTCATAGACCACTTTGCCTCTGGAGATGGTGATGACAGGCACGCCGTGGCACTCCATGCCCTCGAAGATGTTGTAGTCCACAGCCTGGTGGTGAGTCTTGGCCGAGATCGTCCTGCCAAGACAAACACAAGCTACAACCCAGTGTCTTTGAGGTCGGTGTGCTCTCTGAATAAGGAATGAGGAAATAAGCGATAAGGAAACATGGAGCGTCTGCGAAACCTTAACGCTCCGCATTCCACCCTCAAACTGATTGAATCAGGCCAAGATGTTCTCACACGCAGCACCGGGCCACTGCAGCTCACTTACTGTGCCGCAACAAGCAATGCGATGTATTATTTACAACTTTTTCCTCATGTGATGCTCGCCTCTCGAAAAACGCTGGAGCGAAATGCTGAATAAGAACGAGCTTCGGTGAGGACACAGGAGGAGGCTGGCACAAGCCCTCACTTTCAAGTCTTCACCCAAACAAATTCAGCATTTCTGCCTTCCAGATTATTGCTGGGCATCATCAACATGCTTTCAATGATTCATCTAAGGGCATGCAGTGGAAAATTATTTTCACTGCTGCTCTGATCTCCGTCCAATCTCATGTTATCATGTGAATGTGAATACTACCGATCCACGGTGTCTCGTTAGTTTATGCTGCAGTCAAAGTATACTCCAGCAGGAACGACACAGAGATGCAGCTCGCAATTAAAAACAAAGTAATATATGATGATATGATGATATACTGCTGAAAGGGACCGGTTATTTGCATCAAAGTACTTTGAGTGCATTTCCAAATTCATTCTACGTTAATTTGCTGTGAAAGCTTTTTACTTCTATTCTATACTTCACGGCGGCACTAACAGCTTCTTGGCCGCAAGAGGGAAAAGCTCTGGACGCGGCACTGAAATATTAAACCATTCATCTTTAGGTGATATTGGAAACAGCGACATAAGCATCTGTTTGGGCATATTCACAGACCTCTGAGCTCACCTCCATTTTCTCTACTGTTAAGTAGCTAGTTGTTAATGTTGAAGAGATAGATAGATAGATAGATAGATAGATAGATAGATAGATAGATAGATAGATAGATAGATAGATAGATAGATAGATAGATAGATAGATAGATAGATAGATAGATAGATAGATAGATGATAGATAGATAGATAGATAGATAGATAGATAGATAGATAGATAGATAGATAGATAGATAGATAGATAGATAGATAGATAGATAGATAGATAGATAGATAGATAGATAGATAGATAGATAGATAGATAGATAGATAGATAGATAGATAGATAGATAGATAGATAGATACATAGATACATAGATAGATACATAGATACATTGATAGATACATAGACAGACAGACAGACAGACAGACAGACAGACAGATACAGATAGATAGATAGATAGATAGATAGATAGATAGATAGATAGATAGATAGATAGATAGATAGATAGATAGATAGATAGATAGATAGATAGATAGATAGATAGATAGATAGATAGATAGATAGATAGATAGATAGATAGATAGATAGATAGATAGATAGATAGATAGATAGATAGATAGATAGATAGCTCAGATGACTAGTCAAATGATGCTGATTTGGCTATTTCCAAATAGGCATTAAATGTCTTTGCTTGCAAGCTCTCAGTGCTGCCTGCACACACACACACAAACACACACATACACACACACACACACACACACGAACACAGACACATTTCCTGCTGATTTGTAAAGCTGCACACCATGCCCCGGCGCGCGCTGACAAAAACAAGATGTGCTCCCATTATTCAAGCGGCCTAATCACGAGACACAAGGCTCAAATTGGGTGAGCTTGCGAGGCGCTTGGCGGTTGCGCAACCGCTCGTGGCCCCCGGTCCCGGATGTTGTGGAGCGACACTTGCGCTGAGGGCAATTAATTACGCTGTTTCACAGATGAATTCACGGCTGCGGCAATCAAACACGAGGCGCCCTCACGCTCGAGCGGCGGCGGGCCCGACGCCGGCGTCGCCCACACACACACGCAGGGCAAAGACAAAAAGAAAAAGCAAACAAGAGGCGGAACAAACAGGTGACGGCCGGGGCCCTGTGTGACACTGGAAGCTCTCGCGCTACGATGGCACGCAAAGGTATCAGGTCACACACGAGCTCTTTAGCGGCGAATTCCGTTTACAGCAAATTGCGTCAGGGTGTGATGTGTGCGTCTCCAATTCACATTGGCGGTTAGCGGCTTCCCTGAGGGGCCCCAGCCCCAGATTCTCCAGCAGGCAGAGCGGCGCGGTGCAAGCTCTGCGTTATATAAGCCCCGGGTGCGCTACAGTACGCCAGTTACTGGAATGCTGGAACTGTCCTCTGTGCCCGCATCTGTGCATGTGCAGCACTGACTGTCCTCTCCTGTTAGGAATGGGAGGAAAACACGGCTAAACACACACACACGAAAAACCTGATCAGTTCTGATGAGTACGATGTTCTGAGACGGTTACGGGAAATAGCCGTGATGCGGTGCGTTCTGCAAGGCGAAAATGAGATTAGCTCCCACGAGAAACATACGTCATCTTTAAGATATCCTCACTATGACCCGTCAGGGTCGTCCCACTGATGCTACGCACATCTTTCTTATGTAAGTGCATTCGGATCCTTCCTGAAATAAATGGATAAATAAATAAGTAAATAAATAAACAAACGGACGACCAAACATGGTACAGGAATTAGTCATTCCCACGCTCATTTCTAATGACTGGTGAAGGTGATTCATATGCAAATGGCGCGATGCTTTAATTTGCAGCTGCAGATAAGTGATGACATACTCATGCCTTTTGGATGGCGCGCGCACACGTAATCAGCTTACGTACTGGCTTCGTGTGAGCGCGTGTTGAGGTGGCAGGAGATGAAAGATGCATCGTCTCTCGTTTTCAGTCGCCTGTATCTGTATCCTGCACGCCTGGCTGCTAAACTTCGGGGAGCCTTATCTTATTCAGACGAATGCTTGACAGCCCCGGGGACATGCTTTTAAGTTTGCCCAGTGTTTCAGCTCCACCGTCTCCGGCTGCAGCTGCTGTCAGCACCGGCAGAAATGTTTAACCTCGCGCCGAGAGATAAGGGGGCTGCGCGCACTGGAAGCTGTACACAAGCGGGTTATTGGAAAAGCTTTTTCTCCCACTCTGCTGAATGGCCGGAGTCGGGTCCTCACCTCGTCATCTTGGGATCCCATATAACCACATCAGCATCCGAGTTCCTGGCGATCCGGCCTTTCTGCGGGTAGAAGTTGAAGATTTTCGCCGCGTTGCTGCTCGTGACGGCCACAAATCGATTCTCGTCCATTTTGCCGCTGTGCTGCAGGGTGGGTGGGGGGGTGGTGGGGTGGGGGAAACGACACAAGAAAGAGCCAACGCTGAGCCACCCAGAACAAAGAAATAGAAGAATTGGCAGACCAGAAGGTCAGGGCTTAACTGCGCAGCGGACGACTCATTTCTCCACCCAAGTACCATCGCCGCCCTGTGCTGTATGCACTGTTGCACATGGTAAACCTTTCCCCGGCCTCAGGGCTCAAACACTCGTCACAACAGCAAGGTGGCAAAATGCAACGTCTGCTCCCTGCAGCTCCTTATTGCCTCCTCCGTGCGTCGTGCTGTGAGAACGGAAATCCTCTCATTTCATTTGCAATCAGTACAAATGAGAATAACTGTTTATCCATTCACACATTTCAATTTATTTCATCCTAGCATTCAACTCCATGAGTAAATGCAGGCATGAACGCGGAAACTTGCTATCAGCAGTGGTGCACCTAACATGAGGAGCGTCCTCTCAATAATTTGGCCCTGATGAGCCTTTGTGATGCACCGCGGGACAAGCCGAGCTGACGTTAGACACTTTGAAAGAAATCAATTAATTAATTAATTAAAAAAACATGACAGGAAGCAGCTGTCGCTGGCAGCTCGCTCTTCGGCTTACGGCTCCGAACCCGGCACGTACCACTCCTTTCTCCCAGATGACCGACATCCTGTCCTCCACTCCGTTCACGCCGTTGGGGATCTTGGTGAAGTCGTCTTTGCCGAGGGCCTTCTGGCACAGGGAGAAGGTGCAGTTGTCCGTGCCCGTCACGCTGAGGTCATCGCTTGGCACGTTGAGTGGATAAAAGCGTGAATGAGTAAACACTGAGATGAACGAGCAGCAAAACAAACAAACCGTCGTCCTCATCGTCCGGCCGTCATCGAGTCAATATGCACGGTGGCTCATTTGCGTTCACTGCCTCAGCAAAACGGGTTCCTACGTTTTCATCTCCACCTACTTGGCCAGCAGGTCCATGAGGTAGCCGGGGGTGCTGGGGTCCGGTCTGAGCGGGGGGCCCATGACGAAGGCCGCAGCGTGGCCCCAGTCTTTGTGCCAGTAGTGGGAACCATCGGTGCCCAGGCCGGCTGCAATGGGCTCCCCGAACACAACACGCCCTGCGCACGGGGGAGACCACTCAATAAATGATGAAACTCTTGGACAGTTAAGTGCATGCAGTGGTCTGAGTCTGAGCGCTGACAGTGGCCATGCCCTGCTCCGGCAGCAGGTGGCAGCAGGGCCACACTCACCGCCTCTGCGGGCGTTAGACACCACCTTGGCTGCCGACTTGCTCATGACATGGACCACATAGAGCGGGCAGTTGACAGCGTGGGCGATGGTGATGGCACGCTGGGTGGCCTCCGCCTCCACCTCCTCTGGCCGGCACAGCTCGTGGCCCTCGGGCCCCGTGATACCCAAAGACAGCATCTTCTTGGCCCCCTGCCATGGCCCAGTGGGAGGGAGGGGACAACAAGGGAGCAAAGAGGTCGAAGAAACACCGTCACACCTCAGAGCAGGAGACACACAACTACTGCAGCTGTAGCTGAACATGACCCTTACAAACACACCACGCAAAACATTAAACGTGAAACTGTTTTTTTTGGGGGGGTTTTTTGCCACAAACTAGGCATCTGATGAAAGTTGCTTCGTATTCGTAGATGAAATGCACTCCACATCTCGGACTTGTTGTACATGTGTAGTACGAGTATGTTATCTGTGATACAGGTCTGAATGTTTGATTAGACTGTTATCAGAAATGAGGCAAAGCCAGTCAGGAGAATGGTCAGACTGTATTTACACTGGTGTTTCAGCTTGAAGAACCCATCCAGGAGTCAGGCATTAGAAGACCTCAAGATCACGTTTAGAGGCAGTAAAATTGTAAATCTCATCAAATTTAAAGCAAAAACTTGACACCTCCCGACGCATTTGCAGCATTATGTATGTTTAGAGCTGTCACAGAGGCCCAGACAGAGCATTTGAGTTAACATGATAAATTTATGTCCTACAGCACTTGACCACATTTCTGAGAGCCAGCATTAACCACGTGCTCGCCACAGGAGACCATCATGTTTGATTTTTTTTTTTTTTTACTATTTGCTGCCTCCCAGTGTTGAATGTTCTCATAACATTTGGAATGATACATACATACAACAGGCCATTTGGATTCCTCCATCCTGGAGCACAGTGCAATAATGCAGTAATAATATAATAATCGCTGTCATGATGGCATCAGCTATCTCTATATTTGTTTCACCGTATTTGTAGTCAGGTAGGCATATGTCATAGATCCATTAGCGGTTAAACATTAACCCACAATCAGCTCTGGACTATGTATGTTTACACATAGTCACTATTTACCCGACTTGCCTTAACCGGGCCTTCCCTGATAAGGGCCACTGCATCCTGTATGCGTTTGTGCTTGTGGACTGATTACGAGTGAGGACTGATTTGGGCTGTGATTTGAGTCACTGGTCAGTTGTGCATCGGCAGCAACAATCAGTGGTTTCTTTTGTGTGCAATAGATCCAGTGACGTAGCAAAAGCTAGCCTCCGCTGTGCAAGATGGTGAGCTGCCATTTCTCAGGTGACACTGACATGTTTTGCACCATGAAAAGAAAAAACTCTGCAGGAAGGAATTGGAGCAATATGTTCCTCGCTGCCCATTTCTAATGATATCGGTGCACAGATTTTCACTTGTGTTCCTACTAACCTCTGCGATAAGGTCTCCGTTCTCAGCGTGCACCTGAGCGATCGCTCCGAGCTCTTTACACCGGGAGAAGGCAGCGTACAGCTCAGAGTCCTGCAGCATGAACACGTCTTTGTAGGCCATGAACATCTTGAAGGAATTGACGCCCTTCTCTCTTGTCAGCGTCCGCATCTCCTCTTTGACCTGGACAGGGGAAAGGTTTGTGTGTGTCTGTTTGGAGCTGTTTGGGTGTATTATGTCTGGCAGGTGTCATATGTATCCAGCACTGGTTTATTTGGTCTTTTTGAAGGATGAGCCTTAATTCACCTTGTCACTCCACCAGGTGACGGCCACATGCAGCGAGTAGTCGCAGCACACCTTGGCGTCGGCTGTCTGACGCCAGCGGTCGTATGCCTCCAGGAGAGATTTCCCCTTTTGGGGGATCACAAAGTCCAGGATCATCGTGGTTCCTCCTGCCAGAGCAGCCTGATGAAACACACAGCACCGCACACGGCTGAGTTAAACATTGCCAGTGCTATTGATGCATCAAGTAACGAGACCTCTAATCATTTCAGGAAGCGCACTGCTGCATAATACATGAAGTAGAAAGACATTTAAGAGCAATGCTGAACAAAGGAACACAGAACCAAAATGCAGATATTGAGACAACGTTTGGGGATGTTAGGTTGTACAATATTGTGTTGACCTGTATCAGTGCAGACCAGTCAAACAGGCCGCATGTGACGCTTTTGCACTGATGTGACAGGTTTCTAGATAGATAGATAGATAGATAGATAGATAGATAGATAGATAGATAGATAGATAGATAGATAGATAGATAGATAGATAGATAGATAGATAGATAGATAGATAGATAGATAGATAGATAGATAGATAGATAGATAGATAGATAGATAGATAGATAGATAGATATGTCATCACTTATTATAGTAACATTAGTTACTAGTCTGTGGCTGTAGTTAGAGTGTAATGTATTCTACTATTGGTAGTTAAAGCAGCCTATTTTGTTGTTGACTAACATAAAATGTAACATGCAGGACTTTAAATGTATTCAGTTACAAACGGGAATATGTTTTTAGCTGACTTCCAATGTTTATGTGACTCACTTTAATGAAATACAACCTCAGAAATACGCTCAATATCATGTATCATATCATATATCACGTGGAGCTCTGAGCTCTCGCTTTCACTATGAGTGGGACCGGGAACACGCGGAGCGGCGTGCGCGCAGGTGCGGCCTCGGTTCACCTTGGTTCCGATGTGGAAGTCGTCCACGGCCTTGGTGCCCATGAAGGCCAGCTCCATGTGCGTGTGCGTGTCGATGCCGCCCGGCATCACCAGCTTGTCGGTGGCGTCGATGACCCGCACCCCCGCCGGGATCTGCAGGTTCAGACCCAGCTCCACGATCTTGCCGTCCTCGATGTAGACGTCGCTGAGCACGGTGCAGTCCTCGTTCACCACCCTGCCTCCTTTGATCAGGATCCCACTGTACCGCTCCATGTCCGGCTCCGGGGTCTCACCTGAGGGTTACCTGGGCACTGCAGGCGGATGTCTGCACGGTCTGCCTCTGCTGCGGTGAGCGTGTGTGTGAGTATCAGTGTGTTGTGACTGGTGTCCTGCAGTAGCAGGCACTTAGATCCAAAGTCCATTAGACAGGAAGGAGTGTGTGGGGCGGCAGTGGAGGTAACTCAGCCCTGCCCTGCTCTCCACTACTCTCCTCTATGTAGGAGACTGGTGTAGTTGAACTGAACCATCCGCCCCTGCTGCATTCCTCCGCCACGCGGTATGCCATGCACAATGGACCCGATTTGAATCAAAGGTCTGAAATATGAAGAAGCCCGTCTAAAAAGATAACACACGTGTGGTATGATGATGTCATGGCTGGGTTCAGCCACCAGGGGGCAGAGAAGACGCAGTTCGCTTCAGTGGCTGTTCTCTATCCACTGAATCTGACAAGGCAGGTGGATAGATAGGATAGGTCGAGATTGATATATAGATCAAAACTATATTCAGGTAACCATTGCAGGAGTGTAGACACAAAATAAATGGGATCCATATTTATTTCACATACCGGTATTGGTTCTAGATGATGTGAAAGAGGTAACACTGGCTGTGAGAGCAGAGGGCAAAATTACAGGCGGTGGCTGTATGGACAAAGGTAGCAGCAGCTGTATCAATAAGTTAAGATGAATAGTGGTCCTGCTGAAGTCCTCCAGGGAGGAATTACATGTCTAATTAATAATGAGTCTGTATAATTTGGAGATTGCGTGTCATCAGGCATCAGTCCTTTTCCTCTGCTGAGGGGTTGGTCATCAGGCATCATTTACACAGGGCAGACTGCAGTGTACACCAGTTATGCTTTATAAGAAAAAATGTTGTGTTTAGGGCATTAAGGAGACAGAAACGCAAAAAAAAAAATTGCAACAAGATTTAACTGCAATGAGATTTAATGCAAGCTGGATAAGAAAATACAAGTACAAATACCAAAAAGAAGACGTTTAAGACAGTTGTTTCATTTGTTTCTATCAGCCAGACTGACAGCAAGTCTAACCTACGTCTTGGAACGGCCCTCTGGAGGGTGGAGGAACTAAGAAATGAGACAGAACTTGAAGAAACGTTGATGGAGTCACACATGAGAAAAGCAGCCGGGGAAACAGAAGAGGAGCTGACTGGTGGAGAAACACTAGAAGGAATGATTTAGGAAAACACAAGGTAAGTGCACACGTGGAAAATCACAAAACAAAACAGGAAGTAACACTGATATAGAAGATATCTACCTAAAAAAAGGACCTAATGCAGAACAGAAAATAGGCATACATTACTACTTGATAATGAAATACATGTTGATAATGCTTTAATAATAATGTCATTAATGCTATACATATTTAAAGTGTTATTATTCGTGTAACACAATATAGTGCTTGCATGGTGCAAAAACATAATTCTCCGTCATTGTTTGCATGTAAAAGCAAATTGTTGTTTACAGTTATTGCAGCCACCTTATGGCCCTTAGCTGATGTAGGAGTGTAGTCTAGCAGAGCACTGAGCTCTTATAGCTTATAGCATCCATCCATCATCTTACCCGCTTTGTACCCAGTGGTGTCAGGGGGGTCTGCTGGTGTCTATCTCCAGCTCACACAGGGTGAGGAGGGGAATACACACTGGACAGGTCCCCAGTCCATCACATGGCATACACACACACACACACTCCATTCACTGTCTCACTCATAACTAGAGGGCAATTTAGAGTCTCCAGTCCATCTAAACGTGCATGTTTTTGGACCGTTGGAGAATATAGTAGGCCCCAAAGAAAACCCACGCAGACAAAGGGAGAACCATACATACTGGTCCGACAGGGATACGAACTGGCAGCCTATTCCACTTTGAGTCAACAGCACAAACCACCGAGCCACTGCTTTGTAGCAGAAAGCCTGGAGAATATTCATGTTGCTGAACCACATCGACTGTTTTCATACAAAAGGAAGCACACGTGAACAAAGAGAAACAGATTGTATCTTCAGCTGAAGGTAAACAAGTTGTCAAATACGCTGCCCCTGACTTATTCATAACTGCATGGTGAAGAACAATAAGATAACCTTTAAACTCTGACTGTAGTATGTGAGTGCAGAAGGCCTGTGCATTTTACATTCATTAGAGTCTCATTCTTATGTTCCTGATCTGTTCACTGCCTTAACGTATTTGCAATCATGGCCACTGAAAGACCCCATGAACATTTACTTGTCATCTGTCTCTTGGTAAATGTTTTGCCAAATGCTCCTCTGGCACTGTATAGAGATTAGGATTTCACATGCATACATTTAATTGCAGATTGCAAATCGCTCTGTTGAGTTAAAAAAAATCCTGTGAGATCATATTTTCATTTAATGGTTTAGGAGACCCTTGAACTTATCAACTGTGACCACGATTACAACCTGTGGTTATTACATGGCCACACTGTCTGGTGACAGACCGGTCATAAAGAGTGAAAAGTGGGTGTTTGGTTTCTGTATATTTTCACCTTTTCCTTTTTTTTGTTAGAGAGAAAAAAAATCCCCAACTCGAGCAGGCCTCAGATAATTGTGTGATATCCCTGGAGCAAGCAACTGCCTTTCTTTCATGAAGAGTTGTTAGCCACTGGGAAAGATTAGCATTTCACTGCAGTGGATTGGTTGTCTGCACCGCATCAGTCCAGACAACTTTTCCCATCCATTAGTGTATTACGAAAACAAGACACATTGGAGAGACAAAGATGCATGCGCTGTCGAGATAAGCGCACGCACGGGGCTTAGGAACACCTAACCTTCACAGTTGCAATAAACAATAACATGTGACTTAAGAGGATTTACATAAGATGAGAGGAGTAATCAGAGGGAGTGAAAAACCAATGAGGCAGCAATGGCATCTCCTCAAAAGTCTCTGTGTTGCTGAATGAGGAAAGTTGCCATTCCGCTGGATTTAGAGGAAGGCTGTTGTTATCATTTTATTTCCTCTACCAGCACTACAAACCAACACAGATGTCACTTTCTTTTCCACTGCATTGAAATGCGGAGAGCTGCGAGCTCTGAGCGTTGACATGGTAAAACTCTGGCATTAGAAGGGCATAGCAGGCACAAAAAGTGACATAAGATAATACTCAAGCAGATTATCAGTGCTCCCTGCTCAGGCAGAAAGAGGCTTGTTTACTGCGTCTGTGCTGAACTTCACACATCACGCTGCAGCTACTCTAAGTGTGCGTTAGAGATCTGAAAAGCAGAGAAAAAAAAGCAGGATTATAAATCTGTCGTTTTTGTCATTTCCACGACTGTTTTAATTGCTTTTTCTTTTTTTTGAGGGGTGGGTGGGGTAAACCAGTCGAGGCCTTTCCAGGGAATTAAACAGTTCCTTTTCATTTCCTTTTATTTATCTAATAATATGTAACATATACATAAAATGTAATCCTGTGAGACTTGCCGTCTTGTATGTATTTGTCAAATCAATTATACTATCATATTTAGTCTGTGTTTCCGAACAGGTAAAGCACAAGCTGCAGAAAAAAATGTATCATGTACAAGTGTGGCTAGTTGGAAAAAAGAAGTCTTACATGCACACACACACACACACACACACACACACACACACACACACACACACACACACACACACACACACACACACACATGCTTCCGGTAATTGCTCCAGCTTTTTCGACAGCCAATAACAACCCCAGGTTCAGAACTTGACGTGGGATGCAGCCATTAAAACAGCCCAGCAGAAAATGAACTTCCAGTGCAGCAGAAGGGCTTCAGTCTGCCACAGGAGATGCTCTCTCTCTCTCTCACACACACACACAAACACACACACCCCGATCCCACCGATGCCAGTGTCAAAGTGCCACTCTGCCCACCCTTCAAGCCACAGACATGGAGCAGAGAGCCCTCCCACCCGGGTCACACCTTCTTGGATCTCATCTGGCATGCACTGCGTGGGACCGTAGTTCAGAACGGACACAGAAAGGACAGTTATTTCCAAGGAGATGAGTAATCCACTCATCTATGTGGATCTGTTACCTAAGACTCTGAGGAATAACCAGAAGTTAGTCCAGTGTAATTTGATATACTGCACAAATGTTAGAATACATCCTCCTATTGTTCTGATATTGCGCAACTATGATTGACAATCCTGGATGTATATACATGTATGTGCAGTATGCAGCCACCTCTGTGTTGTAACTTACTGTCACTGCGTTGATCCAAATTTGCAGAACCTTGCAGAATCTGCAGACATGCATGTTGTACCAGATTATACATGCATCAGTTTGTGAATATGACCTGTATGCTGTATTTGCTTAAATGCTTTCCACCTTTTTTATAAATATCTCTAAATTAATTATTTTGTTTCATAATGTGTTTAATCAGTTTTTGTGTGACTGTTTTAGCGGGGCATGTCAGCTGATCATGTTTTAGCTAATTAACCGGTCCTGAATGTTATTGTGAATATTCATGCTCACTAACAAATGGCTGAGGATTGCATTACCACTAATTGTAGTCCAGATGGCAGTGTTCTCCTCAGGTTGACATGGAAATGAGACCTGCAGCCCAGACTGCTGACATATTTTATTGTTTGAGAAGGATGACTGCTGTGCAGTGTTTGTTATGGAGAAATAGCGTTTTTATTAAGCTTTTTACATCATTTACACAGCGAAACATGCTTTTCAAAACAAGAGTAAATTGCGCAAGGGTTGGGTATTTTTGTATTATGTTCGTTTTTTGATATTTTGAACATGCAGATATTTATATGATATGATATAATGAATATCTCAGAGGGCGAAACATTATTATGTTTTATGCTCAACAAAAGTCAGAACCAGTGGATATATTACAGCATAAAGTCACGAGAATGGCACCGACTGACGGAATTTATTCAAACAGAATTTACCCGCTATTTACAGTCTTATATAAGAAATATAAATATCCATGTAATAAGGCTTCAAATGTGACACAAAGTGATGTAAGATTCACTGACACTTGGCCTACAAAGACACTAGGAAGTCTGCAGCTACTTCAAAACATTTGTCAGTCACATTGTTGCAGCTCAAGCATCACAAGGCAGCTGTTAAGCAGACTCTAAAAATGTTAAGCTTCCAACAATGGGAGGCAGAAAATGTGAAGGGAAACAATTAAATTACGCCTTGCATGAAGTTTGCTTTTCATTTTGTGAGGCAAATTTAGTGCCATGGTTAATCATTATGCTGTTGAACACGATTTGCAAAAATATTCAAGAGCTTTATGTGCCTCAGTGCCCCTTCTGTATTGAAAAATAATGGGCCTCTATCCAATTAAAAACTGCATTAAATCTCTAAAGTATTACATGCACTTTACTGGTATCTTTCTGATTAGGCTTTTCTGCATGTGCAGATGCTGACAGCACACTGAGAAAGGCTGCTTTGACTGGCTGCTCCCTTTTAAATCTACTTCACCAGTTCAGGATTTTTTTTCATGGATACAGGAGGCGCATGCATGCAGACACGCTAGAAATGAACGTTCTCTCAAGAAAATCTTGATTCAGATGCGATCTCGGGGACAGCGGGAAACCATTTAAAAGTCAGAAGACTGAGGAGTCAAAATCTAAACCTGCATTGTGATATCTGACAGTCAGCAGTCACCTCTCGCTGCTGAAACTGGCATCTCCTTCCAATTTCGGTTTCAGGTTTTCACAGACATTTCACAAAAATAGTTGAGATGACGCCGGGTCCACATGGCGATTTTTTGTCCAGATGTAGTAATAACAAGGAGAGCTTTTTGTATTCATAACGACCCTTATGTTTTGATCCTAGCATTGATAGGCAGTGATTCATTGTTCTGCAACAGAGGCGCCAGTCCAACATGTGAATGGATGATTTATGTGACCATCTGTTTTGTTTTGATCATAATTTGATTATCTCTTTTTGTGTGATGACTTTCCGTGTCAAGATCCATTTTGCTACACAAGTGCACACACACACACACACACACACACACACAAAAACACACACACAGACGCTGCGCAGAGACACATCCCACACATGTGCGTGCACACGCCCAAGGCACATGCGCAAAACAACTTTGGAATAATTGAGCCGCCTCTCGATCACTGTCTGGAACCCACAGTCCACATTTACACCCTCATTCTTTTTAAAAACTGACCAAATTATGATTACGAGTAACAAGGCAGGATAGTTGCACAACCGACTCGCTCCCCCACTATCTATTTGTGTTAATTAAAAGATTTGCAACTACATGTGTCTGCAGATAATCAAAATGTCTTCCGCAGCCGCACTCCCAGATGCATCGGCACTCCAGAGCTCATTTGCTCGCTGCGATCTCATGTTTGTTTAGAATTAATCAATCTACTCACAATCGAGTTAATTAATTAGTGTTTTAATGCTACTCTTTATAATTGCAGTCAGATGAGTCTGCAGACAAAGCAATCACATTAATGCAAATACAACAGATAATTGTTATCCAAACTTCCTCTGCAGCGGCAGCGGCGGCAGCAGCAGGGGAGAGGCTCTTACTGTCGTGTGTGGAGCTGATCCCGGGTCAGCCCCCGGGAAACACTAGATGGCACCATTGAGCAGAGTTTCCGCTCCCCGTCCCCTTGTCACTTCCTGGATACTGTTCAATTAACGGTCCTATACTGTCCTCGCCGGGCCGGATGTACATACGCGCTGAGGGATGGATGACACGAGGGTCCTTCCCCGTGATACCCGCGCTCGCAGACGAACGTCTCTTTAAGTGCGGCGGGCGGCGGAATAAAAAGGTCAGCGTCCCCGATGAGTGCGGGCGCGCGGCGCGCCCCGTTTAAAAAGTGGCGTTGGCGTGTATCGGCCGCGAATCAAAGGGAGCGTTCTCTGTGTCCTCGCCGGCCCGCTCCCCTGATAGTGTTTAATTTGGTTTTTCACAAGAGGCATCAACAGCGCGACCTTAGAGGCTTCTTTCACCAAATGTCAGGGGCTGTGTTCTTCTCCCGGAACGTCCCACGCCCCCCCCACCCCCCCCCACCCCCCCACCCCACCCCACAAAAGGTTGCCCGGCGAAACGAAAGGCATCTCTTGCATCGAAGTTAGAGCGACCGCTCAACGACGCAGGCGCCGGCCATGGAGCAGTACAATAATTGGGTTGATAATGCAAGTCGCGTTTAGGAATTTTCACCCCCCCCCCCACCCTCCGGAAAACGTCTGTGTTTTTTCTCATATTTCAGCAAAAGGGGTAAAAAAAAAAAGGAAAAGTTTGCGGCGTCTCTCAGCTCGCGTCGTGTCTCTTTAAAAAACTTTCCGTCGCTGAAATTTTATTCATGGCATCTTCATCATCATTATCATGACCATCATCACCATCATTAACGGCGGCTCGTTTCGAATCGCACGGCTTTGTGGAGTACATTCTTGTTTACCCAGTTCCTGGTGTTTTTCAGGAATATGCTTGTATCATCCGGCAGCCTCTCAGCGAGAGCCATTATTCCCTCATCTCTTTAGTTTATCTCCTCTGATGATCTGCTCAGATAGATATGACAGCTGAATAAATATGCAAACGTAGTGCGCGGCGCCACACTTCACCACAGAATTTCTATTATGCTCTCAGATTTAGAGACGAACAGTATATTGAGATAACAATGGGACTCTTTGGGGATTTGGATGAATGGGGTTTTTCTTCTTTATCATCTTCTGATAAACTACGGATATCAGCTGAAAAAATCAAGACACTTCTTACTCATTCACTTCAGCTAATTAAAAATCTCTTTTTTTTCGCAAATGTGCTGTTGATACTCTGTGGAGCGATCTTTGAATATAAGAGAATAAGATCCGATTCATGAAATGATACTTTGATTAATTAACTTACTCAGCAGTGCCATGTCCTTTGCTCTCTTAACAGCGCCGCTGCGTCCTTCAAAATCTGCTTTATTTGAAATAAAGATGGAGCGATTGCATTGCTGGTGTTTTCATTGCAGCGACCTAATTACCTGTGAGGAGGAAGTGAAAGGGATGACACAGGCTATTAAGCAGATCATTACCAAAATGTGGAAGTTTCATTCAAAGAGGGAGAAAAAAAAAAGATACACCTTTTTGAAATTTCATCCGACCCGGAGCAATGTTTCATTCAGTCTCACAGCTTGTTATTTCAGCATCCCGGTGTCATCCCCAAACTGCCTAAATAAGACAGAGATTTTTTTTTTTTCAACAAAATAAAAGCAAGAAATAATTGCAAAAAAATATAAAGAAAAAACCTTTCACATTTAACACGATCTTCAGAATCGCGGCATGCACTGATTGGTGCACCGCCGGACTTGTGGGCATATGTTGCCTTTTTATAGCATACTGGTGTCTATCTCAGCTTTAATACTTTGGGCTTTTGCCTGGCCCCCAGCTCCCAGCATGCTTTGAAACATGTAAGTCTCTTTTCAATCAGTTTTTGAGCATAGCATCGATATTGGCTACATTCGTGGCATAGGAGGCGCTTTGGCAGCTCCGTTTGAAAAGAATTGCCATGGGAGGGGTCGGCTTGACCCAGCTTTAATGCACAACTGAAAAGGAGAGGAAACAAAAAACGCTACTATATTTAACCAAATCTGCGGCTTACTCGGGAAAACACATGATAATGATATCCTCTTAACACTCCTTGCTGCAGAATTACAGCCCTCACCGAGGCAGGGGCCAAGATTCAAGACTAGAGAGAAGACACAGCTATTACAGCACAATCATTTTGTTGTGACTGCGTTTCTGGCCCCCCTCACCTTACTCGGTCAAAAGTGCAGCACTACAAAATGAGCAATTAATGAAGCAATTCTGTGACTCGTTCCTCAGAAAGGACTGCGTTAGCCTCAGATCCTAAATAAGCACTTGTAAATGTGATTATTTCCTTGTTAGGTTAGTGGTTTTAAGGGATTTGTTTCTGCACCGCAGTTATGCTAATTGAAGTACAGCGTCGGGCGCATTAGTTGGACTGAATTTCTCCTAGTTTACCGGAGCAGCAGCATCATTGCTCCCTCAAGAGGAACCGCAACTTCTCTGTGGCGGTGGTGGTGGTGGTGAGCGTCCACTCGCAGCTGCTCCTTCCTCGTAATGCACTCTAAAAATAGATACGTCTTCCTTGACAGGTTTCTTGTTGTTTCTCTGCTAAATCTTAATTAGCGATTAGTTAGAATAATTCTCAAACTGCTTCTCCCTTTTTTTTTTCTCTCAGTGGAGGATGGTCTGTTATTTTAATTAAGCAGGGGTCAGAATTATTAACTCAGCGGGAGTGCGTTGAGTGAGGCTGTGGAAATCAGCAACAACGCTCCACATCGCGCCACTCAACACACCGATGCACATTTTATCTCCGCCTTCCCCGTCCCCTTCTTTACACTCGACTGTGAAACAAGAGAGGGGAAGATTGTTGGGAGAGGGAAAGGGGGACGTTTGTTTGGTTGCACTGATTGCTTACTCGATGCTGCACCCCCCCCCCCTCCCTCGTACCCTCCACCCCTCCCTCCCGCTCCTCCCAACGGCTGGATGATGATACAGTTCAAACCAGACCCCTGATGGGAGCATCCGCTGGGTTTAGGAGGTGGGGTGTGGTACAGGAGGAGGGAGAGAAGAAAAAAAAAGAAAAAAAGTTGAGGCTATAAGGGGGGAAAAAAGAGAAAAATAAACGTCTGAAAAAAATGAAAGTGGGCTCGGAGAGAGCAAAAAGATGGGATAATTAAAGGAGAGTGAGCGAGAGTGCATCATGCGGCTCACGCAGAGGAGAGCTGATCAGACTATAAATCAAAATGTCTCTGTTATATCTTGGTTCAGATCTTTTGACAGTATATTGCTTGTTTTCCTGGTGCAACATGGCAGCTGGCTCCACATCAAGCGGATGGATGTACAGTATATAAAGATCCCATTTTGCGAGCCCTTCAAAGATGGTGAAGTCTGAAAACGCGCACGCTATAGAGCCAGTCAAAAGCAGCCCAAGCTTCCGCTTAAAGGAAAGAAAGGGAAAAAAAAGGAGAGGCTTTTCTTCCTGGCTGCATAGGGGACCGAAAACCATGTTAGGCAGGTGATGTGCAGACAATAGCGCATTAGTTAAATTGCGATTAAAAACACACAACAGAGTGTCTCTGGTAACGTGCAAAACACGGCGGAATGAATGCAAATTTCTGTGGCGACGAACAGAGTTCATTCTTGGATTTTTTTATTTGTTAGAAATCTCTGCAGGGGAAGATTGCAAAGTGTTGTACATTCTGTCTGCGGCCAAAAGGCAATTACTGCCAGAAAGCTTTTGACTCCTTCTGATTATGTGATGCCTTTCAAAAAATTACACAGATTTCACATCACATGCTGAGCATACCTCGGCTTCGGTTGGGAGCCTCAGAAGAAAATCCTGACATTCATGCACGCCACCCCCAAGCCCCGTATCTACTGTAGGCTTTATTTTGTCTGTGGGGACGATGACAGACGAATAGAAGGGGGTGCCGCTTCCACTCCCTGGTCAGCACTGCAAAAAATATTCATATTAATAAGTCATCTCGCCCTCATTTCTCCCTTTTTTTTTTTTTTCTCTGACAAAAAGTGACAGCTTCGGCGGTCGAGATTGCGCCCACACCGATACATTATTCGAGCGATGCGGCCCCAGCATTGAAAGGTGCTATCGCTCCGTTGCAAAACTAAAGCTATTTACGTGGCAATTAATTTTGACGCGCCGCAAACAACCAGAGACGCGGCGCGTTAACCGAAGTCGCCGCGTTTTCGTCATGAGGAAGTCGCCGCTCGCGCCTCTGCCCGCCGAGCGCCGGTGGCGGCGCGGGACGGCGGGACCGATAGGGTGCGGCCCCGCCAGGGCCCGGAGGAGCTGACGAAACGTGAATCAGAGAATTTGTCCGAGGGAAAAACAATGAAACGTGGGCGACAGCTGGCTTGGAGTCGTTTTCGAGATCTCGTCGAAGGACCCGGAGGTGGCGGCGGCCAGTTCGGCGAGGATGAAGGCCAGCGCGCGGTTTGATTTGAGTTCATCTGAGGATCTCAGTGACCTGTAATCCGCCCCGCGGTTGCTCTCCATTCTTTGTCGGACTTAATGGACTGAAATCTGGCCCTGGAATTCTGCGCCGCCTCGGCGTGTAAATTGAAGACACGCATCCTTTCAGACCAAACTCGCTACATTCCGCAAATCACAGCCGCTTTTTTTTTTTTCTTTCTTTTTTCTCAACAACCTTCGGCACCTTTTAAGAGAAAAGTTTTAATGCAGAGATGAGACGGGAATTTAATTAAACTGCGGCGGAATAATGATTTGCCATGTGAAATGTTTTGATGGTCGAGGTGGAAGACAACTTGACTGCAGATGGGTTCTGCCCTCTCTCGATGTGAAACCGTGACACTCAACTGAAAAGCCGCCATGCTCGTCAGTGACGCCGTCACATGGTACAAACATCCCCACAACGATTAAAGGCAGATTCCTAACCAGTGGAAGTGTCCCACCTTCTACTGGCAGGCGGCTCCATTACTAAACCATGCGGCCGCTGATGGAATGGTGGCTTCTTAAGCTGGATACTTTTTGCAGTGTGCCCTCAGAGGCGTCCAGGTTGCCCCAGCGTCAGTCAGGGGCCTCAGCACTGACTGACACCCCGTGAATGATAGCGAAATCGAGCAGGTGCATTTGGCTTGCATACCTCTGATCAGTACACCGCTGTGCTTGTCTTCTTAGCTTGCTCTGTAATAAGCTCCTTCAAAGATCAGTATGTACACCCCCCCTCCCCCCCGCCCCCCACCACCCCTCCACCTCCCTCCTGATAAGATCTGGAATATGTAGTTCTCTCCTTCCCTTTATTCCCAACTCTTTTCGTTTTCTTAAGAAAATGTCAGTTTAATCATATCTTAATGCTTTGATAATGGGGTTCTTTTACACGGGCGAAGAACAGTCACTTCAGTGTCTTAAAAGCCCAGGATGTGGAGGGAAGGAGAGAACGTCTCTAAATTAAATTTGCTCGGGCCCTGCCTCAGCGCCGGGTATGTGCGTCTGTGTGTGAGCGTGTGCAGCCGCAGAAACTGAGGCTCTTTTTCACCCCTCTTGACAATCACACAAAACATGTAATTGTTTCATGTGCGCAAGTGGAGACTATTAATATTTAAATGTCAACTTGCTTGATCTAAATAATTGTGAAAGTTTAAATGGAAACTAAACAGACATGTCATTGTAGGCCAAAAACCTGCCTCTTTAAATGAATGTAGTGCGCTTTATCTTTACTGCTTTACTTTAGTACCTCACATAATGAAGTGCACAGACAAGTCACTTTTCATATGAGACTTTGTTAGCTTGTTTTTTTTCTTTCTTTTTTTTTTTACCCTCAGTATATTTTCCATCTTCGCTCTTTTGGATATAAATTATTTCAACAACAAATCGCCAGGAGGAAATAGCAAAACAAGAGTGAACAAATAAATTATTTGTTAAGTGTCACTGCATGCTAACAGAGGAGGGGGGAGCGCGATGGTCCCCCATGGAAGCGTGTGTGCGATTGTGCAGGTGTGAAGCCAGCTGCTGGGCTCCTGAACGCCCCCCACTTCCCCTGTCACTCACAATGACAGGCAGGTGAGGCGGCGAGCACGCAAGCACACACACGCGTGCACACACACACACACACACACATGCTAACACACGCTAACACATCTCCCCTCAACTACAAGAGCTCAACTGTTAAGATGCGTGTCACCCAAATGCCATAAGGGATCTGTGGACTGAACTTAAGCTATGCAATATGTGAAAGGCTAAAAAAATAAAAGGTGCCAGGTGAAGGTTCTGCAGCTCAGACAAACCCTGATTGAGTTCAGATTGTGGAGGAAGAAAGTTGCGCACAGCAGCACCACCCACTTTCAGCCATTTAGACAGAACGAGAGAGGAAAAAAAACCAGAGGGCATATTTGAACAGCCCTGTGGCTCTTCCATGTTGCTGTCAGTCGGCTCTGAGAGCGAGACTCTGCCGGCTGCAGCATTGTCTTGACCTACTTGTGACTCGTTATTGCGCCGAATTAGAGGGATGGCTGACAAAAACAGCTCAACAAAGGGAGTGAGTGGAGGGGAAAAAGGAAAAAAAACAGCTTAAGAACAAATAGCCATTTCTGGTGGAGTTTTGAGTTCTAATCAGTGAAGCCAAAGCCAGCGGAGAGCAGGGGAGTGTGCTAGCAAGAAAAAAAAAAAAAACATTATCTGTGTCTCAAGATGGATCCTTGACTAATCCCGCTGTCTGAGCTCAACGCTCCCAAGATGCTCAGAGAGGAGAGAAGGAAGGCTGGAGGAGAGGAGGTGCTGAGGGGAAGGGGACCACGGATTCAGGCGGGTGGGGGCGGGGGTGCAGAGCGGCAATGGGGGAGCGGTTTGGTGCTCCCACAGGCCTGTGTCAGTGAGGGGACAACATTTTGGCCTTAATTGCGCTCTCTGCAGCCGCAGCAGATTACGGTTGGGCAACCCCGCATACACGCAAGTCAGGACGGTTAGCGGCTCTCGATCCTTATTAGCGTCACACTTATTTTGGCCGAGCATGGAAGACTCCAGTGTTAAGCGCTCTACGGAAAAAGCATCATCAAACTGCACGGAAGACACCCCCCTCCCCTTTCATCTTTTAATTAGTTAGTTTGCATTGGCTGGTACAGTAAGCGGCGGATTTGTTATTTATTTGCTGAAACAGAGGCTGCCACATTATTGTGTGGCTCCACGCAGACTGCTGTCCTCTTTGATTCAGGCTAATGGAGTCCCACCAAGCTACATAATATGTGCAGTATGAAAAGCCTCTAATTCCAAATCATCTTAAAGGAGCGATGCATACAGCGAGAGAGAATGTCAGTACAATGACAATGAAAAGAGAAATAAAAAAACACACAAGAAAAGCAGGGAGAGAAAAGAGAACACAAAAACGCCATGTGATTTTGCCTGGACATGAAACCAATTTGTTCAGAGAATCGTTTTGCTGCCATTCACAGCATAAGCGATTAAAGGGGAGCTCCCTCGCATTGATCCTCCTCGCACAAAGCTCAATAAGCAAGAGTAGCTAAACAAGGAAACGCAAAGATTTTTTGCATACTCTCCTTCTTGAAGTGGAGAATTTATTGACCTCAAAACTAATGACATTGCACTTGATGGATTTAGCTCTGAAAATGCATGTTCAGTGCAACATATGCCTTTTTAATTGTGCGCTAATTTCCAAGGAGGAGAGAGATATGTCATGCGGGGAGAAAGGGGAGTTCAGTGATGCGGTGCACAGTGTTTAAGCTGTTGCAGCCTGCTGCTGCTTAACAGGACTCTGTCACTGGCACTCTGTAAAACTGTCAGGGTTACCATTGAGATGAATCTAAAACTGGCCACAGGGTTATTTTTAGACTTGGCTGCAGGATAAAAAGTTTCTGAGCCCCATAAGTAGGTCAGCTCAAGTGGTGTTCAGATTGCTGTTATGTACAATTACAGAAAAGTAGCATCTCCGGTCAAGAGCAACTTTTTAATCCACACTCTGAGTGAATGAGCGAGCCGAGTTCTCCTGCTCCAACTTTCTGAAACATCGGCCCTAATCCGCAAACAGTTTGTTCTACAACTTGCTTTTGTCTGTGCACCTGACATTTTCTAAAAAAAAGGGGAAAAAAAAAGCAGCCGCTGTAGATTTACGCAGTTGTGCCGTGTCTTTTTTTTTTCCTTTTCCTGCTGACAGATTTTGCAGAAATCTGCACAGCTACTGTGTGTTGCCTCCCTCGCTGTGACCCCCAAGTGTCTTTACAGCGCCGGCAGGGCTAATGCTAAGCATGCATCAGAGCGCCGGGCCGCTTAAATGTGCGCGTTAAACCTTGTCATTATTGTTTTTCGAGGTATGTTCGAATTATACAGCGGGACATGCTACACCGTTGTGGATCACAGCAGTTGGATGCGGCGGTTCCCTTTAAACCCGCTTTGTATGTCGCGTTTTTACCGTGGGCCGGTGGCCGTAGCAGGAAACGTCTCACCTGCTCGAGTGCTTTTATCTCTCTGCTTCAAACCTCTCTTTTTTTTTTCCCCCCCGCGCCCCCCTCTTTCGCGAGGTGCGGGTTCCCATACGGCTACGGTATTCCATATAATGAGAGCAAGCGCGGTCAAATAAGCCCCCGCTGCATGAAGGCGCTGTATCACAGCTGTGTATTCAATTGCATTAATTGAATAACGGGGAGGGAGGGGGGAGAGCGGGTGACAGCGCTGGAGTGAAAATGATGAGCGGCCGGTACAGTGGCGCGGCCCCGCCGTTCCAACTTTGACAGGTAAACAATCTAATTGATTTTTTTTTTTTTTCCCACCTCCGCGGCGTCTTGCCGGACCGCTCGACGCCACATTTCCAGTCTAAACGCGGACCAGTCCCGGTGTTTGCAGAGCAGACAAGCCCGTCATCTGTAGCACTGAAAACATGTCAAGTTAGAACGAGTAATTTGTGGTGATGAATGACAAGTGCGGGCTCCTGTTCAGTAGACTGAGCGCTCATTAGAAAACACATTTTCAGATGTCACCAGGCTTCTGTGTTTCTTCCTCTTTTTTTTTTTGTTTTTTTTTGGGGGGGAGGGGGTAGAATAAACAAATATTGCTTGAATACTGCAGTGTCACAGAAATGAGCAGAAGGAACTTAAACCTCAATTGACATGTCTCACGCAGCCGACTTTTTTGAACGTTGACAGCCATCTGTGTGGATTCCTTTCACTCTCCACTAATGAGCTGTGGGTTGAGGAGACCCAATCTACACAGGCCCGTCCCTGGGGCCCCGTGCAGCTGCCGGGCACACACACTCATGGAGATGCGTGCGTGTGCACACACACACACACATGCACACGCACACACGCATATACACAAACAGCAGCTTCCCGCTACTTTTGAAAGCACGCTTTGGCTAACGAAGATCTGAAGTCGCACAACTTCACTGGAGTGTATGTGTTTTCTTTTCCCTTGCACCACAAACATTCCCGCGCGCCAACAGGAGAGTGTAAAAAGTGCCAGCACCAGAGAAAACCAAGCGACAAAAAAAAAGTATCCAAACAAAATAAAAAATGCCAAACATAATGCGTCAGTTGTGGCAGGAGAGCAGTGCGAGTCGTGAGTGTTTTTGCCGAGATGTGAGGTACATTATTTAATTGTATACCTTCCACCTGTGTGTGTGTGTGTGGTGTATGGTTGCAGGCACGTTTCCTTTTTTTTCCCCATATTTCTAAGCAGCAACGATGTGTGTATGAGAGCGAGGAGGAGCCAGGCAAACAGGCCGAGGAGAGACTTCACGTGTAGAGATAGAGGTAACGCAAGAATATGTTATTAAGCCAAAGTTTGCGCGGGCTATTCACACTCTGCCTTCCTCACATTCCCCTACCTGTAAGTGTCCTGACAATGCCCGGAAATCTATTTGATCCCTATCGCACACAAAAGCAGATGAGCTGGAATGCCACTGATACAGCGTGTGAATGGGAAATGACAGGAAGAGCCTAATCAATGTCCCACAGGACTGGCAACTGCCTCGCCTTTGTTTCTTTTTGTAAATACAAGCCTCTTTAACATCACAATATAAGCCATTATCTCGCCTGGCAAGGTAAATTTTTGGGGGGGAGCCACACAAAAACATACATTTTCCCTCAGCTTAGAGCAGATCAGTCGGGTGAGATCTGAAGTCATGCAAATGTTACAGCAGAGAAATACTGGCAAAACTCATTCTAATTATTCCATATCAGCACATTTGCATGGAATGGATTTTTTTTTTTTTTTAAGAAGGGAAGAGTTTATGATCAGTGGAGCTTGGGCATGGGGGCTGTTTAGGAATTCACAGCATTTTGATCTAATCACAGAATCAAAATATTCATGAAACACAATGATATCTCCCTGAAGCAGGCGGCTAGCCATTAATTTTCAAATTCAGGTAATTTATTAACACTTATCAGAGGCTGAAAAAGCCTTGCTCTGTGTTTGTAAAGTGGGTGAGAGGGAGAGAGGAGTTCGAGAAAACTGATTCCAGATGATTTATAACGGTGTGTGCGCTGGGTGCATTTTCAACCAGGTATTCAATTAGAATGTATGTCCAATTTTCTATTCTAGATCTACAGTTAAAAACTCTATTAAAGCACCATTTTCGTTAGCATGCGTATCTATTATCAGCGTTCACGGCAAATTTGATAACTCTGGCACTGGCTCAGTCATTGTGCTCTTTTTATGCTCATTGGTCTTTTTCTCTCATTAATTGGAAGAGGTTTGACTACAGTCTATGAAAGGTAGCTGGGATTTTTTTTTTTTGCCTGGGAACGTTCATCCTCAGTGTTTGTTCACGTGAATAAAGTCATCCTTCAAACAAAAACCGCAACTTCAACCAGTGTCACTTTCACCATCACGACGGGTTATTTGGCCAGTAAGGTCTCACTTGGCTTATGTGTAGAATACAAGGATATACCAGAAAAGATGTATTTGGGGAAAAAATGAACTTCTCTTAAGAAACCTAGGAAGGAAAAACTGCTGCTTGCCGATTTCACCCTGTGTGTGCGCGAGTGTGTGCTCATAAGGTCTCATGACCCACGGACATTAACTCAGCATTTTCTCCAGCCAGCAATGTGTCAGCAGTGGATTCACACAGGACCTGGTCCCAGCACGACAACCTGTCAAGCAAATCCATAAAAATCCATAGAAGGTCATTTGATTTGGCCAGCCATAGCATAAAAACTGCAAGTACAAAAGTCACCGGCAACTTAATTTATTAGGTTTATCTGGAGATGTTATTGTGAGGCTCAAAGCGATATCTCAGGCTGAGCAGTTAATATTGAATTTGTACATCGCATTAAGACAATTTCATTCTATGTATCTTCAACTTGAAATAGGATGATAAATCAACATAGGACTCATTTTCCTGCTGGTGCCAATAGTAGAGCAATAATTATTTTAGTTTCCTTCATATTTACGGCCCCTTAAAGGTACCATGCATGAGTCAGATCAGTAAAGCACTCATTAACGTATAGACCCCAGATTTTGTGGTACACAAGTGAACGATATATCCAATAAGGTGAAGTGTTGGGCAACAGCTTTGGATGAAACAGACTGAGGACTCGGGCCATCTGGGTGTATGTGAATCCATCTGGGTGCATGTCTCCTGAGGGAGGGAGTCAACTCCTCTCCTCTGCAGCATTATGATTTTATACTTCCTCAAAGTATGTGAGAGTGTCAGAATGCAGCCTGACTTTAAACAGGAAAAGAGGGCGAATATAAAGCATGCCCATTAACATGCACCCTGCAGCATCTATTATGGGAATACCTGAATAAAGACAAAAACACTTGATTAAGTTGTTGTTAATTATATCTTTCCAGAAATAACATAATAACATGTCTTTGCACGTCTGGAATAAGGATAGAGCCTCTCGCTGCATCACCACGAAATCATCAGCGGGATTGTGAGGGCGTTTCTTTTTTTTTCCCTCTAATCATTTTCCTCCACGGTGCCAAGATTATATCTCATACCTCCCATTGTATATTTAGCCAATTCAAGGAAACAGCCAGTGACACATCTTCCCACTGTTCCTCAGACAAAGTGGTCTGGGAAAAGGATGATCCAAGGACAGGGGTTAAAAAAAAAACCCAGCGTGCCTGGATCTCTTTGTCTCCTGGTAATATTGCAGGCTGGATTCAAACGGCCCCTGAAGCTGAGCTGAGCCGAGCCCTGAGCTGCGATCGCAGCGTGATAACAACCAGATGGATCAATACTTGTGTTGTAAAGGTTAAATGATGTTATGTTGTTCGTTGTTATTGGACATGGCATGTCACACGACATGATACTGACACCTTTTTCCTGCCCTCCCTCTTTCCTTGCTCCAGGTTGGCTGGAGGTTGAGGAACCCGTGATGATCCCAAGAGGAGGGTCAAGTGTTTTTAGCCTTCACCAACTCAGTCAGTGAACCATCCCTCAGCACACTGATTTGTCCTGGTCATGGTTTAAAGGCTCTATAGATAAAAGAATTAATCGCCTACCAGTGGACATAAGCATCCACAAAGGGTTTCAGGTGTTTTGTTTGTTTGTTTGTTTGTTTGTTTTTTAAGCGTTAATGATTTCTCTAATGTTTCTACAAAACTCTGGTTGTCAAAACTGTTATCTGTTATCCACCTAACCTCCTGCTGTTTGAAAACTACATATTTTGGTGATAATTTATATTCAACCATAACTGGCCCTCTGCTAAACCACTCTTAAGAACAGCAACTATACGGTCATACCTTAGTAATAGTAACTAGAGGTATCTGCAACTCTGTCAGATTATATTCCTCTACATGCTGATGATGTGTATATGAGAATTGAGGAGTAGTGATATTTGAAGAGTTTGGTGTCTGGCATTGTTTTCATAGTCTTCCAAAAACCTTAAACACACGTGTGAGGAATGGATTAAACTAGCAAATATTAGCATGTCTAGCCTACTAACTAACTAACTAACTAACTCCCTATGGCTGCACCCAAGTATTTTGCTTGATGTTTAGTCGTTTCTCAAGATATTTACCTCTGATATTATAAGCTGAATTTCTAAATCCATGAGTGACAAACCCTGAACATTATTGTACAGCGTTGCAAAAGTAACCCCTCATTTCCACGTGATGTGTATTCAGCCTGAAACCACGAGTCCAAGTAACAGTAGTGGTAGTACAAAGCAAGTATCTGAACAAGTCTTTGAGAAGTCTGCAAACGATTAAATGCTTGTTAAGGAATGACATTTCAATCAACACAACTATTAGCCGCACATTGTTTATACATATTCATACACTGAAATATGTCACTATTTCAGTCTGTCTCTCAGTAAAGGTTATGTAGATGGTACGCTAATGATGACAGCAATATTCTGACATGGACATACATGTAAAGCTTTAGCCCGTTTTAGCATTATGTTATACAATTTTTACGTCACAATTACATCACGCAACCGAAGCCAGCAGAATAATTATAATTAATTGTGTCCTTGAGCAAATGAAAAACAGATACATTTGTGTCAAAAGAAACAGTCTATAACCACTATTTAGGAGCCTTGGAGCCTAAGATACTGTGGGCATGCAGTGAGCCATGCACTGCTGGGTGGTGCTTGTGATCGCCGCATCGACCTTTCCATCAGGATTGTTTTACCTTCATTTCAGCTTTCATTTTCTGAGCAAGGGAAAAAAACGCGCCGGCGTGCTGATTCAAATGACATCACAACCCCAAAACATTTAGTGGTCCGACATGCGGTCCTTTTGTAGAATATTAGGTGTGCGCCTTGCTCAGGGTTCCTCAGATCCGACATCCGTCACAGCAGCTAGTTAATTCATTCCCTCAGTGCCACAGCTGTACATCGCTCACTGATGAGCTGGCCACAGCGAAACACAGCCACAGCTCTGGGTGCAGCAGACCAGCATCAAGTGGTGCAGGGTTAGAGTTGACTCACTAAAATCAGGCATTTTAAGGTCCCACACACCCTGATGGGTGTTGTTTAATTTGGGCTGATGAGACCTCTGGGTGGACCAGTGACTAGACTTTGACGATTTCATCAAGATATCCGCACCTCTCGCTCCCCAGGGTGAGAAGTCCTGTTCTTAAAGCTAAAATGTTATATCCCCATCCATGTGCTCAGGTAAGATTTGGGAATGTGTTAAAAATGTGTCCAAAATAGTGAAACTCTGAACCGTGCACATTCACTGAATTCTATACAATATTCTTAAACATTAGAACAGGAGCATGACTGTGGGGTCGCTACAGTATTTTGCATTGATTAATACACTGAAAACTAGCAAACGCTAGAGTGTAATTTTGCTCGGAATACTGTGTGGCATCAGAAGTCATAATCAGGGAGTACGGTGATCTGGTACGAGTTCACAGGTGGGAAAAACACAGTTATGGGCTGCCTGAAACGCAGTCACAGCCGCATCATCGAACCCTCTTTTTGTCCTCTGAGAGAGGCAGCATTCACCGACCACTCCGACAGGAGCAGAAAAAAACGGAAAAGATCAAAGCCAAGACGTCATCCCGTTACGAAATTGATAGAGCGCATTTGCAGATTGAGTTGCTGATTTCTCGCACCAATAACTTTTCATCACAGTTGTGTTCCTTGCCTCCTGGAAATTCACTTCCCCTTTTAGCCCCGCTTTGTCCTCCACCTGCTCCTGACAATGCTGATCATGCTTGTTATTGCTCACGTTTCTTCTTCTTTTTCCTCTTGTGTTTTTTTTTTGCTTTTACTGCTAATAGCAACATCACATAACAGTTATCAAACAGTTATCTAACAAGCACTTAATTAAGTCATGGATGGGCTCTGAAGAAATGGCCTGAGAGACACTAAAACGTGCTGTAGAACTGAAAGTTGACTTTCACATTGCATGTAGTCATTTGAGCCATTATAAAGCGAACGATACTGAATAACTTACAGACTTCATTCACAAACTGTTTACCCTCAATACCACAGAGGATGGTAGCTTACATTACCAGTCACATTACCACCCCCAGCAATTAGCAGCTTAGTCTTTACTTGGCTGCATGTTGACGACTCCGACTCTTGTTTCTGAGGTGCGCAACGTGGCAGTCCTGGAGGATTATCAGTGCTCCAAATTACATAACTGAACTAATGAGATACATACTCGCACAGTTTCAACCCCTATTCCCACCGGGTGCCTCACTGGCGGAGTGAAATATTCCTCAGCTCCCTGTGGACTCCCTGCACATCGCTGCCTGTCTGGGGAGAGGAGAACAGAGGAGGCGAGCGAGCACGGGGAGGAAAATGTAGAGAGAAAATAAATGGAGATGTATCGCCTCCGAAAGGTCTGACTGACAAGTAGCTAATATGCTGTAATTGTTTAGCGAGTGGATTGGAGCCCCTGTCTACAGTGAACCAAGGTGAAAATGACTTCTAATGTTATGTTACACACTGCGGCTTCGTCTCAGTTGCGGAGGCTTTGTTAAATGGGGGCTAAACCGGGCCCAAATTGCTGTGTTCATGTAAAGGATGCATTTCAGTGAACAAATCACATCGTAGAGGAAAATGGGTTGTTATGATGGTTGCCTGTGGACAGAGACCCTGGATATTATTTCTACCAATTCAATACTAAACAGCGTGATTGTTGACTTTGTGATAGGAGTGAAACTGAGACCAAACAAGCACTTTGGGGATGGAATGGCACTTAAACCACTGGTTTTCCACACACCCTCACACACAGAGCAGAAAATTGAGGTCACGCTGTCATTTGTATTCATGGTAATATGGCACTGCACATAACAGTCGGGTTTGTTTAAAGGTTCCATGCTCCAGATGTATGTTTATGCCTTCCAACCTGGCACCCAATTCATTTCTCACCAACGGCCACTCTGCCCGTAAATCTTGGCTAAAACCGAAACCCCCTGATTTATGCCAGATAAGAGGAACAAGGCTGTGGCATTGTTTTGGTGCTATTTCTCTGTGAATGCTCAGCAGCCGACTTTAGTGCAAACACAGGCGCCGCTCGTCACACCGAGTGCGTCGAACGTTGGACGCCGGTCTGACTTATTGCTTGTTCTATTTACTCCACGCGACGCTTTGATCGGGCCAGACTCAAACAGGACGACTTCACACAGCTGCTTTTGTCAACTTAATTCACCTCACCAACAACACGTGAGAGCCACGGAGATTTACAGGAAGCACTTATCTTCAAATGCCCAAACTCAAGTCACGTTTACCTTAAAAAGCTAGTAGCTCCCACGTTAGTGTTTGTATTCAGTCGACATCGTACTGATGAGAAGCTAAATACGAGCAAAATTTCCCCAGTCGAAGACAAGGTATGGAATTAAAGTCCACCCTCGTAAAAAAAGAGGAGACAACCTTACTGGAGGGGACCGATTCAGTGCATTATTTATCATGTTACAATGAGCTTATCCCATAATTACTGCATGGTAATTCCCTTATGGATGTCAACTGTGTTTTTTCCCCTCTCTCTCTCCCCATCCAAATTAAAATCTGCACTGCCTTCTTTATCATTCTAACTACTCTACATTACCTCTAGTACTAATAATGAGGCATTTAAAAGACACTTACCTCAAAAAGCTAATTGTTTTTGTTTGATTTTGGTGACACTTTATCAAGACTGGCTGTTAATTAATAGCAATTATACATTAACTATTAAAGGAGGCACCTTATTAATTAATGGCCTCAGATGCAATTAAATTACAGATGCACACACCAATTTAGCAACCAACTTTCCTTAATCCTGCGTAATTTCAAAGGGATTTCAGAAGGGGGAAAGTGATTCTATTATTATGGCTGCAGTAGGTGTTAATTAAGAAGTAACTAGCGGGTGCATCTAATATGGATGCTGTGGATGTTGTGTGTGTGTGTGTGTGTGTGTGTGTGTGTGTGTGCGTGTGTGTGTGTGTGTGTGTGTGCGTGTGTGTGTGTGTCAGGACAGGCATGGATTGAGGCTAGGTTTGTGGGGTGCTGGGTATTTACGCTACAGAAGCACAACATGGGAATTCACCCCACAGTCTGAGGCCACGTTCACCGCGTTCACTGCTTGAGTCGTGTGTTTCCAGCTGCCCCTTCCCTCTCTCGTGCTTTATCCCGAACGCCCCTCTTGAATGTGCGTATTTGAGGTACGGTTTCCGTTTCGCCTTCGCTCTTCATGCCGTTAGCGCGCCTCTGCGTTCGTGGTTGAGTGTTTCTTACCTTTTCAATGGGGGTGAAACACAAATTGGGAGTCATCTGCATGAGAGTGAGAAGACAGGGAGAATTCTAATTATGTCATTTACCAAGCTATAGCGTACAGCTATAAAGAAAAAAAAAAAGTCAGCTCACTGGCCATCCGTTCTGAACATGGCAGGTGTTGCAAACTGTTTGTCTCTTTGCTGAAAACACGTCTCTGACCCTGCTGTGGAAATTTAACTTCCTTTTTTTTTTAAACTCTAAGCCTCTGAAACTGTACAACCTCTAATAGTGGAGCTGAAGTTAGAGAAACAAAGAGCAGCTCATGGGATCTGGATGTACGTTCACCATCTCCTTCTATAAGGTTTAGAGGAGCAAAGGCAGCTCATGGGGGAATATCCAAGTCAACACGCACGCTGTCCGATTATGTTAATAGTAAATCCAATTATGCACTTATAACATAATGCTTGAGAGGGGGAAAACTAGGCTTGTTGCCCATGGGGTGCTCAAGAAGTGGGACCAGTGTATGGTTTTTTTTTTTTGCAAAATGGTGGAATCGATAGCTTTTTTTTTTCACGCCCAGGAGACGTGGAGCACACACAGTAATTACCTCAGCGTCTGTGTTTGTTGCATCAATGTCAATTAAAACATTAGGAATGGTCAGAGACAGACAGAGAGGCTGAGAATCCTAATTCACTCCTCAAAATCTGCTTCTCTGTCATAGAGAGCAGCTTGCAGCTGAAATAGTTGACAATCAGTGACTTGGATGAAAATAACTGTGCCACCATTCACATTATCAAACAGTTTGGGAGTTCTGTAAACCTGCGAACCTCTTTGGGTATCTCTGCTGGTAATAATAGGGTGATTCAAATCTGTTGCCTGACACGAGATGGACATTTTGTCATTTAATGAAATAAATTTGACTGATCAGCACGTTAATGTAGTGAGTTATAGATTACTTCATACTAAATGCTTAGTTGCAGCTCCAGAGCTTTTTGTTGAGGCAATACAAATGCGTTTCATGAAAAGCAGGTAGCGCATTTTCATTTCATGTCAGTTCATCTCCATCAGCTGACGTAGATCAAACCCAAAGTGTATTTTTTGCAAGTTATAATTTATCATTACGGTCTGCGGTATGCCCCTGCTGTATGTTCTTGAATGTCTGCCATAGAAGTATGCCAACGCAGCTCTAGCAGTCCTGATCCATGTGATTCAGACATTTGCTGTTTATGCGGTACATGAAACAGCCTCTGAAATACCCAACTGTCTGTGTCCACGCTAATTAATGTTTACTAAACTTGAAAGCCTGTATAGGCTACACTGGGAACCACAATTACAAATGTGCCTTCAACAACAATTTGTTTCTTGGGTGACAGGGAACATTAAAAGTCTGACTTAAATGAGTGTACAAAGCTAACAAACACACGTATTTAAACTATTTCAGCCCATTTTGATCCCCCAAGACATCCTATCAGTAACAAGCCCCTGATCGGAGAAGAAACTGCACAACACAGTCAAACCAGCAATTAGTGCAAATTAACAGACATTTTCAAAAAATGTCTTTGCTTAGAAAATGGCTGCTTTGTAGTTCAAAAAATTCCCACTTTGGCCTTAGAGTTGGAGTGTTTCCAGCGAATGCTTAAATCCTAAAATAAGTACTGCAATCTTCTGGCACAGACACACTGTAATGCTTTAAAAACAATTTAGCAACTGTCATCGCTGTAATTACAGTAACTAATTACCATCCTCAGCAAACAAATAGCTTAACATAATACACAGGCCCAATCAATTTTGAAGAAATGCAAATTCCGAAAGCAAAAAAGGGACATTTTGGCAAACCTGAAAGAATTACAGGGGAATAACACTTTGTTTTATCCACACATAATTCCCAGGGAATATCATATCATAAATATTTGCATTCAGTTCTTATCAGGACATTTGCATTTGCCTCTTATCAGTCAGCAAGCCAGGCACTGGCAGATAGGGAGAGCTGCCTCCACGCCATACACACATTTCTAATGAGTCACGTCGCAGGCTGATATCATATTTTGGCTAGAACTTTATCACCAAAACGAGGAGGTCATTTTCTCCTGGAGTTGGCTCATCTTGGAACTGTCTTTGAGTTTTTTTTTCTCTGATGTGATTCAACTGAGATTCATTTTTTAAAGCCCACAAAAAGGATTATTTCCTCTCCTCCCCCAACCGCAACAGCCCCATATCAGTGGCACGTATGCTTGCAATGATTATCATTCTGTCATAAAATATTTCAGTTTTATCAGAGTATTATTTTATTTGCCACAGCATCCCTCGGAACAGAGACTCTGGGGAAGGGAAGACGAAAAAAAAGAAACAACAAAAAAAAAAACTGAGCTCATCTGCATGAACAGCAGTGGATGACAGGCAGGAGACTGTGCTCCACCATCTCATTTTAGTAGACATGTGCAACAGTTTCCAGGGGGAAAAATTAAAGTAATTGTTTGATAACATTTTCAAAAAGGTATTCCACAATAACAATTTCATGGTGCATTGCAGAGTATAATTATAAATCAGCCTTTTTTTCTTGGACAGCCAAGGAACACTGGGGGTCAAGTAAAGTATCCTAGTCAAATTCTCCTCTCATTAGTGCAATCGCTTCTCTCTGCTAATTATTTCCTCCTTCTCTCTCCCCCGTCTCTCTCCCTGTCTCTGGATTATCCTGAGCAACATGCAGCATTAGCCTGAATGATGATTTAATATATTTTTTATTGAAATGTGTTGTTCTTGCAAATATGTTTTGCATTAATTATGACTTGATGTGACAAAATGTTAAACATTCTTTTGATGTAATGTAATCATGCATGTGCCAAGCTGCATTTATATGCATGCTTTGCTTTTTTAATGCAATTGGGCAGTTGACATATTTTTCCTCAATCTCAGTTTTGTATGCAATTAAAAGGCAAAATGCATTTCCCTGCCCACAGTGAGGGGGAAGAGACGGGGACGTGGAATAATTGAGAAAATTCAAACACACAGTAATCATTAAAATGTGCTGTAAGGAATGGATGTGACACATAAACGATTTGCTCTCCAAGTAATTCACATGTAAATCCAAAACAGAAAATGCCAGTGTAGTGACAGGGACTTGTGATTAACGGCGGACAACAGCAGCGGCTACTCTGAAACAAAGCAGGAAACGATAGTAAGGAGAGTGACAAAACTAAAACAGTCATCCCTCTTCCCCTCATCTCTGTTTGGCTGTCTTGTTTTTTTTTTTTCTGTGGGAAGGGGATGAGCTGTAAGGAAACGTGAGAGGGAACGTATTCATCTGCAGCCCTGCCTTCTGGAGGTGGGTCTCTGAGCCCTTTTCCTCAGTCCTCATTATGGCTCGGTGCCTGCTGCAGCTTGGAGGAGGGCAGCTGGATCACCTTAAGGATTCTCCTTAAATCTTATCTCAGGCGTTGTTTAAACAGAGGAAGGGAGACATTCCACAAGGCCCAGCCGTAGACTGTGGGCCCAGCTCTGAAGATCTATCAGGCAGGATTCATATAATCAGTGGCCTCTTTTTCCAAGCAGCAGAAAAAAAATGAGGAAATTTGGGGTCGTAATAGTATTGCCTGCACAGTATTTCTATGTATTATTATATTGTTCTGAAGCCACCAGAAATGTGCACTAGTGCAGAAATATTACAAAGAGATAGTGCGAACAGTATTACTGTGTAATATTACTGCTCTGGAGGCATTAGAAATCTGCACCAGTGCATCATTTCCAACAAAGCTGTGACTGTAAAGTTGGATGAGCATTTTTTTTTTAGTTTTTTTTTTCTCAGTTAACAGCAGCACATGTTGTGTCAAACTGTGCTGCCATTAACACATCATTAACATATTTCATGAACAATTACACAATATGTGGTGTTAAAAAGAAACGCTCACAGGTGTGTAGTCTTTAGTTAGCTGCGTGGCTTCTGTGTGACTAGCTGTGCAAAGTACGAGGATATCACGGCAGGCTGTGTCTAGGAGAACCGAGCCTCTGCCACACAGCCTGAAGTCTGTGTGGCCTCCAGTCTCCCCACCAAGCCGCACAGACTGGGCTGGAAACTGTCATAGTTGGTAGCTATGTTCTGCTCTGAACAGCGCTGCACAGGAGCAATAGGGTTGTCAAGCTAGTGAATGGGTAGCCTCCCCATTTGCCATTGTTCATTTTATTGCAACAATCAGAATGTACCAGTGGTAAAAAGGAGCTGGAAATACAAAATGGACAGTGATGCTGATGCTATACAGTACCAGTCCGTGGTGGACCTCTCTCCAATGGTGGAGAGAGGGCTGAGCTGTAGGGAGATGCTCTTGATTTACTGTCCTGTTCATGGTCCAACTCACATTTGGAGACGAGTTGTGGGTAATGGCAGAGAGAATGAGATCGCAAATACAAGTGGACAAAATGAAATTTCTCTGCGAGGTGACTGGATCTGTCGATCTTAGAGGTGTTGTGAGGTGCTCAGACATCCAGGAAAGGTTCAAAGTAGAGCCGCAGCTCTGTTGTCTCGAGACTACTACTCCGCCTACTCCTCCTATATCACATTAAGTGTACATTAAGTTAAAACGTTAAATTTTACACAGTGCACATATAATGTCTGTTTATCATCAATACGAGAAACAAAAAGCCTCTATGACAAAGCACGTCATTGTACGTTCATAAAAACCTACTGCAACACATCTCAACGGGAGAATGATATTCATATTTCTCACAGACGTCCAATGCCGAATCATTTGAGCACTGTGTTATAATGAACCTAAAGTGCTCCATGTAGCACCTAATAAAGTTTTATGGAACAGGCATAATGAACCATTTCCCCCTCCTGATATGAGTTTCCTTCCAGCGTTGGTGTGTGTACTGCCTTCTGTGAGAGCCAGCCGAGCGTATATTTCTATTTGGCAACACACTCACATTATCGTATGTTTCATTCCATGTGCACCAGAGACAGGTATGCATGATGTTCTTTGTGACAGGTATCTATTAGGACTGGCTGAGGTGTCTATGTTCTGCTTAGATTTAGAGAGATTTAGACATGCCTGCTTTGGACCATTTATTTTAAGAGAGAATCAAGTTAGTGAAGAAGCAGTGGCCTTTGGAAGTTACTACAATACGTCCCTTGATCCTCTTGTCTGGGAAAAATTGGCCAAAACTGACTCAGAATAACCTGCAGGATCAGTTCAATGTAATGTGAAAGCAGAAAGTAATTTCCATAATTGTAAATAGAAAAAAAAGAAACATTCGAGAGCATCTTCAAGACGTGAAATAATTTAGGCTGTCATTTCATAGAACAATGCAGGCGCTGGAGATGGATGACTGCAGATGTAGTCTTATCTTCCATTCTGGCACTGTATTTACATGGGTTTTCAACATTTGTGCAGCCTGTGGTGTCATTATCTTTCAAAATGCTTGTTGAGCAGCACTGTTGGAGCCTGGTCCTGCAGCCATGCTCGGGCTGGTGCATGTGGGGTCGGCGCATTAGAGTCCAAGTTACCAGCCGCTCTCAGAGGGGGGGCCACTGTCAACGGCGACTTTTACAACTGGTGAGCTGCCATCAAACCAAAGCACTGCTAATCGCAATCTCACGAACAGCTAAAGGCCTCGCAAATGAGCGCGGAGATGGTGTTATGGTGTTTGCGGAGCGTGGCTGCGCGCTGCCTGTCCAAATCAAGAGGAGTTGCGGCCCAGTCTTTGTCTGAGGATCTGGGTTTGGCCAGCGGTCTGGCCTCAGCAGGGACCGGGATCGAGAGGATTTGAGTAGAGCTTCGGCAGCTTTTGGAAATAAGCTTGTTGGGGAGACGTCGCTGCACAGTACAGCGGTGGATCACAGGGAATGGGGAGGGAGCCTCTGCCACCACAGAGTAGAGAATATACAGTAAGTAGTAGTTAGTATTAGTCGCTACATGCAAGACACTGTTGTAGCACTAAGACTTTAGTTCTTACAGGTAAATTCACTTTGAAGAAAGCAACCTGCTTCTGAATAAAAATGACCATCCGGGCATATGCTGTAGATAAGCCTTAGTAATAACGCAGAGTCTGATGGTTATTTGCTGCTTACATGATGAATTTGTGAACTCAGAGACTCTCTGTTTATGACCTTTTTAATCATAAATAAACATGCCTGATCATGATTTTGGACTGAGCACACAAATTGCAACATGCAGCATGTTGTCGGTATCATTAGTCACAGTGGTATGCCGTATATCACATGTATTTATTTTGCTTTATTGTACTTTTGGCTCAAGTGAGGAAGTTACCTTTGAAGTTAAAAAGATTTATTCTACATAGAAACCATCCATCCATCACGGCATACACTCTAGACAGGTCATCGGTCCATTGCTAAACACACACATGTACAAGAATGTCAAATTAGCCTAAACATGCATGTTTTTAGTTTGTGGAAGTAAAAAAAATATAATATAAGATTACCCAACCTCAGAAGAGAAAGGTGTTTAGTCCAACCGGGCATTGACCCTGGGACCCTCTTGTCAGCCAAGAAACATTTAAGTGAAATACTTGAGTAAATTACCAGTACCTGAAAATTGTACTTTGCTATGGTCAATAGAGTGTTAACTTCTTGACTCCATATCAATCCTGTTCTTAGCAATTCTTTTGCCTCTTCCTTTGCCCAATTTTAAAGATGACTAAATCGGTCGTGACCACGCTTCTCTCCACCTATATTGTTCCACTTTTCTGATTGCTCATCGTTCCAGCCAGAGCTGAGGACAGCTGTCCTCGCTGGAGTGCGACATGTTGGTAATGCAGGGCCACCCTCCACCATGACAGAGCCATCAACGCTTTCCATAACCCTTTTACTCGTGTGTTGCCCACACACACACACACACACACACACAAACACTGGGAGTCACACACAGAGAGTGAAAATTGACTGTTTGGAGCAGGGGAAATAGCATATGATGGAAGACAGGGCCGCTGCTGGGTGGAGTCAGGCTGATTAAGTGATTGTGACCATTCTGTTACTGAAATGCTTTCTTCAATCCTGCAGATAACATCATCCTTGGGCTTTATCTTTGTTCTTGAACTTATTTTAAACATTCCCCTCTGCTCTCTTTTCATTACATACTGTCCTCTCCTTTTGGCATCCAGTTTCATTACTGGTGACTTATCTCATACATCCTTCCCTTCCGTCACTCTGTTTATTGTGTGGCAGGGATTTTAAGATTAGTCGTTCCCACATACCCCATAAACACTACTGTATAATGAAGGCTTGATACACCCAACCAGTAAAGGCCTGTGCGCTGCAGCAGACAGGGACTAAATATTTATTTATAGTTGAAGTAAATTAATTAGACTATCTGAAGAACGATAGCAGGAAAAGGCTGTGCGTTTAATTTGAAATGGCATATCTGCAATGCATTTTTTCATTCCATAATCCCACAGCAAATGCGCTGTCTGCTCGTATGATATTACTATTCGGAGTAGATTATTTGCATATAGGTTGCAAAGTATAAAAGGGCGTCTGATGTTATTTTGATTGATGAAGAAAAGTGTGCATTGAACCGAGTGATACAGCGTCGTCCTATTAGGACGGAGGCTGGGCTGTCGGGCTGGGATTTAAGGCAAACGGCTGAATGCAGATTCCTATTCGCTGCAGAGATATCACGGCCTCATCACGCTCATATCTGCTGTACACATTAGTCATACAGTGGTGTTGATAGATGAGAATTGCTCCCGAATTGTCCCTTTTCAGCAGCATGAATGCTCCATTAGGGGACGTTTGACCGTGCAGTATCGCTGCGCGCATTCATCAGCATCGAGGCAACGGGAGATACAAGTGGGAAGTGTTGCTCTCAGATTTTGATTTGATGTAACTGGAGCAGTTGTGGAGCTGTTGTGAGATCGCTGCCTGTTGACTGCATGCTCTGTGTTTACTGCCCCATGCCCCGGGAACACCAACAGTGTCATACTCTGTTGCGTGTAAATAATATATAGCTGCTTTTGCTAGCACCAGTGTGAAATTGGACTGCAGCAACTGCAAGTTGGCATCAAGTCAATGCCGCACAAATTGAGATGAAATGATAAACCACACACCGACACTCATGCACTGAATATACACGTGCATGTGCATGAATTGCTTTGATAACTTACTTTGTTGTACGTAAATGAATGAACAAAAGGGTAAAGGGCTGAACTGCTCCACACACTGGGAGCAGCAATGAAGCCCCTTGGTCTGTCTGCACTGCACTGGTTTGAGATGCAACATACGCATAACCAAAGCCAAAATTCTCACCTCACCTCAAACAAAGTGCTTTTGATGCTTAAACTCAAACCCAGATGGGAGTCAAGATACGAACCCTAGACTGTGGTGTCACTGTCCTGTATAAAAATTACACAATATGAAAAATATGAAATTGATCCTCCCTGACCACAACCCGCCGACTGTGGAGCAGCAGATAACTGTAGTGCTTTGTTAGCTGGGAAAAGACACCACATAATCTAAGCAGTGATTACTTTTGTCACCGCAGTATAACGGGAAAACAGTGAAGTATGTAAATATCATTTCCAGGGGGCCGGGCTGTGCTGGGTGACCTTGGTGAAGTGGGATTGTTCGGTGGACGAGCCGTCTGATTGAGACCAGGGACACAGGAAGCCAGAGATGTAAAACGTTGCCAGCCTATGTTATAAACCCAGACATAGATATCTACACGTAAACAGTGCATTGTGCTCCAGGTGGGTCACGAGCTAGTTTAGACATGTTTCATGGCTACAGTTACAGAAAGGTGTGTTTGTAGTAAAAGCCTGTCTAATTGCCTTTTTCATCAAATCAGTGAATAAAGAGCAAAGCGCTTTGGTCAGAGGGTAGAAAGTAATTAACTTATTTAAATGAAAATGTCAATTGAACCAAAGAAAAGATCGCTTTGAAGGCCATTTTTAGAAATTCAAAGCAACATTGAAACAATAATCGATATTTTTTCCTCTGACTTACTGTGTCCGTGGAAGCGGCAGGATGAAATCATTTGCTCCTGCTGTTGTAACAGGCCGAGCGCAGTTAAAATCATCACGCGGGGCTCCGACGTTGTTATCGTGAGGTCACGGCTCTATCTCCGCTGAATATTTTGTGAATTACATCCTCTTTCTTGTCTGTGTTTGATACAGCGAGAAAACATGAGGTCATCATAACCTCACGATCACACGATACCGTCACCGCTGAGGTACTCGCGCCCTGAGCGTTGGATGTAAAGGAGGAGCCCGGCATCTGCCCAAAGTGACGGGGTGTCTTTTTCATCTACATCATATCAACCCTCGTCGGCGCCACATACATGTAATTGCATCACTCAACAAGCAGGTTAAGAGACGGGGTTGGAGAAATTAACATTTTTTTTCTTTTTTTTGCAGATTTCCCCAGTTGTTTTAATAACCCATCTCAAACCTGTGATCTAATCTCCAGGAACAGTGGAAGTAATTAAAGTTGAAATTAATTACCGTCTGTGCCTGATATTCTAATAACGGCTTTGAGTTTTGTAGCAGGAAGTTGATATTTTGTCATCCGTGTTTTATCTCTTACGGCCCGCGCGTGATTGTCTGCTCTTACAGATTATTAATGTAGCCAGGAAGAGAGCAGGAAATGGCAGATAAAGGCGGAGAGACTTTCCTTTCTAGCGCTCCTCCTGACCACAGTGGCCCCTCTTGACAGCTCCAAGCCCCTCCCCCTCCTCCTCCTCCTCCTCCACCAGCCCTCTTCTTTTAACAGTCCCTTTATCATGACAGTATTTAGAGGAGATACGGTAAGACTGAGCAGGCCTTATGACTGCTTTTGATAGAAATTATACAATTGTTCATTAGCGGCTAAGATAATGCCCACCTCCTCCTCCTCCTCTACATGCACACGCACACACGTACACACACACCCTCAGCTCTCCTTTCCCTTTGGGATCTCATTTAAGACCTGCGGCGTTCAGCAGTGCATGCTGCAAGGGCTATAGATGTGACACCGCACACGACCCGCCGCAGACAGTGCAGCTGCAAATGTCAAGTTAAGTGAAGGGAAGTGTTCGGCCTGCACACTCTAGTAAGCAGGGTACGTACCTCCCTGTGGGGTGGGTGGGGGTAACGGGCGAGCGTGGCGCTCCCTCCGCCTGGGTCTGTCACTCTTAGAGAGGCTATCATGTTTTTAATGGAAAATGGTCAACTAAAATCAAATATTAAGCTTTGATAACCGTGGTGGAGGAGCAGTGCCTTTTGAAGTGGAAAAAACCTTTCAGCTTTCTTTATACTGTATCGCCTTACACCAACTCAGGAGCTCCAAGTCTGGAAGCATCCAGGCTCCTGTTTGCTCCACTTGCCTTAAAGATAAACGCAACCCTTGGATACTCTTGCACTGTTAGATCTCATCAGTCTGTGCCATTCATTGCGTTTCAGTGGTGAACAGCTGAGTAAGCCGTAATTCTGGTAAATGATTTTTTTTTTTTTTGTTGGAGCCACTTTCTGTCAAATTGCTTCGTCTGCTTCTGCAGGAGTGAGCAGTTCCCTGCATTTCTTTGCGTGTTTATGGACCTTTGCAAACACACCTCAGAGGCAGGCTTTGTGACCGCTCGAGGAAGAAATAACGCTTGATTCCTCTTACAAATGGAGAGTTGAATGTATAAGCAGTAAAACGCCCTTGCTTCAGCTCGGACATTTGGCTGCCACAGTCTGACTGAGACTGACATGAGCTGTGACGCTAACTGCTAGCTAACCTTGGACAGATATGGCTTCATACAGTATCTAACACATCTGCATCATTTCACCGATTTTGCCACTTAGTGACCACAGTAATCAGAGGATGAGGAGTCCTGTGTCCCATACATTAACTACTATAACGTATAAGTTTCCATTTTTCACAAGAGGCAGCTTTGATGACTTACAATTTATTTGCAGGAATTCATGATTTAATATCAAGTCAAATAGAACAGTAGACATTGAGTATCAGGGCAGTGGGCCTGCCACGGCACATTCTTGTAAAAGAGGCAGTATGACCTTTCCTTCACTTAGGTTGCCATTTATTCGCAGTATGGGGAAAATAGCACAGATTTACATCACAAAAACCTTTTACAAGTGGTAAATTGAATTTCCTGGCTTGTTAATTTTTAGTAGTCTTTACATTTGATGCATACAATCTGGTGGTATGTGCCCATCTTGTTAACTCCTGCTGTAAAGTGTCTTGCGTACTGGTCAGTCACAGAATGTTAAATAGTAGTGTTATAATGTTAAATGGAGTAATTTGGTTGCAAGGTTTGAGAGTGAGGACCTTCACTCACAACACAATATGCAGTGCCAAGTGAGCTGTTTTTTAATACTGTTTAATACTGAATCTGTCTCGGTATTCATCTCATATGCTTCTTTTGAAATATATTTCTTGACGTTTCTTATGTTGATGACAGCGTAAGAGTGCATACATAAGCATAAGAGCACATCACATTCTCTTCTTTAGGACAAGAAAGCCACAACAGCATGTCCTAAAAATACCAATCTTTATATCAAAACAAAAATATGAAAGAACAGAGCTGCCTACATATTTTAGCAAGTGCTTTACATAAGAAGAGAACAGAAAAACTGACTGGTCAGTCAGTCACACTGAAAGAAAAGAGAAAAAGCACAGCATAACTGTCTTACTTGCCAAGACTGAAGTTGGGTGACAAACAGCCACTTTCCCCCTGTCTCCTGGATCAGCTATAAGACGATTTCAATGACATGCAGAAGATCAACTGTTGGGAGAGTGAGGACTGCGAGACAGGGGCTTAGAATCGCGGCCGGATCAGAATGAGATGAACATACAATCAGAGGCAAAGCCACACGGGCTTATCTGCCCTTTCACGATAGCTGTCATCATTTGAGAGTTCCCTCGGCTGCTCCTCCGCCAAAGATGAGAAGGCTTTCTGGCAGAACCAGAAAGTTTCTCTTTTCTGCTTCAGGAAAAGTTCTGGAGGAAAAAGTTGTAGCGCCCCACAAAGAAGCACATGAAAGTCGTCGCGGAGGGGGTAGAGCCAAAATGAGAAGTCAGGAGGTGTCAACCTGGGTGAAAATAACAGAATCAAATACAAGGAGGGCAAGATATCAAGCTGCAGGGCAAACAGAATAAGATTCAATAATGCATGGATCTGTGGAGGCATGGCTTTAGAACACATGCAGGGTTTTAAAATAAAGGTTTTTTTTCAATTACATGCCTCTCCTCTCTCTCCGCCTCTCTCAATTAGATCGATTTTACTGATATACTTAAACATTAGAAGTATACTGTTCCTTCCAAACCCTCCCCCTGCTGTGATATCCCATGCACACAGTGTGAAGCGTAACGTGAACCTGTATTATCCGCCCTAAAACAGACCTTCATCCCTCGAGTGTCATTTTGATGTGAGCTACTGATGGACTGGCGGCACGCGCGGCATATGTCACATATACTTCATACAAAACCCCGCTTGGCATTAGTGTTGTCGGGCTGCGTGGGCGATCTGTAACATGAAATGGATCCATTTCAGTGCACATCGCTGAACATATCCCATACAAGGCTACGGCCAGTGTTTATAGCTCACCCCCTGCGAGGCATTGGCATCCAGCAGCGGCTCTATATCTGAGACAGTATGGTGGCTGTGTAGTCTTTTCCCATGTGAGCCCTGCTATGCGAGGTGATTAGAGCATCTCTGTCAGTGGCTGAGGGGACAGATGGAGCAACAGAGGACTTTCTGGAGAGGCTATGGTAATTAGGAGTGAAAGGAGAGAAAATGGCGGCTTCAGAGCGGCCGGGTTCAGCGAGAAGCTTTAAACAACACTATTCAAGTGGCGCAGGGATTTGTATGCCCTTTGGCCAGTCAACATGGCATTGTTATGTTCATGTTAACATGCTTTCACATGCTGTGAGGCTCCCCCAACAGCATCAGTGTTGTACAAAACTATTTATGCTATGTAGACATTATTTTCTCCTTAATGAGCTAAGCTAGTGTGTTAAAGGAGCAATTCACGCAACTCCAAAATGGCGGGAATGAACGAGGAACAGACATGTGGCAGTTACAGGCCGCATCTCAGTAGGGCTGTTCAATCCAGCTGTGGGATTATTACACTGGTGCTGGGGCCGAGGCAGGCGCGGATATCTCCAAAATGAAAACCGGTGGTCCAACGCCACTACAGGCGTGAGAAGAAAACATTTTATTTTCCGCTTTCCTCAGGTGGAAGTGTGCCTTCGGATCAGTCAGCGCGGTCCGTTTGTTTGTGTTCTCATTTCGGGAGGATTTCCCCGCAGGCAGGTGAACAACAGAACAAATGCAAAATTCAGAAAACTGTTCAAGGTTCACTTCACCAAATTTTGAGTCCCTGTGTGAACCTCAACACGCTGGTCGTTGTTCTGTAATATGACTTCTGTAGCGGAGGCAGAATCTACAAGCCAAAGAGATAATAGTTGATAATACATAAATGAATGATGGTCTAGTTGATAGAAACACACTTTTGCTTTGGGGAATGTAGCGATTACTGTTTCAGTCGTTTATTTCTGCAACCTCTGAAATGTCTTACCCAACCACATTTTATCATGATGTTAATACAGACCATATCTAACTTCCCTCTCCTTCGTTTACAGCAGGTCAAGCAGTGTTTTTTTTTTTTTAACAGCGTGAGTTTATTGCTTTTGGAAATTTTAACAATCACCCGTCCAACGGCCGCGCGTACTGACGAGATGGTCAGCCCTCCCCGTGACTAATTGCTTTGTCAACGATCAATCTCCAGCGCAGTGGAGTAGCCGTAGGTGCCGCAGCCCGCAGGTCGCCTGGTGAAAGGATGGTACTGAAATCCCCACAGGGCACATATTAATGAGGCTACAGCCAGAGTTAACAATTCACCATTAAAATGTAATGCATTCTTTAATTAATTTAACTCTCATTTATAAACATCCACCACTTCTCTCTCCCTTCCAAATTTGACCTAACAATAGAGCACTTAATGTTTTATGGCGGAGGCATAACATATTTAAATGTCATTAATACATGAACAGCAAGATAAACATACTCAAAAATTCTATTAGCCTTAATAGGTGGTGTCTCCGTAAAGAGTGTCCCCCTGTTTTTAACCAAATAATTCAAAATTAATTTACGTTCCAGTTGACATGCCGGCTCTCAAATTTAACTTAAATAAGAAATATTCTGAGCTGAGCACTCTAAGAGTGGGAGTGGGTAGACACTCTGTTAGCTTGATACTCACGCAACATCAAATGATTATCTTCCAACCCGCCCAGATATCAACTAACTGAAGATCTAATTTCATGTCACACATGCTCAATAAAAAAAATCAAATTGGCTCCTAAATTGGTTGGTCACTCCAACATTGAAAAATAGGTCAAAGTTTCTGCAATCCAAAGTGTCCGCTAGGCTCCATGATTGCAGATTGATATGTGGGGGAGGTTTTTTTTTTTCCTCTTCCTGGCAAGGCAGGAGCTAGAGATCCCAAGCACAGTAGGAGTTTTCAGGAAATGTTCATCTCTAAGGTATGCTGAGGAGGAATGTGGAATCAAAAGTCATGAAATTGGCAAAAGTGATGTCAACATTTTGATGATGATGGGTGATACTTGTTTCCTGTCAAGCCTGTTTCTATGTGTGAGAGTGAAATAGCTTTTCTGATTGTGTTCATTTTGCTGTTGGAGTAAATGATCCATCAGTGGACCATATTTCTGGGGCGGCAGAGCCCAATTTTTACACAAAGGTTGCAGCAGAACAGAGGATCCTGGTTGAATCCTCTTCTGTTTCAGGTGTAGGTGAAAATAGTTACAGCCTAATTCAGTCAATATGCAAATGTTTTCCACGTGACGCTGTTGGTGTGAATTGGTCGGCCTCAGCCGAGCCAAACGGCTCCACCATAATCATTTTGATGTTAATGATGTCTGCAGCAGTGCAGCATCACCCCTGTGATTTAATCAAAACTAATTTGGGTCAGTCCATTTTGGCTGCAGCTGAGCACCTCAACATCATCATTACGCTCCTTCCACTCAACCTCGGCGCTCACCTCGCCTCCTCCGAGCCGCCGTGAGCCTGCCGGCCTCCAAACAGCTGTTCGTCTTCTGTCTTGTCACAACCTGTCCCGCTTTCGGACACAGGCTCGTACATTCTTGAGTTTTTTGGTTCTGAATTTCACCATGATCCGAATCAGAAATGAGACTTTGTGTTTAAGATTTCACTTCCAAGCTCTCCCTGCCTGTGGGACCTGCTCCTTGGGCTTTTCATCAGCTGCCATTTTCGACGGCATGCAGTAATTTCATGGCTCATTGCAAGCGCTGAAAACCTTTGAAACTGCAAATGTTAACTTTGCCTGGCCTGGAGCCATTTAGGAAGCGATTAATTTAGCAAACAGAAGTGAGCCACTTTCTCCTCCTAGCCTGCGCATAATTTTTTGGGGCTTCTATCTGTATTTGAGTAAGAGTGAGCAATGTAATGACGGTTCCTGTAATTGTGGCAGTGTGAAAATGGTTCCTACCTCAGCCTCCGCTATCTCCCTCATCTCTGCTGGCTGAGCCTCGACAGCCTCGTACAGTGAGAGCACACGCAGATTGAGAAGAGGTGGAATCACTTACAACATGCTTGACCTTATTTCTTGCTGCGAGTTGTCAGAGCGTGCTAAAGGAACGCGTTTGTTTGTTTGCCGCCTGAACAGGCATTTTCTGATCATGCTTGTTCCGTATCTTTGATAGCGCGAGCAACAATTCAATTTAGGGAAAGAAGAAGTGAAGACAGTAATGGAAAGTGTGAAGCTTTTTGGCTGCGGCGCTCTCAGGAAATAGCGCGGCTCCCAGTGAGAGGCTCTCAGTGTTTGCCCAGTATTCCTGGAGGCTTGTTTTGTCACAGACTCTGTGCAGCAAGGCATGGGAGAGGCAGAAGGCAGCGGGTCGGCCAGCCTTCCCCCACAGCTGTCCTCCTCCATCCTGGCACTCAGCGCCACCAAGCCAATATGAAAACAAATTCTCGTCCCTCTTTGCAATTAATTTTCCTTTGCCGCGGCAAAAAAAATCAGTCTTGACAACATAACATATAGCAGGTTGTGTACAGAAAATCTGGCTGTACACAGGAGCAGGAGTAATTTTTCACTCTGCTGGGAGCAGTTGTCTAGTGCATATTCCTCCCCATGTGCATATAGATCAGTGCAGTCCAGTGGACTAGTGGAAGCAAAGAGGTTTAACTATATATATATGTATATATATATATATATATATATATATATATTATTTTTTTTGCCACAGGATGAGTGTGTCATTAACTACAGTGAAGGGTGCAGCAAGACATGTTCATATTCTTTTTTTTCTCCATATTCTCGATGAACTCTTCTTGCATTGCTGATCTTCTTCTTTGATGCCAATGTGAGTGTTAGAGTGGGCACCAAATGCACCAGGCTTGTGGGACTTAAAACCACAATAATGTCCATGTTTAAGGGAAAAGTGTGGCGGGTCAAGGTTTGTAAGTGACAAAGGGAGAATGTGCAACTAACAGGAACACATAATGACAATGATCCAAATTCTTATGTGGCCCTTTTACATATACACTATGCCTTTGTGTGTGTGTGTGTGTGTGTGTGTGTGTGTGTGTGTGTGCCTGCCTGTGTGAGAGCAAAATGTGTCCACGCTGTGTTAAGGAAATGACTGCTTCCTTACCTGGATGCCCTGTAACCACATCTGCATCCTGTTTTAGCACGGCCACACTGCAATCTCCCCCACACCATTAATTTTACTGAAAGCCATTCACAATAACCATGAGATACTGGGCAGCGGTGTTCAAACGTTTTCTTCCCCCTTCTTATCATAAAGGTCCCACATGTCTTGGCAATATCCCCTAAATAAAAAAAAAAGATAAATTTGTCCTAATTATGTCCCCCGAACAATGTTGTTTGACGGCCAAAGACATCAAATTAAATACTATTTTGATTCTGCAAAAGTGGTGTCAAGGTCTTATATTTTCATTGCAGGTACATTGACTGATAAATATGAGGGAGAGAACAGTAATTATAGGGTGGAAATGACATCAGAAATTAAGCAAATTGTGAAAGGGTTTGCCTTTAAATGGGTTTGAGCCATGAATTAAAAAGACCATTAACTGGGAAGAGGCAGGTGTTATCCTCACTGCCCAAAACAAAACAAACAGAGAAGGGGGAGGTGTGTGTGTGTGTGTGTGTGTGTGTGTGTGTGTGTGTGTGTGTGTGTGTGTGTGTGTGTGTGTGTGTGTGTGTGTGTGTGTGTGTGTGTGTGTGTGTGTGTGTGTGTGGAGGGGGGGTGGGTTATGAGCGTGCTTGAGCAGTGAGGGAGAGATGCAGGTGTGCGCTGTTATCTATGAACAATCCCATGTCATTACCAAGTGAAGGTGAATTTAGCTGATTTTCCTTACTTGCAGCACTGTGTTAATTTATAATGCATTGTTCCATAAATAACCCGCGCTGGACGTCACTAATGTGTCTTTTACATTCAGTAAAAATGACATTACAAAACAGGCTATTGTTCGGGCGCTCCTCCTCGCCGCTGGCTCTCTCTTTTGGAGTTTATGCGGTGAAAGTGTGTTTAAATCATTGTATGCAGTGGCGTTGATATTACAAACCTGCTTTAACATTTTTTCAATAGAAAGTTCACCCTGTTTCCCTCTCTGCGCTGTATCCCCTTCCCTGCAAGTGTGCGTGAATTCAAAGGACTTTAAATTGTACTACAGGTAAATTGTTGCACAGTGACTCCACCTGATATCAAAAGGCAGAGGATCAGAGTCTCATTCCACCCCATTTTGTGTTGCCATAGTTTTTTTCTCCCTTTCATTTTTTATCAAACCTGTGTCTGGTCTTTTCATGAGCCCAGAGAAATTTAAAGGTGATGAGAGGTCCTCTGCCTGATAGGACACAGGGCCAGTGTGGTGATCAGACAAAATTACATCAAGTCCCCCCCCCCCTTGACTATGCTTGTCTTTTTTTTCTTTTCTTTTTTTTTTATTTAATCAAAGCTCTTGCAGCCTGATGCTGCCCTCTCTCTGGGCCAGGTGTCAAATGGTTTCCATTGATGTCAGTGCGCTGGTAATCACAAAGTCTATCCACAGATGCCTGCTTGCACCAGCGTTTCACTGGGGCATCGCATTCTCCGCTCAACACCTTTGAGGCATGTAAGATTATTTCTGCAATCTGAAAGAGAGAATAACCTCTAGGAAGAAACTAAATCACAATATAAAGTAATTAAGCACATTATCAACGTGGAGGTTAATTAGTGAGACCCTATACGCCAGCACCACTGGTAGCATTGCAAACAGACAAACGCTTTCGTTTTCGTCTTTTTCTTTTTTTTTGACCACTCTGTCTCTCTCTCTCTCTCACACACACACACACACATACACATACACACACAAAGAGCCCCACACACATGCACATGTGCCCATCCACACACACTGACTGCAGGCGGTTGATTGTCACTGTTTGGGGCTCTGAAATTGATTAAACAACTTGCAATCCAGTTTAATTAATGGAAACTATCTGTAGTTCAAAGCTATTTAGCTGAATGTTGTGCCTTACCGCTGCCCCCCTCTCTCATTTTGCTTAGACAATCGTAGAAATTAATTGAATTCTAGCATTACTGTATTGAATAACCTTAAAACAATCTTTGATGTTATAGCCCATATTAAAAGCCATTCTGTGTATAAACACACACATCCCCAGAGTTGATATACTGTTAGTCACTGTTTATCCTTTAACATGAAAGGACTGTGCCAAGCTGTAATATCACAATACGGGGAAGACAACATGGCCAGCCTGTATATCTCTGAAGTGCAGCCGAGTCCGAAATGGCACATTGACAGCAACATACGTAGTTGCTGCATAGAAACAAAAGGCAAGGCATTCCTAATTATTGACAAGCAACATATATTTACTTTTCCTCATTTCAGAACGATAAGTCCTTCAAGCTCCTCTCAGTGTCTGCAGTGCGAAGATGTCCCTATCAAAAACTACAGGCGTACCTGTTTGTTCAGGAAGACTTGGCAAGAAAATACCCTTCCCTTCTGTTCCAGTGCCGGCTGAAGCCATTAACCAACTTAACTTGACTTGACTTTTATTTTTCCACCACGCGTCACTTTTGGATTGCTCCTTTTGTCCCCCATATCTCCTTTTCTTGCACTAGAATGGGGAAGTGCACTGGTTTTCGGTTTGCAATGTTACAAGTAGATGTTTTTATCCTTGTGTTGGAAGTCCTTGTTTTGTTTGTATCTTTGAATGAGGAATTATTCTAGAAAAAAGAAAGAAAAAGAAAAAGGCATTTTGATTCCATGTTTGTTTTTCAAATGCTATCTATTTTCTTATTTGTGGCTTTTCATGTAGAATTGATTTCACTGGAGCAGACTGTTTTCCCAATCTCCAAATTTTAAGTTGACTTGCAACCAACACTGATATGACTCATTTGAAGCCAGAAGCCAGAATGTAGGTAAAACAAAATTAAAACTAGCTGTTAAAATAAAATAGACATGACAAATAATTATAGATTATGAGATATAGGTATGAGGTCATGCTTTTGAATTGCATTCACAGCTTCAATACACCCTCAACAAAAGATGTCAAACAGCTGCTCGCTTGCCCTGGAACTCAAAGGCAGGATCAGGCAGCCTTCTTTACCCCCTCCCCTTTCCTCCCTCTCTTTTCACCTCATCCCGCTGCCCCTCCCCCCGCAGCTCCCTCCCTTCTTTTTTTCTTAAATGGCATGAAGGTTGAGATGGCTGGAGTCCAAGATCATCGCGCCTGAGACCACACAGATGGGGAGAGATAAAAGTTCTCTGTGAGCTGCTCACAGTGCTGCCATTTTCCACACAAGTGGAGGGGACGCGGGGGAGGGAAGAGAAGGAGGGGGGGGGCAGAGCCACCTGCGGCCGTGACATCACCGCCTTATCGCATATCGTGTATCACCTGCAGCTCCACGTCAAGCCCAAAGAGACAGATTTCATCTGTCATCTCTGAGAGGATCTCAATATAATTTACTCTGCTGATCTGACATCCAGAGGAGAGGAGTAGAGTTGCCAAACCTAATCTTACAGATGAGGACTCTCCTTTTTCTGCCCAGTCATGTCCTTGTGTGCCGTTGTAAAGGGGGAAGAGCGGTAGGCATATCAGATTTAGCTGTTATTTGAAAGCGGCATCTTGGGTTAAGTGGCCCTTGTGGTTTCATTCCTCGGCAAACTTGCAACACGTTCAAGTCGACTTACTCTTCCCTTTGTCCCGCGGAAATATTAAGCCACTCTGAAATATTCCAGAAATGCAAGATATTTTGCAGCAGGAAAAAAAAATAAAACAGCAAAATGCAAAACATTTACCAAACACAGCACACACGTGAAAATACAGTTAACCCCAATGTGCTCCTGTCTCCTCTTTGCTACGCCTGCATGTGCGAATATAATGGAGTAACTTTATAGGCAAGTATGCAAAAAAGAGATTATCATACATAAAAGCCAGAAGCAAAAAACACAAGTGGTATCAAAAAGCATAACCTAATTAGAAAGACTAATCAACTTTAATGTCTTCATATTTAAGGGAGAGGGAAAGGATAATTAGTCTTGGGGTTCCGTCTCCTTTCCTCTGCAGTCATGCTACTAACAAGAGTTGATGCTGTCTAGAACGGCCACCCACATATAACAGCTAATTGCAGGTCTTCGCCCTCAAGCACCCCTCTAGTCATAGAGACAACAGGGAAATTGGCCATTTCAGCTGTGCTGGGTATCATTAATAATTAATGGCACTTTCAAGAGTCAGACTGTCCCTAAAACCTAAGCAAGAGGTGCTTTGGGAACTACGCAATGTGTCATTTGCTCTGATAGCAAATACAGGGTTTTTTTTCTCTGCTGAGCTGTTTTTTTTTCCTGTCTCATACTGTATTTATTACATGAGCCGTTGTGCGGGAGCAGATAACTACTGCCCAGAGATTTGACACATTTTTTAAAATCACAATTAACTCTCCAGAAGTTATTTTAAAACCGCCTCAAAAGAAATGCATCGGACGCTCTGGAGCACAACCAACGCCGCGCACGCTCTGCGCTCTCGTTTCTGTCATGTATTGTGGGTGACAGAAAAAAGAGATGTCTCGATCTCTGAAACGAATAAAAACTGAAGAGATCAATAATTATATGTTGAGTTGTTCACTGTGGCACCATGAACGCTTTTAGATTCGCATCATCTGTTTGCGGGGCGCTGCGTTTGTCATGGCCCGGGGTTAAACGAAGCCCAGCGTGACGACATGTTACAGGTTGGCGGCAGCGGTTCCCGTTCTGCCTGGACTCAGGAGACCCCGGCTGGAAGACGCACGGTCTCATGTGCCCCATTTCTCTGACTGCTGTTGACTGCACTTCTTGTGCAGCTCTCTCTCCCAGCCAAACTTGGTCTGCTGGGATTTCTATTATTAGTGTCGAAGAACATTTTGTTCATGAGAGGTCTATAACATGGACTTTAACCTCACTGGGATCCATCTGACCCAGAAATTCTATAAGGACCAGCATGAAGTAGACATAACATGCTAAACTGTCTCTAAGTGATGTTTTACAATACAAAACAAACCCCACAAAAATGAAATAAGAACACATGAATCATCTAACATATACTATACAGTATGAAATACTTGTTTCAGAACAATTCATTTGCCAAAGAATGCTTACTAACACAGTCAAATATTGGTGTTAAATATGGTCTGAAGAAAAGGAAAACATATTTAAAGATGTCATTTTCAATCGTTACATTTACATCCTGAGTCGCAAAGTGGAATTCCAAATGATCAGGTCAGTGTCAGCGAAACAAACATGTTGATTTGTTACTAGTCTGTTACAATTGAGGTTTTACTCAAGGCTGACATGGCCTCATTTTATCAGTCAGCTGCCAATCACCCTAAATTTGAAATATGGTAGTTTTGTGATACTGCCCAAGTCATAAAATAATGAACTAAAAATTCATATGTTCAATCCGGTTGGGAGGAAAGATTTCCTAAAACTAAAAGGGCTTAAAAAGGGAAGTAGAAAGGATGATCACATTTCCCCTCCTCAGGAAGTCATCCGTGGCACTGTTCAAGGGTAACCGACCACTGTCTTATAACTTTATTATTCTTTCTTAATCGGTTTATAAATATTTATGAATCGCCAAAGCCACCCTGACTCGCAGCTGAGATTGAAGCCGGCGCGGAGTATGTACGTTCCAGAGCAGCCAAGGGTTGGAGGGGGAGAGATAGCACGGACAGGAGATTTGTGACAGACCAGAGCATGAAACCCATCAGTTGATGAGTGGAAATCCCTACTTTCTAATTAATAGAGGTACACAGGCCAGGGGGATAAGGAGGATCAGGGAAATGAAATCAGCAAAAAGATACCATCACTCATTTCTGAGGTCCATTGTCACACTTCAGAATCTGCTGTAATGAATCACTCAAGCATTCTGCAGATACATTTGAATGGTGGGGAAAATTCATTGTCCGGTGGAGAGCATTCGATAAGGATCTTTTCTCTTGCCTCTCCCTCTTCTTCAGCCTCTTCTTCCCTGCTTTTGTCAGAGGGCCCTCTGATCAAAAAGCGAAATCAAGGCTCAAGCAACAGGTGCGGCGTCTGAAAGGCCGCCGCAATCTGCAAGTGAACTGGAAAGCTATCTCGGATAAAAAAGACTGATTCGAGAACTTTCAAGGGATTTGCTTTTTTTTTTTAGGGAGGGGGGGGAGGGGTCAGCTCCAAAAGTCAGGATGGAGTAAAAAGGTGCCAGAGTCGGTCCATAATTCATCAAAAGCATCAGACAGCACAATCGCAGAGGCTGGAATTAGTCTGACTTGCAGTCTCATATTCATACAGCCTTTGACTTGAGATGCAACTTTTGATTAACTATTGAAGTGAAAATAAAGATGAGGTACAAAACATAGCATAACCCCTCTTATGTTTTCCACGCTGTTTTTCTTAATTGGAGGCAACACTGCTTGTGTACGATTTTTAGTGCTCTTGTGGCATCAGAGAGTAGTTGCTAGGATATGACATGAAATGTTTTAGTCATTATACGCTGTGTAGATGCAAAACTCCACATCAGAAGCCAACACAAAGGGACTTGTAACCCTCATTAGCCAGATCTCAGGCAGATCTCAGAGCACAGTGAACAAGTGACGATAAAGGAAGCCATCCTTCCACTCATCCTGAATGCAACATTTATACATTCTGCAGTAGTGCTGTAAATCCAACTCACATAATGGATTCATCTGCAGCCAAGGCAGCTATAGCATTACCCTCTGACCTCAGTGTGGTCTATTTCCTTTTCAACCGGAGGTGTCTCAGAGAAAGAGGTTTTAAACCCCTCGCCTGTTTGTAACCAACTACTGTACAGCATTACCAGTTTAATCGGCTGCTCTTTAAGGAATAAGAGAAAAGCAGGCATAAGCCCAGCACATATTAGCTGCTGCTCGCAGAACTGGCAGGCTGAGCACTGCTGCTCGACATCCTGGAATGCGTGGCTGTGATGGTGAAATCTGAGGACGACATGAAATGAGAAACAAAATGCAGCATATATCTTTCCATATCATGCATCCTCAGAGGGGATTTACCACAACTGCCTTTAGACATTATTATTCTTGTTTGCAAAATGCACCAAGAGCACGTTTCAAAAAACACTAGTAAGTAAATATACAGTCGCTCCAGCCCTCTCTCTTTCGCCTTTGTCTTTGTTTGCTTTCCAAAGATAATTTAAGTTTTCAGTTCCTAAGTAGTTCAATCCAACCCAAGGGAGCAAAACCCTGTGAGACAAGATTTTTTTTTAAACTTCTTTCCCTCTCCCCTTTTTTTTTATTTTTTGCTTCAACCCTTATATCCCAATGCAATTATTTAATATACACCCACTCATAGTCTGCATATGAGATATGAATATAATTGTATGTTACTTTTTAATTACAGGAAAAATCTAACTTGTAAGATGATGGGCTGGAAGGTGCCATTGCATTGTTATTTTTTTTCATCCTCGTTTTCTGATTATGTGAGCTGGGCTCCTTTGCTAAGCGATGATAAGCAGAATTTCCATGTTCTCTGCATAATTAATCCATCTTTGCCTCTCTTCATGCCAACTCTGCCGTTATCGCCTGCACATGCCTGAATTGCAAAAGAATCCTCTCTTCAATTGGAACTTATTGATATTCTAAAAAAACTGGAAATCCTCAAATTTAAGCCACAGATTGTTAAATGGATTAATTTCGCGGCAATCGCGAGCATCTAACGCGGGCAGACAGGCAAAGCAAATTGAAAGTATCTCCTGTTTGTGGAGTTTTAGTCCCAAATGATAGGGTTTATTGGCATGTTTTTTTTTCTCCATAGTCAAAAATTACCATTTATTTGCATGCCATAAAATACTTTTATATGGTTGAAAATTCAGAGGAATTTCTTTCAATGCCTGTCGTTGGCTTCGTGATAACAACTTCGGCTTCCCACATCTGGACGCTTTTGATACTGGGTGAAAGGAATGTCTGAATATTTAATATTTTTATCTGTTTTCATCGATGGTTTCCCCATTAAGGATGGCTCTGCTGTTTGCATGGAGCCTGGCAGATGTAGATTTATTTTCTGAGCTGTCGACGGCCTGCCTTTCTGTGAATATATTGATGCATTTTTCCATTTTGCTGTGCACTGATGCCTCTGCATATGTAATAAACCAGCAGACACACTTATAAAATACATCAACAGACTGTATTATAATGCTGCGTTCAGATGTGGGTCCTCACTTACTCATGCACATATAGGAAAAGAGGGAAGAGATCAGCCACACATATCAAATATAATTTACTTGACCTCATAAAAATGAATAACATTAAATCACAGGATGTCAAAACACATGAGGTGCTCATGTATAAAGCATCAAATGCGTTACTTGGACACTTGGCATCCGAACCTGTGCCTTGCATGCAAACAGTGATACAGTGTAACATGGACATGATGGCTGCAGTCAGCCTGTAATGTGCTGCACATAGATACTGATGCACTGGATTTATGCCACAAAGAGTCTCACACTATAACAACTGTTTCACTTGAATTGTGCTGGTGTGAAAGGAAGATTCCATAGTCTCACAAAGTAAAAGAAAAAAAATCACATTGTGTGTATTTTAATTGTCGCTTGAATTCAGCTGCAAATGAAAATGCCAGCCTATCAGGAGACTAAAGATCTGTAGTTTCACAGCTGAGAACTGGCATTCTTCCTCAGGCCAGTGAAGCTGGCAGATTGAAAATTATTCAAGAACACAACAGACCGTGTGAGCCGCACAATTTATTTTTTACTCCACCAGTCATTTAGATTTAAATGAGTACATTTCCAGTAGAAGCTCTCGACCGACACCTGAGGAATCGGACGAAGATTCTTAATACTTTGCATATTTTCTAATGCGTACGTCAGCTTAATTAATGTGGATCATTCGGTCTGATTGTGCGCTCTTTGGCGGCGGCGGCGCTTTGTGAACTCCATGGTAGACACGTGAAGGCCTGACCATGTCACAGCGGAAGTTGATCAGATTGGTTTCACCCGCAGCACTCCAGTCTCAGTCAATGTGAGAATGTGCGGGTGGACTGCTGTTCAGAAACACTAATGAATTCATTGTATGGGAGATTACATTTTCATGCAGACATTTCATGTGATAAAAAAACGATTAGAAATGGGAAGGTGTTCTTTTTTTGTGAGATATCCTGAGGACTGATGTGATTTTACAAACATTACCTCAGATCAAACCCAGTTCACACACACACGCACCTACACAGACACACACACACATTTGCTTCGGGTTCTATGAGGTGAAAAATACAATAAGAAAATAATAAAAATAGGGAACAACAAAAAGCACATTGTGCCACTCAGCTCAGCTGATCATTACACATTTCTCAAGGAATTAACAAAATTATGTATAAATTGCATATTTAGATTAGAAACTGGATGCTTTATTAACGGATGTTCTAAATGACCATTACAAGGTCATTCTGGGCCAATGTTAAAGGTTCCCACAGTAAGTGACTGATGGATTCCCTCATTCTACAGGCTGCATTCCCTCTTCTCCCACTGCCAGATGCATTTCTCTCCTAACTTAATAATGCAACGCTATTATTTTGAAGAAATGAACTCCTTCAATCAAGGACGGATATTTATGATTTTAATCCATAAAAGGCCTTGCCGGTTATTCCCTGGAGGTGGCACAGTCTCAGCTTCTGACCACATGAAAAGACATTGAGATTAGCAGGAGGAATATAGTGCCCTGTGGTTCTCTCCTCCTCCTCCTCCACAAAAAAGCCTTTATTTACAGATTTACACACTCCCTATGGGAGGAGCATAGTTTGTTCATCCCGCCCTCGTAGTGTTTTCATCACTTCCCTCGACTTTAACATTTTGGTGTGATCTTCAAACGCTTTGGGGATGTGTGGCATATTGAGTTAACATCGTGGCTTTTTTTTTGGTTTTTGCTGATCTGCCTTTTTTTTCCATTCTCGTTGTGCTGTGTTTCAAAGTGCTCCGGATGTCATGTATCTCCCTGGTAAACGGAAGTAGGTGGAAGCGGAGGGTACAGGATGGTGGTGCGGAGAGTGAAGCCTCCCTGGAAAGAGCTGGCGTCCAGGCCTCCAGGGCCGCGGGTGGTGTTGGCAGCTCGGGCAGCGGAGTGGGCACTCTCTCAGACATCTGTTTGCTCACTGCTGCTGGAGCTGCTGGATGGATGGACTGCGATGTGTGTGTGTGTGTGTGTGTGTGTGTGTGTGTGTGTGTGTGTGTGTGTGTGTGTGTCTGTGTGTGTGTGTGTGTGTGGTGGGGGTATGGGGAGGGGGGTAACAGAGAACTGGAGCATTCAGCCACAACCAGCAGCAGCATCTTACCCAGGAAGGACAACAGCAACACAACATTATAGCCTCCACTGCTATGAGCAGAGTTTTCTTTTTTCTCTTTCTAAAACTGTGGGTGTCAGCATTGGGATGCAGCACTACATCCAGGGCATTCAAGGACACACACTTAGGCTACATCACTGGTTGGAAATCACAAAGAATTATGGAAGATGATGTAAAAACACGGTTAAAAAAAAGAAAAAAAAAAGCTCAGCTTTAATTTGTTGTGGAACAACTTTTGTTTCCAAGGCCTGGATGTCTGCCTTCTATACAGTGTGCCTGTGTGTGTGTGTGTGTGTGTGTGTGTGCGTGCGTCCATGTGTTTGTGTGATATGTGTATGTATATACACACACCAACACACACACACACACACACTGAGGTTGTAGGGAATAAACACTTGTACATGTGCCACATCACTCCTCTCCATGCACATGCACACGTGTGCATGTGGGCACACAGACACACACACACACACACACTCATACAGACACACACAGACTTTACATCCTCTGGAGACAAACCAATCCCCAACAGCCAGAGGGTGACACCACAGCAGGCAAACTCATAACATTGCTGTCCAAGTGGAGCTGCTGAGGCTGCTCTTTAAGGATAGAGTCCCTGTCCGACCGATGGCTGTCACTCCCAGCGCCAGTGGACATGTGTGATCCCTTAAAGAAATCAACCCAGTAATTTGTCATGCCAGACTCCCTGTGATATTACCCGCTCAGCACAGCAGCCCGCTTAAACAGTACAGGAGCAGGACTGCAGTCTTTAGCGTGGCAAATAGCTCTGTTTCCAACTTTGTCGTAAAATCAACACCGTTCTGGGAGAGCGCTTCGGTTTTTCACAACACACAGTCAAGTTAGAGTCGTCAGGAGTGCAGTATTAAACTGTGCCACGAGACACATTTATTTATTTAAGGACTGTCCTGTAGGACTTTGATCAATCTCATGTATTGGTTCATCTGTTCATTTTTTGAACATAGCAATTTCTCCTCATGCCAGTTACATTTTCAAGATTTTTCTATTCCTCTCAGAAAGAAAATCCTGTATTCTCATTTTAAGTATTTATTTCTGTACCACAGGCCATAAAGGTGTATTTCACCATCATAGCTGCTTGAATGAAACAGTGGTTCTGACAAAAAGAATAATTCATGCTTTGTATTTAACCGAAAAGTGAATACAGTTAAATGTGTCTTAAATCGTTAAAATACAATAAAGAATGACTGGAACATTTAATTAAAATCCCTATTGATTTTGCTCTATTTTCAGTGATTTTGGTGATTGTAAATGTGGTTAATAAATGTGGTTTAAATTGGACTACACAACTTGTCAAATACTCAAAACATCTGAGATGATTGAGGCAGAGTGGGTTTTTACAATTAGTGTTGCATTATGAGAAACTGATGCTGTTGCAGAAGGACTTAAGAATATAAACAATGAGGTCTTAAAGTGCCTCTTCACCCAAATAGTTTTGTCCCATCTCTCACAGTGTTACAACAAAAGGTGTAACCGAGCGGTTTGTGCTCGCGTGGTATACAGCAACATGCTTATTGACACAGAACGTGAAATGCTCTTTGTGTATGTAAATTCCTGTTGAAACTGAGGGAAAACTATCCACACCACTCTCTTCCTCAGCATGAAGAAAACACCCAGGAGCTGCTTGTAACACGGCTGTCAATAAATAATCGTATCGGCGGACAGAGCTTTATCTATTATTTAAAATCACAATGCCATTCTCGCAAAATATTCCTGAGTTCTGAACGAGACATAAAGAAACTGATGGGACTCCATCGGGCGTACCAGTGAGCCGTGCAGGCGCCATTTGTTCCCAAACATATTTTCTTTAAGGATGAACATGATGAAGCCACCAGACAGCCCACCTCACTGCCCTGACACTGAATGGCACTCCCCAAATGTGACTTGGCAGTTCTAATCAAATGATTTAGCACATTAAATCAACCTTTCCCCCCCATAATCAGATTATGTGAGTGCACTGTGCAGCATCTCCACAGCGTACAGTATACCTTCACCTATTAATATGACCAACCTTGTGTCAGTGATTTCCCTTGCGATGGAAACAGTATCATGTTAATTATCACAACCATCTGGTCCGAGCAGTGAAAAAAGCTTTCTCTTCCTCTCGCAGATTTGTACCTGTCAATCAAAGGCTGCTTCAAACAAGCCACTGGGGCTCAGGAACAGCAGAGAAGAACCACGCTCCAGTCTCAGAGGATTTAGGAGTGGCGTTAAATTAATCTTCAGCTGGCAATTTGACTTTCCTCTCTCACTGTGTTGTTGCTCTTACCACAAATCATTATTGATTTTTTTTTTTTACGCCAGGCTCCTAATATGGCCAGTAAATGCTATTTATGGACTGTAGCATGGTAATTTTACAGTGTGTGTGTTCCTGTATTTTTAGCCCTCAGTTGTGGTTTCAGTGAAATTTGTATGTTTTTGTTGAGTGCATTGTGTGCATTTAATGTGCTATGACAGACTGCATTTGACTTATTCATTCCCTTTCAATGGACTGTCATTCCATCCCTTTGTTTGTGTTTTTTTCTCTTTTTTTTTTTAGAATTTCTTTCAAAGCTGAGCTCGCTGAGATGATTCACTGTTTATGACTACCACTGTCCCGTGACATCACTGCGTCTGGATCATGACCAAGGCAAAAGCAGAATAAGAAGGGAAGTTTGGCCTCCAGAGGACTGGGGGAAAACATGAGGAGAGGAGCGAGAGGGGTCGCGAGACAGATGCTCTCCTCAAGGTGAGCCGCCGCTGACCTGTCTGCCACATAAATTATTCTGTAGTTTCAGACTCCATTCCAAAGTTGTGGAATTGGGTTACAAGATAATTTCACAGGCCACTTGCTTGTCTTCCTTGGCAGTCCAACTGGCTAATTGAAGAGAGTGATTTCCAGTTTGGGCAACTATTCAGAACATGGCAGTCAAAATCTGAATGATTTGAAGGCTCTGGTCCCGTCCACCCCCCTTCTTCTCTCTTTAAATATTCTGGGGTTTTTTTTTTCCTCATCCAGAGCGGAGTAATTTTAAGTAAGGAAAAAAAGGCTGAAATTCTGATTGACTGTTTATCAAGTTGATAAATAAACAAAGCATAAAAGCAGAGCAGAGTTTCAAAAAAGTACCAATAAATTTCAATACATTTCACAGTAAAAGTTTGGTCTGGTTTCAAATGAACTAATTTAGGCGCTCTCTCCGTTGGTACAATTTGAACAGTGGATTTGGTGTGTGTGTTTAAAACCTATCTAGACTTTGGGCTCCTTCTCCCAGCTTTGGTCCATTTATTTAAGGTCAGGGCACCTCGGTGCGGATATACTCTCAGAGTGCATTATGATGGAATGAGTGGCCAAACTGCAGCTGAGCTAATCCTGACGCATTTAACCAGCATAGGTTCAGATTTGCAGCTGATATGACTGGCTCCACATGCAGTATTAAATTACACTGCTGCAAGAGTGGAGAGTTCTCCCTTAAACCCCTCTCTCTCTTTCCATGTCTGGTGGATAACAAAAAAATAAATAAAAATACAGCTACATTTTTTTTAAAAAAATGGGTGTTTTAAACTCTCCCTGTAACGTGTTCAGGGGCAGAAGTGCTCACCTGGGAGAAAATTCAGGCAAAACTAAAACTAATCAGTGCCATTATTTATTTATTTGTTTGTTGGTGTGGGCAGAGTGTAGTTTGCCTCCGTCGTCCCCCCACCCCAACAAACGGGCTAATTAATAAGTGCAGGTTGAAGTGATCCTGGATGAAGTGAAGTTCTCCGAGCTGCGGCTACGGTACCCGGGGAGGAACAAACCTTATCTTCAAACAAAAGCGCGAAACGCTCTCACCTCCCCAGTCAGTCCGTGCGGACCCGCGGCGGAGCGCAGCCTCATCACGGAGCCCGGTGCTCAGAGAGAGAGAGACACAGAGAGAGAGCGAGAGAGAGAGAGAGAGGGAGAGAGAGAGAGGGAGGGTGTGTGTGTGTGGGAGAGAGAGAGAGAGAGAGAGCGAGAGAGAGAGAGAGGGAGAGAGAGAGAGAGAGAGAGAGAGAGAGAGAAAGCCAAAGCCAGAGCCGGAGAGACGAGAAAGATAAAGCAAAGACAGACGGAACGATAGACTTGTGCGTAAAAAGTACCGGTGCCCCCCTTCTTTCTTTATTCTTTCCCAATTTCCATCAGAGAAAAAAAAAGCCCCCAAAACCCGGCTGCTTGGATGAACCAGAACCTATCGATCTGTCAGTACTACACCTGGATTCACTGACCAGCCGCACAGCAGGCATGTCCCGAAGGAAGCAGAGCAACCCCAGGCAGATCAAACGTAAGTTTGCTTTTCTTTTCTCTCCTCTCCTCCTCTCCAGCGTCTCTCGTGTCTCTGTTTCCGCGTGTGTGTGTGAGTGTGTGTGCGCGCGTGTGTGTGTGTGTGTGCGTGAACGTGCGTGTGTCCGTCTGTCTGCCTCGGCGGTGACCGGGGGAGAGGCTGCCGTCTGCCGCCTGTCCCGGTCCACACGCTCCGCTCTCCCTCCGCACATCACCCTCGCCATTACATGTTTTTTATTCTCTGGGTGTTTGATTCGAAACAATTAAAAAATAATAGCAATAATAATAATAATAATAATAATAATAATAAAAACGGCCCGGCTTGCAGCTGCCTCTGCTGCCTGGCAAAAGTTTGCGTGGCGCTAGAATTATGACAATAATAATAACAGTAATAATGAAAAAGATGGGGCAAAGTAGTTGCGTGAAAATGAAGTTATTTTCTGGAGGCTGTGCTGACTCTCAGCCACTGAGGTGCTGAGGGATTCTGAATTATAGGCCCACGATCTGTAATCGATCAGTGTGAGGACACTTGGTTTGTTTTGGATATGTTTATTTTTTAATTATTTGTAATAACACACACACACACACACACACGTGTTTCCCAACTCCTTCACACACTTCACTTTCTTCACCCCTTCCACACTAACATCCAGGTGTGTGTGTGTGTGTGTGTGTGTGTCTAAATATGCACACACACACACACACACACACACACACACACACTGTCTTCGAACTTTCAAACTATAGGCCCTGCACAGTGTAAATGTTGACGAGCAGGGATTTATTACAGAGAAACTGAAGTGTGGCAAGTCGTGGCATCTTTACCTTACAGTCTTCCTGTGTTTTATCATTCCTCTGGGGAAGACGCTGACCTTGTGCCCCAACGCCACAGTTAACACGTATTTGCGTCTCGAATTTAGATTTAAAAAGGAACTGACATTTTTTGACAATATCATCCAAGTATTTGTGCGGGCATTGTGACAGCTTGCGACCTCGTGCTCGACGTGCACCGAAAAGTGTGCCACACTCACACTGTTGAATTGTAGTTCTGAAAAATATTTTCACTGACTTGTTTTTACGATTTTAATGACAGCAGAGAGCTTGCAGAGAAAACGTAAATATGTACACGCACACGCTCACACACGCACACACACACACACACACACACACACGCATGTAAGCATTCACACGCTCCCACACCCACTCACACACACACACACACACACACACCGATCTCAAATGGAGCTGACATCTGCGAGTGTATACAGTGTGTGTGTGTGTGTGTTTTGAGGGGGTCCAGTGTGTGCTGTTAGCTCACGCAGCCTGTGGTTAGTGTGGGGTCGAAATATCAAATATCAAAACACTTCCACTCATTTGTCGTCGTCCTGTGGTACTAATTATCTGGCACAATTCGCAACGAAGGCAACGTGTGTGTGTGTGTGTGTGTGGTGTGTGTCGGTGGTGTGTGTGTGTGTTTACTTGCATGTGTGTGTGAGGTCACATGCTTGAATCGAACAGGGCTCGAGTCGAATGGCACACAGACGTTTATGCTGCGTTTGTGTCGGTCAGGTCGTGCGAGGCGGGGGATTTGTGCGTCCGCTCGTTTTGTTTTATTGCTCGTTCTGGTTGCCTTTTAGCTCCACGTAAATGAATCGCGTGGCTTTTGAAAAGTTTTGGAGACTTGTTCAGAATTCTGACAAATTCGGTGTCCCTCCGGGCAAGGGAGACCCTCATTTATCAGTATCCTAATCCCGTCCGTTGCATTCTCCTGCTGCAAGAAATCTCCAGCAGCAATTGTTGCAGGCGTCTCAGAAGCAGTTCCTCTGGCCACATGTTTCCTTTGCGATTCGTTTGGTGAGAAAGGTGTCGCTGAAAATGCTTGCTCGAGTGTCATCTCTTTTTTTGCGCTCCCTCTGTCGTGCACTTGGGTTCGGTTTAGCCGTAAACTCTGGGGGTAATTATTTTGCAGGCCGACCCTTTTCTTCGCGTTTGGCGTTTTGTGTGTTGCGCTGGCATCCACCCGCAAACCCGCAACCATTCCTAATCAACAAAGACGCACGACAACGCGTGACGTGATTGGCCCACTCATCTTTGGACCAATCCCATGGAAGCATCCAAATTTTGTTGTCGAGCAAAGGAGCTAGCGTTTGTGTTGGGCTCTCGTCATTTGTGACCCGGCCTCGTGCGAATTAGTATGTCATGTGCAAGATCTTGTTAATATGGAGCCGGTGTGCAGCCGTATAATCGAGCTTCTAGTTAGAAACAGAAAGGTCACGAGGAGCCTAGATCCTCTCTGCTACCCCGGGAACTCTGGGAAAAAAGGCCGAGGAGGCAGTGCACGGAAAGTCAGCACAGACAGTCATTCTAAAGGACAAAAAGGTTGTTGGGCGCAGTTCCCCCCCCCCCCCCCCCCTCCTCCTGCATACATTGGGCCGTTATCTAAAATTGTGATTTATGCAGTATTTTAATATTTTGCTTATTCTTTCCCCTTGGGTGCTCTCTGAGCGGTGATAAAAAGGCGATGCTGAAAGAGCACCATTAATTTGCTCCGATGACTGGGGAGATAAGGCCAGATAATGGGAAAGATAAGCAGAGAAGATATACCATCAGAAACCCGATTATTACCATTAAAATTCCAGCCCAGCAATCTGCAGCTGGCTGATAATTCCTTCTCCGTTTCCACCACTTTGGATGATAAGGCAAAAAATAGTCACTCAGTGCTCCTTGATTAGGCTGCCTGGATATCCCGATAATACAGTGATAAATTATGTATTTTCCCCCCTTGTTTTTTTTTCTGTGCAACGTTACATCTGATTTTTTTTATTTATATATATATATATATAAATATAAATACGTTTCTGTCCCCCTCTCTGTGCCCCCCTCCCCTCGCTGCTCTCGCCGAGAAAAGCGACAAAAAAAAAAAAGGAGAACAACCGCACACTTTTATTGTAATAAGAGTTTGATGGAAAGAGGAGATAGTGGTGGAGGTGTTTTGTGTGGGAGCACATATCAATGTTATCAGCTCATCTCTCGGGGCCAGCTGCTCGCTGCTGTTGTTTTTAGCCTTATCACCCCGTGCCAATATGCCAATAAATTGCCCAGATTGTTAGCCGCTTCCACGGCGGGTCAGTAGAATTTGACAGGAGTGATGAAAATATCGCTGATGCTCTGCGGATTGCGATTAGCTGCTGTAATATGATGTGTGAATTCCACCAAGCTCCCTCGATCCTCTCTTCTCCCTCGCTCCCTCCCTCCCTCCTGCCCCCCCCCCCCCCACTTCTCCTCACCCCCCCCCTCCCCCCCACCCCCCCCCCCCACCTCCTCCTCCACCCCTACCCCCTCCCCGTCCTCCCCCGTCGCCTCCTCCCCGGCTGCTGGTGGTGTCCATACCTCTATTCGCAGTGAGAGGAGAACATTTTGATGCTTAATAGGAAGGAAAGATATGAACGGGCTGAATTGAAACCAGGCCCCTCAGAGTAATTTTTCTGTAAAATTGCCCCCCAAAGTTTCACGGCGTAAAGGGGAATCTGGATGATGTAGGGAGCGTGCCGCCGCCGCTGTTTATGGGAACATATTGAGGCAGCCCTCTGAGGCCATGGGCGGACATCTAATGTCAAATGTGCTTATTAAACTGACTTAGTGTTCTCCCCTCGACCGTTGTCTTCACCGCATGGAAACGTCTGAGAATTCATGCTGCCTCCGCGGCCTCTTTTCACTCCACGATGTCCAATCCAGCTCGGTGCTGTAGTGCTTGTAAAAGCTCTTTTTACTGTAAGTTGCTGTTGCACTTGAGTGGCAAATGCACAAGTCTCCGGAGTCTACTTACCGTTATGTCATACTGTCAAAATGCCTAATCTACTCAAGTGATAGTGATGTTACATCGGTAAAGCCGGTCCAGTGCAGTGCAGCCTCTTTTTTTTTTTTTTCATGCCTTGTTATTATGTTTTATTTTTACCCATAATACCTCGTGGTTAAGCCGCTATTCCTATCTTATTCTATCACCCACATCCTTTGACTGACGTATTCCATACGAAGGCCTGTGTGGAATGTGATTCCAGCCATTTGGGGGCTACTTATTTGTAAATGAATGCCTGTGTTTATACTGACGATCCGGTTGCCTTAAACTCCATGTAATGTGCGTACAAAGCCTCAGATCATTATAATAAGGTCCCTGCCTCTCTCAGCTAGTCCGTCTGGAAGTGCACCACAGCAAACGATGGGTCCCTGCTCCAGCTGAAAGTATGTTTTTATCGCAGCAATCTCTTTTTTTTTTTCCATCTCCGCTCCCCAGTTAATCTCTCCAACTCCTTAGCATAAGGCCACTTTATGTAACGTTAGCATACTGTTTATCATATCAGGTGACATTTCTATCTTTGAGGGGCATTTATCAGAGGCAGATTACAGTAGTAAGGGATAAGGGGAGTGTTTACTGAATTGACTGCCAACATCCTCTATCTGAATTTGTGTGTGCGTGCGTGTGTGTTTGCTTGTGTATACATCGGTGCATGTTCAGTATGTGTGAGGAGCATGTGGCTTTCAGCAGAAGGATCGGAGCCGTTGGCTTGATGCATTTTTTTTTCATTTTCTCTCTCTTTCTCTCTCTCCCTCTCCCTCTCCCCCTCTCTCTGGGAACAGACTCCCTCGTCCATATTTCCTGCAACTTAGCTCGGCTCCGCTTTCTGGTATAAGGAGCGTGCGTGCAAGTGGTATATGCCGAGTTTCACCCTTGGCCCGCAATCTCTGGCAGCTCCAGCAGTCAGATGTTTTGGGGGTGTAAAATCAAAAAAAATGTTTGCATGCCAGCCTCCCTGTATATTTAAGGGTTTCTCTTTCATTGGGTGACAATCACGCCGCGTCTCTTGTGTTTCTCTCGTTGATTTCTGTCAGAAGAAGAATGGTTGTTGAATGCCAACTTTCCCTCAAACATCTGTTCTCTGCCAATAACAGCTTGTGCCGTTGCCTCGTCTTAGCTGAAGGATCCCCAATTGCCTCCTCACTTCTGACACAAAACAACAATGCAGACGAATGTCATCGTCTTGTAATGTTTTTCGCTTTTTGTTTTTTTTTTCCCTCCCTTCGTCCCACCGTGCCTCAAGCACAGTGTGTCTGGCTTCGAGACAGTATCCACGGGTCTGCCACGGCTTCTCTCTCTCTCTCTGCTCGTGTCAGAGGCTGTGCGGCTATAGGGAGAGGAATGTATAGCAGCTGCTGCTTCCCTTGTTGACAGCAGGGCTGTGTGATGTGCCGGACGGGCTGGCGTCGTCAGACCGACGGAGCAGATCCCGGCCTCCGCCGCCAGGCTGCGGCCCGCAGCGGCCCGGACAAGCGGTGTGAAATGTGGGCAGGGTGGCTGCAAAGGTGGAGGTCACTTCCTCGCGCGGTTTCCTCTTTATCTTCCTCTTTCCTGAATTCCACTGTTATTATTCCAATAGCCGCTGCCGTCCCGTGCTGTCACCATTGTGTTTTCGCCCAGCCGCCTCGGCTGTCACCGATACTCATTTTACAAATATGCACAAATCAAAGGGGGGGAAAAGCTGCTAATGCTTTTCAGTGTCGCTGGCTGTGTGATTTCCTCATGAGCGTGTGTCTCGGTGCCTGGCCGTATTCCCCTCTGTTTATTTAGATTTTATATCAATGATGCCCACTGAGCCCCCAGGTAACAATTGACTTTAAGCCTGCTTTAAGTTAATAGCCTTGTCTCTAGCTGGTAGGGATCAATATTGGTATTAATTAATCACCATTATCAAGAGCAGGATCTAGTTCCATTTGTTGTTACATCAGCAAAATATCAATAGAGAAAGTGGACTCCCTGATCGTCATGGCAACTTCATCTCTTAGGTCAAAGAGAGTTTATCTTATCTTGCTGCTGAGAGTGGCAAACTGCTTAGGAATCTAGTTTAGACTCAAAGATCATTGATTTAAGCTTTTTTTTCGCCCCCACCTTGTTGTTTCAGGAGAGAGCGAGGGGTGAAAAAAAACAGAGAAAGGCAGCATTCTAATCACAACAGAGATGTAAGATTTAAATATTGATGTCCAAAGGCCATTACAGCAAAGAAGGCCTCTGGTCTTGCTGTTGTTCAAGTACGTCCTTTTAAGACCCAGACAAAGCTTTGATTATCAGAGGTGTCACCATGGAGTATGTCTGTATAGCTGACAGTGTGGTACTGAAGGGGACACCAGTTTCCTGCAGCCACAGCCACAGAATGTTAACAGATCCTGCTTTTATTTCTCGAGGCCTCCATAGGTCCTCAGTATAGCCCGGCACTCACCTTCCTGGTGTCGTGGCGACTGCCTAAACAAACACAGTTGTGCTGAGCTCAAATTGATGGTCAGTGAATGGATTGCAACAGAGTAGTATTGCAAAAGACGTGTCTCGACAAATAACGGCCAAGCTCCAGCTTCTCAAATGCGAATATTTTCCGTTTGTTTTCTGTGCAGGAGCCGATGACTGTGCACGGCCTGTTTGCCTACAGCTGTGGGCTACACTGATCCCATTGCTAAATTATCATAGCTGTGCTGTAAATTCTCATTTGGGGTCAGTATTTTTCCAGGCATGCTCGACGCATTATTCTAAACCTCCGGCTGCTCGTTGTGCGTTTTGCAGTGAGAAACCACGTTGATTAAGACCTGGACTAACGAGTGTGATTGCATGTGCAGCATGGGCTGTTCTCATGGGTATTTAGGTCTGCTGGAGCTATTTGGGTGGTGGCGGGCCTGGATGCTTGGATGTACCTCATCATGCTGCAGAATGCTCCTCAGGGTTGGGGCAGAGAGCAGGGGCACTGCCTGCTTTTTTTTTTTTCTCCCTTCTTTTGCCTCCGGGACACAATTGCCTCATTTAACATTCTCTATTTGGCCCCTGCCAAGAGGGGAAATAGCCAGGGTGAGTAAGAGAGGCCGCCACACATCATGAATTCTTCTTTCATTTAACTTGCACAGTCCCTTTTCACCTTGGTGATGCACATGGATCAGGAATGGAGATATTGCTCAATTAAGGGGATTTCTGAGGTTGCTCCTGAGGTATTGCAGTTATTTTTGTGCCACGCCGGGGTTTTGATGTATCATGGATATGGATATTGGGTTCGTCACATTTGTGTGATGCTTTGACATCTCCATAGCCCAGAAGAGAAACAGCTCAGCGCCTGTAACAGGAGCGAGCCTGTGCCGTGTTCGAGAAATAAAGTCTGTCAGTCTCCTTTTGCAGGGATGTAAATAACTTTTATGCCTGTATTAAGGTCCTTTTTGTTTATTTCAATTTAATTAGGCACAGTTGATCAAAACATTTTCATGGAATATGTCAAAATTAATATGAGGCTTTTGACTGAATCTTGGATGGGAGAAAGCAAAGGGACTCCTTGGAGAAAATGACTCATGTTTTGCAGCAGGCATTGTCACAACGTCTTGTCAGCAATGTACAGTACAGCTGTTGGCCAAGCCTTGACTTAGACCTCAACCATGTAAATTCACTAATTACAAAATTTGAGAAACGGCATTTTCCTTCCCTTTTCTCTCTCTTTTTTTTTTTTACATTTTATTTTAGACATTAATGAAAGGGGATCATTCGACGGGCTGCGTTTCCAGAGCAGGGTTGTAGCTGGCACACCAGAAAGTGACACCCTAATAGCTGTTCAGTGTAAATCTCTGGCTTGGCAGGAATTACCGAGGATGTATTTGTGGGGGGGCAGCACGATGCAGAACTTTGCATTGGAATGAAATGCAGCAGCCTCCGTAGTTAAGGGATAGGTGGCAACAGAGGATTAAATAACAAGCTTTTCAGTTCAATTTGTACATCAGCATTTTCCGCCAGACGAAACGCCACAGAACGCATCGCATCTTAAGGCCTCGGTGGAAAATCGCTAATGACAAAGCTTTGTAAATAGATAAACAATTTGTGTCAAATGCGCTGAAAATATAAAACAAACTTCAAAACATGTTAATTCTTTAAAGAGGCCGTGTTTTGATTTGCGCCGCCGCAAAGCTGGTAAAGCTGTTGACAGCGCAGCTTACAACACGCCACGTGATCGGCGGCCTGTGTGCGATTAGCAGCGCGCGGCGCCGCCGCCGCCGCAGGGGCGGCCCCCGCCGTCCCGACACTTTGACCCGCGATCGATGGTGCTCCGCGGCGAATCGTGCGAAGCCGGTGAGCGCGCTGCCCGGGAACGGTGACGACAGGAGTGACGCGTCTCCCCCGCGTCCTCGTATTTCAAAGCGGGCTTTGTCGAGTGACAGAGTAAACATCCAGGGAGAAACGCCGCCGCTATTATTTCAGAATCAGCCAATTTTCTTTTTCTGTGTATTCCACAGAATGCTTATCTAGTAATTACTAAAACTGTTGACATTGAGCAAGTGCTGTAGCCAACTAAAATGCCTTTTTGTCTTATGATATCAGATTGGATTTTATCTCAAGTTCACGCAATCGCGCATTCCTGAAAACCAAAGATAGCTGGCTCAAACGCCCTATTTTCAGCATGAGTGTGGAATTAAGAGGCTCATTTTGAAAAACTACAATCATTACATCCTGCATTCATTTCTGTGGTGGCGCACAGATAATATATTTCCCCCCTCTGGTTGAGTCCAGGATGTGCCTGTGAATCTGTGCGACATACATTTGACCATAATCAAGTTTTTAAGCTTCAGAAACAGGGTAACAACTGGGTCAGATGATAAGCCTGGGCAAAACAGGGAAAAAAAGCCTCCTCTGATAGACGAGGGGAAAATCTGATTGATTGATGTCTGCTGGCTTTGCCACCATCACAAGCCAGTTGACAGTTAGTTTGGGATCAGATGATTTCACTCTTAAGATTGGGGTTGAGGGGAAGCTAGGCAAATATGAAGGACACAAAGGTCAATGGCTTCTCTCCTCCTCTCTGTATCTATCTCTCCCTCGCAATAGCTTGCTTTGACAAACTGTAATGTGTTGCTAAGCTTTGTGGCAGCGGGACACATGGTCATAGTTTGTACAGTAATATCCTATTGCAGTAATCTCACAAGGAATGATTGAAAGTGCTGGAGGAATCTGGTACGAGCAGGGACCCGTTGACATCATCAGCTGCTGTGGACTGGCAGATGTCTCCTGACTTGTTTGAACTGAATTTTCCCATGGGATTGAATAAGTTAAACAACAGCTTTGACTTGGAGTGAATCTGTTATTGTAAGCAGGATCTGATAAGACAGCACCATATTATGAGTTTGTGTAGCAGAGAGGCCAAAAATGGAATCTCCGGCGAGTGTCTCTCTGTGGTTTCGGAAAAAGAGGAACATGGAACTGTGACAAAGGATGATTGGATGCATATTGTAAATAAACACCCAAGTCCTTCGCGATTGCCTCTCAGTCTCTCCATTAAGGCCGTTCCATACAGCATTTCATCTGCTCTCACTGCTTAGATCGTGTATCAGCTAAGATGAAGTGACAAGGGCTGCTCTGGATTTGACCCCGTGTGGCAAAATAGCAGTAACACTTGGATTAGGTTTAACCAAAACAAACCCTTGGAAGATATTTTTGCTCCGAACAGCCCATAATATTGCCAGCGTTTGTCATTTCTTTCCTTTGGCTATTATTACAGAGCTGAAATTCAATAAGACAGGCCCTGGGTGCCCATAGTGATGCCTGTGATATTGAATAGAAGGCCTTGGTTCTTCCTGAGGGTCCATCTCTAATAGACATAACAGACATGTCCATTAGCTTTGTATGGGGCTGCTTTCAAGATCAAGGTCTCACTTGTAATGGAGTGGCTATGCAAATGCAAGTCAAATTCTACTATTGTGAATCACTTGTTTTAATCAAGTTTTTTTTTTTCTTTTTTTATTGAAAGAAATGTAGCCTCCATTCAGAGCCACTAACCAAACAATAAAAAGGATAATCCGGAGACAATTCCCATCCAAATGGAACCGGACATCATTTAGGGGAAGAGAAAACAACTCTTTGTTTGTTTGAAGTGGTTGATATGACAACCTTCTTGTCAAAGACTCAGGGCGAATAAAAGGGATTTGTAATTACCATAATTATCTCTTATATGTTTTCACCTAATGATGTCCATTAAATGCTGGAGGCTTCATTTAGACACTGCCTCACTGTAGGTTGGCATAGACACATAATACGGCATGTTACATTACACAGTGCACAAGTAATGAACTTCTTTCATCAAAGATGTTTATCGTGCTGTGCTTCTGGGGGGAAAAGCCAATATACTTCAGCTTTTTGTTACAGTTGGATTATAACAATTCTCATAGTTCCCACTTATCTTTCAAATTTTCTCTACATGTGATATCAACCCAATTGGCTTCATGTCTAAACAGGATGGCGCTCTAATCTAGACCACTGTTCGTTTCATGTAAAACATCTCATTTTGTGGCTTAGGCTGGTGGCTGTCTTATCGTTACATAATTCGCTGCCCTCTCCGTGATTTTCTTTGTGGCAATTTATTTAAATTCCCCCATGTTTATATATTTCCTGTCTCCTTTCATTCAAAATGATTGCCTTTCACAAGTTCAAAGCCTCATCTTCAAGACTTTTGGTAACTTCGCAGATATGAATTCGCAGTGGGGAGAATTGCGATGTGTGTGTGTGTGTGTGTGTGTGTGTTGGCGTGGGGTGGGGGGGGGGGGGGTGAAGAGCTATTTTGTTGGAGAGCACAAGAAGAGGGACTCGTGGTGCATGTCCATCTCTGTCTCGGGGCTGAATCCAGAGGTTGAACTAACCCTGATCAAAGGTGCAGATATAGCACTCTAACAGTCCACACCTCAGCAAGTACAGCGACTGAGAGATGATGCCTGAATACATGTGTGCTGTTCTGCTCCCGCGCTAAGGCCCTCAGTCCCGCATGAGGCTCCGCTCCTGTGGTTGCTTTGGTCTTTGTCCGCCACCTATCAGCATATCAGCAGTGTCTCTGAAGCCCAGTTGTATAATGCACCATTTATGGCTTTGTGGAGGGAGATGGCGGTCGGGCGGCGGAATAGCTCCAGGCCTTCCCCTCAGTGAGTGGATTAACGGCGGCCTGCTTTAGCGCACACTACCATGGTGTGAAATCGGCCCCGCTTCGGCGCCGGCGATGAGGCTCCCTCTCTCCCTCATTCTCTCTCCTTTCTCCCTCTCCCTCTGTTTCCTCACCTCCATGCAAAGCCTCTCCCAGCCATCTGTGAAATGTGGAAACTCTGTGTCTAAGTTGAGTTCAGATCCCATCCCCTCCGTCAAGCTGAGGCCAGGAAGCAAATGGGCAGGCAGTCGGCAAAGGGGGTTTGCAGGGGAGGGGGAGGAGGTGGAGGGAAGGAGAGAGAGGGGGGAAGGCGGAGGAGGAGGAGGAGGAGGAGGAGGGTGGTGGTGGTGGTGCTGGTGGTGGCGGTGGAGGGGGATCAGCTCACTGATGTCGTGCCGCGTGTGCAGGAACCCTGCCTGTTCTCCGCGGGCGAGTTGGAGGAGGGTCCAGGCCTGGGTGCCGGCCGAGAGATCTCTGGTTCCTGCTTGCAGGTCCAAATCCCCCCTCTGTGTGTGTCTGCGTGGAGGCGAGGCGGTGGCACAGCTCCCCTGAGCCCCTGCCCAGTCCTTTGAAGATAAGATGGTGATACAGAGTCCCTTTCGGTACGTCGCTAACCGATGGTCTTTGTGTGACACACATGCCTCTCTCCTTTGGAGCCCGCAGCTAAAACACCTATGGTCTTTACTGAAACGAATCGGCTGTATGGCTTCAGGTCAAATTAGATTATGAATGGGTGACAAAATCCAAAGATTGTATGTTTAGGATATTTGATTTTTTTTTTTTTGCTCCCACCATTTCATGCTGATAGCGAGGAGTTCTGCTGTGCTTGATATTTCCATTTGATTTCCCTCCACTGAGAAGAATCACTTCCATAAATTCTCCCCATACGCCCGCCGCAGACTTAATTTTTTCAGTTTTCCATGGCAACGAGTTGTCATCTTAACTCTGCTGATTTCTCTGCTATCTGCACTGCATTGCTCTTGATCATGACAGTTTTTTAAACACGTTTCTCCTCTGCATTTATAACCATATTTTGTGGCACTCGCGGGCCAATTCTACCACTTCTGGCTCTCCACAGCAGCGTTTCACGAGAGCGACCATCATAATCAGGCTTTTGAATTATGAACTCAATATTCCCTTTTTTCCCCCCCCTCTATCCTGTGGCTTTGGGGTTCAGATCTGTGCATAATGTCTTGTGATTGCATGGCATTATGGTGGTTTGGAAAGCCGAGTCGAGGTCCAGCCACGCATCATCTTTCCATAGACAATGTGGATCTCTGTGTCTCTCTGAGCTCATCAGGGATGGGGCGTTGATTGCTTTTTGATACTCCTCCAACGTGGATGAGGTCCTGCATACATCAGCTAATTAGAATGCACTTATAGTGTGTGTGTTTGTGTGTGACAGACCCCACACTTCTCATCAGATCCTCAGCCCAAGTGCTCTAACCACACTCACTAAAGGCTTTATCAAATTCCCAACATAAAAGAAAAGCCGTACAGTGCAAGGCTGCTGGGTGGTGGGATGGGAGGGGGGGGCTTGCCTCTGACGTGTGTGTGTGTGTGTGTGTGTGTGTGTGTGTGTGTGTGTGTGTGTGTGTGTGTGTGTGTGTGTGTGTGTGTGTGTGTGTGTGTGTGTCTGGGATCTGATGTCAGGGGAAAAGAAAAGACTGAAAAAGAAGAGAAAGTGCATGATGACAGGAGTTATTTCAGTATTTGGGTAAAAAATTCTACAACCCTACTTTATATACACTGGATATAAAGGGAAATCTAATGACAGTTATAAAACTGAAAAACATGACACTGTTGTTGTAGAAAGCACCTTGCCGCTACTGTTCCAGACCACACCGAGTGGAGTCACACTGGCAGCAGCAGAGTTAACTTCATTCCCCCGCAGCTAACGAGGGTGGCTTTGCTGCAAACTCTGAATGGATGGCGGGGTGGTGGATGTGTGTGTGTGTGTGTGTGTGTGTGTGTATGGGGTGGGGGCAGGAATGGGGAGGGAAGTTGCAGCAGCTAATTAGGCTGCACAGATGACTGAGTGGTATCATCCCATGCACCTTGATGATATTACGGTCGTGGAGCTTCAGAGAGGGGCCTGGGGAAAGTTTTGCCGTTGCCTCACTGACTTTTTGGATGGCATGGAATTTCAGCAAGGCTGAGGCACACACACACACACACACACACACACACATGCACACACACACACACACACACACACACACACAAACCACTCGCCAAACGTCCTAACCCATGCTATGATCTGTGGAAGGTGCTGGGGCGTCTCTATATATTTCATAAAGGCATCCTATTACACCCCCGTGGCTTGTGGGGAACAGTACACTGTGGTTTAGTCCCCAAGCAGCCGAGAATAAAGTGTAGGACGTGGCACCGGTACAGAAATCTAACTGCTGTTTCCTCAGGTAATCTTGACTTGGATCTTAATTCCAATAAAGTGTTTTTTTTTTCCTTCTCTTTTTTTTTTCCACACAGCATGAGCCAGATCCAAGCAAGAACACTCCTCTCTGTATTTCTGCAGTCATACTTTATTGAATATCATTTCAGATAAGAGGTGTAATCCTTTGGGTGGAAGTGATGTATATTGACCAGCTCGGCGATAGCGACACGGCACATGTCTCCCATCTGAGAGCGGTAAATAACTATTTGTGTCAGCGGCTCAATCAAATGACGTGGAATATTGAAACCTGCCCTTGTTGTTGTCACTCCCCAACTTTGTCAGACTCCGTCTGAATATTTAAAATGTCAGGGCAGGAGCCCAGACGAACACGGCCAGTCTGTGCTCTGTGCTGTGGTTAGTGATATGAGTGGCGAGATGAAAATGTCACTCAATTATCTATCAATAATTTGACTGCATCGGCCAATCAAAGCTTGTAAGCAGTTGTCAGACTGATATAAATCTAAGTGTGCTCTGTCATACAGTCTGCTGCTGATACGATGCTCAGTGCTGCGAGACGCTTTCATATCTCTTGGGAGAGGCAGCCAGGGTAAAGCAACCAAAACGTTCTAAATCGAGTGACTCACTTATGGTGATATTGATTATTTTAGGAAGGCCCTTTTTGTCGGCTACAATTAATTTCCCTGCTGCCCCCCCCCCCCCCCCCCCCCCCCCCCCCCCGTCTGCTGCAGTGCATTTATGGGCTCCACGCGAAGGTCGTCTTCATCGGGCCTTCATCATGACGTTTTGATTGACAGTGGCCTGGAAACACGGGCAAACAAGCCTTGAGGGCTGGACCCAGAGTTTGATCCAAATATTGCGCAATTCAGATTTCACCACTCTCTGACTGAGCCCCACCAACGTTGAATCAGTGTCTGACCGTCCGCCCAAACACGTCAATTTGACCGTGGCATCATCAACACATCATCAAGTCTGAAATTTACGCAAGCACGCTGGCACAAAATCTTTTGAGATATTTTTCGAGATGGAAACGATGGATCTAGCGGTCAGCTTGATGTGAAGGAAGCCCTTTTTATGGATGATTTGTTTAAGTACATTTGTATATGCCGGCCTTGAGCCAACCAGTTCCTAAGTTCCAAGCACTGGTTGTTGGCATGATGAAAAGTTATTGAATTGGGGAACATGAATGTTTGGAAGCTGCGTGGAAATGATGATGGCATACCATTGATCTTAAAAAATCCCAAATTGTTTAAGTTGCTGCTGTTAATTATTTGTTTTGGCCGCCACACCTGCAGCATGTCAGCAGAACCCTATTGTCTGCTTCTTCCTCTCTAAACAGAGAGTGGCGGAGTTCAAACAGTGAGCCAGGTCACTCAGGTCAATGCACCACTGTTACAGTCTCACCTCTCGGAGTGGCTGGGTTTCTTCCATCAGTGCAGAGCAGCCCTCTCTGCTCCCTCATGGTTCATTTCATCAGGGTTTGTTTTATCTTGACTGGCCAGGCCCGTGACCCCAGAGCACTGATAGTCCAGTAAGACTGCAAGGGGAGCATCGCAGGGCATTGTGAGGACTGAAACAGGACTTAACCGGGCTAAGTTTTCCTGTTTGTGTTTGCACAAATTCACTCAGCCCCACGTCTGTGTGCGCGCGCTTGTTTGTGGGTGCACGCATTCGACGTATTTGAGGGAAGTTCAGTCAGAAAAAAAAAACAAACAAACAAACAAAAAAAACTTTTCAACAGAGTTTAGTGGAATGGCACATGAATGGTGACAGATTTGGCATGAAATATGTAGCATGAATGAAATGCAAATTCATCTTTTAAGCTTTTGGGAAATATATATAAAATATGCCAAAGCAGCGGTAGAGCTAACACATCTAATTCTAAAACACAAGAAAGAAAGGTCTGGCCGTTCTGCTCAGAACTGTTCAATTTCATGAGCCTGCAGAGAGGGCCGTGTTTACTTTCCTTTGCATAGAAGAGGAGCAATGAATGCTCTGGGTTCCCTGTAAAGACAAACATGAAAGGAATCACGGAGAGTTCTTTAGGCCCTTTCTCTTGTGTTGTGTGTAATGCTGCGTCTTCACTGCCTAGGTAGTCCCTGCCATCTGACTGCTGTTTGAAGTCAGCAGAAGTCCACAATATTTGCTTTTCAGCAATTCTCGCCCACTGTGTCTCTCTGTTGCGTTTGAAAGTGCGACCAGTGTGCGGTCCATCAGTCGGCCCTTTGGAGGGAACGGCTCAAATTGGTCCGTCAGCCGTCCGACGTTCCGGGCCCTCGCCACGGAGGGTGTTGTAGCGTTGGTAGGAAGGTGATGGACAGCGAAGGGGGAGGGGGGAAGGTGGGCACCGAGAGCAGAGCTGGACAGGTGGAGGGGGCAGACGGACCTGCTGGGGTGCGATCTCACCAAAGCACTGAGAGCGGGCCAATGGCAACCCAAAAAGAGCGACGGGGTAAAAGACGGGGAGACGGAGGGAGGGGGGGGTGGGGGCTGCACTGCCAGACTGATTACTCTCACTTCGTTTCCTTTTCATAGGGATTGGTTTAGGAGGAACGTGCACGTTGTTCAAAACCTACATTTTTGACAGTATTGAAAGCTGAAGGTGGATGTGACAGAATAACTCAAATTGCACAAGATGGAGAAGGCATTTAATGATGCATGTCATACATTTGGTACAGTGCACATGTGTGCTTGTAATGCCTCTGCCCCTGTGATCCTTCCCCATCGGGCACCATCTCTGCAGCACCTCCGCACCACTCCTGCCGTAGTCCCCACTAAATTAAGAGATGTCGCACAGCCTATCCCCAACATACTGCACTGTGTGTTTTCCAAGTTTGCCGAGTGCGTCTTTGTGGATTTGAGTGCTATTTCCACTGGTGTTATCCAATGAGTGTGTGTGAAAGCTGTTCCTTTCTTCCACTGGAGGTGTGTGTGGGTGGGTTAGAGGGGAGACTGAGCGTCTGCTGAGACCCCGTCGTTATCAGCACCAGATGCAGGTTGACTTCAGACTTTCAATGGAAGGTAAAGAGAGAGAGAGAGGGGGGAAATTAATGAGAGCCATAAAGCCAGCAGGATAAATAATTAGCCAACTGGTCCTAAGATCCGTCCCTTCATTTACAGCTACAAATAAATTCTCCTTGCAAGTTTCCTTGTCAAAACTGCAGCCTGACGGCACTGGCTCTTTTCCTTTTTCCCCCTCATGCGATTGCATGCACGCGTGCGTTTTCCAGATTCATTTGTTTGGGGTTTTGCTGCGCTGTCCCTTCTTCATTTGTCATGTATATCCGAGTGACAGGTCCCTCTGTCCTGCCACCGATAATTGGCCGGACCAGAGCCTTCCTCCAAATGTGCGCGGCACAGACAGAGTGAATAAAAGACAATTCAGCTGTCATAGCATTCTTCATAAATCATCTGGATGAGAGAGTGTCACACTGGCGTCCACATTTTTGTTTAGAATAATCACAAGGACATAATGTCGCTTGTTTACCCGCGGCTGATGTTCCCCCAGCAGAGCCTCTAGAAGCAGCGCAGGCTGTAAAACACATCGCTCTGCACAGATACAGAGCCAGGCGTGCCTCAAACCGCGTTTATGTCCGACAAGTGATGTCATTTCGCCGAACTGATTGCTGCTGTGCCATGGCCTCGTCAGGATCAAAGCTAATTTTTGCTGCATTAGAGGACACTTTGTGCCAGTGTACTGCGCGCTGATCTGGAGTGTTTACACGCGGTTCACTCCCTGAGGATTTTGTATTATTGTTGTCACACTGTATGGAGCACAGCCACTCGTATTGTTCTAATACTCCACCGGTAGATTTGAAAAGAGCTGAGCAATCACCGAAAGACTTACATTATCCTCCAGTCTTTGATCGCTATTCATGTGTCTGCGCTAAGTAATCTTCCCCTCTAATCTCATTCACAGATATAAATAAACAAGTAATGCTCTAAACGAGAGGGAGCACACGAGTGAACATCCAGAGGATTATGGTAATTTCTGGATAAATAGAGGTGTTTAAAAATTGTGACTTTTTCTGAAGAAAGTTCCTTCTTTAAAAAAAAAAAAAAAAAAAGATCCGCGTTCACTCCATGAACCCAGGGAGGTGAATTGTGTTTTCCTGAAATTTACTGCGACTGTGGTGTGTTTTTATTTGTATTTATGCAGCAATATTGGTGGAAGCTGCCTGTTTTTTTAAATGAGATACTCTCCATAGACCACAAATTCCCCGGGGAATGACTGAGGTGATGTGGATGCTTTAAGGTTTTTCGTATATTCTCACTTTTGATCAACAGCATAGAAATGAAATCCTAAAACGCCAAATACCATTCAAATCAACATGCCCACGTTGCCGATTGATTCTTTTTCTTTTTTTTTTTTTAGGACATTGCTCTCTTTTCCTCATCTCTTCCAACTTGACATTTGGGAAGTCAGAAATCAATTATGTCTCCTTCCCAAATGAAAGGCTGGAAAAACTAGTATATGACTTTAAAGTCAGCCTCGCTCGCCTTTGACACGGCACATTACAAAGGGAAAGGAAAATCACACTGCATACCTGATCCATAAAAAAAAAAAAAGCCTTTGAAATGGATTGCTGGGTGGGATCCAGTCTGGCACAAGTCATGGCATTGATGGCACAGCCCCTGGGCGCGGGGATACTTGGCCTGGACAAGACGGTTGCTGGGCCCGTATCAGTGGGCACTGGCCCATCCTCTGGGAGCTCCTAAGCCATGCCGTCTGAAGAAGAACTGATGGGGTTGGCAGCACATATGGGCATGCTACGGGTTTTATTTCAGTCAAAAAGCAGCCCCGATGTTATCGCCTTCACTTACCGGCACAGCAGCATCAGTGGGGCTGACTGAGATGATTGGGCTTCACAAGAGAGGGAAAAAAAAAAAATCCTCCCGCAAATTAACTCGGGGGGTGGGGGGGGGGGGGGGCAAAAAAAAAACTTTCCTTCTGTTCCATCTGCAGCGTTGCTTTAGTTTTTACGCCATAAACACAGCCCAGGTGCTCGAATCTAATTGCAAAACCAGCATTTCTATCTCCCATATTGTGTTGAGGTGACAATTTGTTCCAACTAATTGGAAAATTTTGCGTTGGCCTTCCCCGCACAAAACATCAGCCTATCACAAATGACACTGATATGATAAGCGGGGACTCAGTCAGCCGCCACTGTTTTCAAGGCAAGACGGGAAGTTGACAGCTGCAACACTTTTCAGTAATAGTCAGTTGATAACCATCCACGGGGTAATGAAACTTCCACCTTTGATGAGAAGTTGAAACGGGAGCGTTTCACTGTTGGCTTGGCAGAACATTAGACATGGCTGCAGGCAGGCAGGGGCAGGCGAGGGATCGAGCCGTTTTAATAGGGCTCATCCAAAGGTGACGGGAGCACCACATGCACTGAACTAGAGGTGTGAGCCGGGGCTGCCAGTACATATCTTTTGTCTTTCATTATCTTTATTTCCTTATTATTTTAAATGGCCGGTGTGTGTGTGTGTGTGTTTTTTTTTTTCTTCACTAGAAGCTTTTTTGATATCCATTTAGATTGGAGCTTCATTAAAAAACCTCAGACAATGGAGTGACTTCTAATTAAGAAGCGCCGCATCTGGCCCCTGGCACCCTATCCCGTTGTTCCATCTATTTTGCTGGGGAGAATTCATTTGTTTCTTAATTAAGAAAAACACCAATAGCGTGAAAAATCTGCTTATGGTACCTGAATCCTAATTAGTTAAATAGTGAGGGGAAGGGGAAAACACATTCCAGTAGCCCTAGAAATGAACTCAGAGCTGATAAAAATGAACTAACTAGCCTTGCATAAATCGAAGCTGGGGAGAAAGTGTACCATCATTATGGCTAAGACAATATGCAAACTATCTTCAAAGAAATCAAATTGCCGGAATGTTTTCATTTGCATGTATTAACCATTAACATAATGAGGAGAAGTGACATTGGACCCGGATTGTGTGTCTGTTCGGATTGATAACTCTGCTGCATCTGCAAATAGTCTCCTCTGCAAAATTATGCTAGCAGTCAAATCAGTGTTGAACTGTGGAGGGAGAGGGAGAGTGATGGAGAGAGGGAGAGAAAGACAGAGGCACGGAGAGAGAGGGAGAGGGAGAGAGAGCGGAGGGAGTGCAGGCTTTTGCTTTTTTTGCCGTTTTATCAGGGAGCTCTGTGCAAACCTGCTGCAGTGTTGAATCGGAGCCATCATCCTCTGACAGCTATCCTTAAACAGGAAGGGGCCGCGAGTCATTGTCTCTAAGGCTCTGCGGAAAGCTGCTGCTGCTGTGTGTGTGTGTGTGTGTGTGTGTGTGTGTGTGTGTGTGTGTGTGTGTGTGTTTGGGGCAGGGGGACGTGCCCATGTGGCTGCAAGCTGGAGATGGACCTGGAGTGGGCACACTTCACACTCCTCACCCCGCCACACAACCCCCCCCCACCACACACACACACACACACACACACACACACACACACACACACCCTACCCCCACCCCCCTGTCCAATCGTACATATCGCACACATGCACACACACGCCTGCACACACATGCATACATGTGTCACCCCTCACCCCCCCCCCCCTCCACAACACACACACACACACATCAGAGTGCTTCCAGGATACCAAAAGGCTCACTTATCTGTTCTGTAAAGACTCACCATGGCCCACATTGGCGAGTTGGCGGGCAACCAGCCAAATCCACTGTGTGTTCTCCTACTGCAGGCGTCATGCAAAACACCGAACTGTCTTCAATATTCAAAATAATTTTTCCAACATGCTACTTCCCAGGATCAGCCTCTTAGGTCAAATTATTCAATTAAGTGTCTGTTTATTACTGATACCAAAGCTGGGTGGCGGGTCTACTTATCACCTTTTCTGCAGATTGGTGTTCGCACAGAATACCACCATAAAGATTGCCTTGGCTGTAATTAAAATGGCACAGAGACAAATTTGGCGCCGGGCTAAGACACGGGGAAATGAGGGAGGCAGGGGGGAAATTGCAGGGGCTACGTTTCGTCATCCGACGGGAAAGTTGTCGGCGCGACGCGGCCGCCGCACTGCGCGGCCACAGAGGGGCAGGTGCGCGGAAGAGGGGAGACGCGAGCAGCTCGGCGGGCCCGTCACGAAAACCGGGGCCGCTCTCTGCGGCCGCGACTGAAGCGAGTGAACAGGCGTCGGCGATGGCAGGGGCCGATGCCGCCGAGGCGTCCCGGACGCCAGCCGGGCTCGCGTCCATCCGCGGGCCTGCGCGTTTGATGAACCAGTTGGCAGGCGGCGGGGGACACGTGTTTTCCGCGCGCCTCGTGGCAAACGTACCTTTCACCGTCTTTGACTCCACACGAGCCCGTGTGACTTGTCTGGGAAAAAAAAAGAGAGCGAGAGAAAGAAATCAAAGCGCCAATAAGCTGAGGGTGTTAAGCCAGGGTGGGTGTGTGTGTGTGTGTGTGTGTGGGGGGGGTAGAGAGAGAAAAGAAAGACCTGAGCGACTTTGGATTTTGACAGAATCTTCATGCGCTCCCTGACAAAAATTTGCATTGTTATCGCAGATAACTGGTGATGTTTTTACTTGGTTGTACATTTTTTTGTGAAATATGTAAAATGTAAACCGAGCCTCTAACGATTCCCTTAATGACGCGGATCTTGCTTTTTCCCCTTCCGAATCGCGTCTTAGCGGGCTTCTCAGCGCAGGATGTCTGATATCTGAATATTAAAAGGGAGTTTCAAGCTCATCTGCAAATGTGATTTGCACATATCACACTTCTGCAGTCGTCAAGCTGCTTCATCGCCAAGCTTCTGAGCAAAGAAGGCTGGGGAGGGGAGGGAGGGGAGGGGAAAAAAAGGAAAAAGAAAGATGCACATATGGGTTGCTATTGATGTATTCCATTTCTGACCTAATTTAAATCCCTGCCAACAAGCTCATATGCATACTGTACATTTGCTAAATTACAGAGTGTAAACCTTGCCTCCTCACAGAGACAGGTGTAAACATCAATGTTGTCATAATGCAGCACCAGTAAATATGATAATCGTGCCATGCTGCAATAGAGCACAAAATAATTTGGACATCATTTTGATGCCTGAGGGGCCCAGGGGAATGCCCCGCGGAAAGAAAGGTGGCCCATTGACATGCTATACACGCCAAGATATAATTATGGCTGCCTGTCTTTGTTCCTCCCAAGCTTCCTCTCAGTGCACTAGTAATTTGCTTGTGATATTTTGGTATTCTTTACGATTGAGTTATTCTCTGTGGACTTGAGTATTACATGGGTGTAAATGAGGATGCGAGGAAGCTGCTCCGCTGCCAAATCCCGACTTCGGAAACCTGCGAGTGCAGTATCGCGACGCCAAAGTTGATGCTGGCGGAAGTCACTTATTTTGCGGGGCCCGATTTGATTTTTTTTTTTTTTTTCTCCTTCTTCTTCTGCGGCATTCTGACACACGCCGTCTCCCCACTCCCTCCGATTTTTTGGTGTCATCGGCGGCTATCTGTGTGGGACATTGCTGATAATAGGAGGCAGTGCCAGAATATCTTTAGGGTATGCAATGTGTCGAGCTGCGGTTTGTTGTCATGATAATCCCCTCATTTGTAATGTCGGGATCAGCAGGTTACGGCTCTCCACTTGCCTGCCATGTCAAGACTTGGGACTGGCGAGGTGGATTGTCATTTCTGAAGCAATATTTTGACAGCGCCTTCACTTTGCTCGCATGCTGCGGCTCAAAGGTCAGAGCTGTGCCACTTCCATTTACTGTGTGTGAACACTCAATCCCTGAGGAGTGGAGCTCTCTACATCTCCCCCTGCAGTCTCTCTCGTTCTCCCTCTCTCTCTCTCTCTCTCTCTGTTTCTGACACACACACACACACACACTCACACATGCACGCAGTCCTTCCTCTTTCTGCCTCTCACCGTTTAACTCACTTGTTTTAGGAGATAGATGTCAAGGCGAGTCCCACACAGTGCTTTATAGTGGGTCTAAAGCTCCCAAATTGAAGGGCAATTACAACTTATAAACCTTTATAATAGAGTGAATGGGAAAAGGCAGCTCGGTTCAGTTTAGCTCGCCGCGATGCCTTATTTCCCCTCCTGCCATCATTCCAATTAGTGCATCGCAAAGACAGCCACCTCTCCCTCCGTCACTGCTGCTCTCGCTCGCTTTGTATCACACACACTACCGGCTGTTTTTCTCTCTCTCTCTCTCTCTCTCTCTCTCTCTCTCTCTCTCTCTCTCTCTCTTTTCTTATACATAGTCTGGTACGATTGTTGCAACTGCACAATGTCTCAATGGTGTAGCTGTCATCCATTTTCCTGTGTGCTCAGTGCCACTCCTCAGACACCGAAGCAGGTTGTGTCAACCAAATAAGGCACTTGTCAGTAATACAAAAAGACATTGTTGCCGGCCCATTGTTACCTGCTCTGCCAGCTATCATATAGGAAGTGATGGAGTGACGGTGTTTTGGAGCGCGGTGCAGCTCCCGAGCCCCCAGGGGTATTATGGGTGTAAATCTCCCTCACACAGTTCTGCTCCAGGCCAGGGAGAGCATCATCATTAGCCAGAGCAGATGGAGGGGCTTCAGCGCTGCTTTTCCCCTCTCCTCTGTCCGACTCCACTGCTGGAATCTGGTTCGGTGCGGCGCGAGTGGAGGGGAGCGACAGCCCAGCTCAGACAATGAGTGATGAAATCCGCATGAAATCAGATGAAAGCCACGGTACACATATACGAAGGCGGTCTGATTCATCATTTATTTGTGAAGTGATGATAGTGGAGGTTTGCTTAAGTGCTGCGCCTGTTGGTGCGGTGCGTGTGCGTCCCTTTGTTTGGCTGGCAGGAAGGCATCGCGCAAACTGAGCCCGGGGGGGTGGTGACGACAGCAGAGCAGCAGCAGTTAGTCGATTTTCCATGCTGAAGTATCAAATGCACTGTGGTCCCGATTCCCAAAAAAGGGGCGAGGATTTGCTGCCTCTGTTTATCTTGCGATGTAGTAAATAAAATACTTTTTTGGGTTTGTGCTCCATTTTTCACTAGTTTACAAAAGATTAATACAACAACTACACAAGCAGATGTTTAAATCTGAAGCCGCAGTGCATGCGTATTTGAAATGGCATTACGTAAATCTTGTGCTCATGTCTAATATTTTTGAACATAAACAAATGTCTGCCCAAGTCTTTATGCACATTTTTGCAGTCCTAGTAAATAGAAACAAACGGGGGTTTTCTTTCAAAGCTTCGTCGGCCACATTGTGTGTTCAACTTTCTGTGAAACTCCACAGCGAATTCACAACCAAAATCGGTGATTTCAGTGAATGAAACTGTGTTTTTGGAGATATTCATCTCGCCCGAAAACAACATCGGACATTTCATGAAAAGCCAGTAGGAGCCCGACGTTACAGTTACAGCCTAATTTCAAGCGGCTAATCAGCGCAATCATTTATCAATGAGGAGTATTTATCTCCGGCAGCCACGAGCTTCCCATTGATGCAGCAGTATTTCACAGTGTGCTAGGGGCCTGCTATCCAGGGAGCAGTGTGTGCGCGAGTCGGAGTGTGTCTGCGCGTGTGTCTGTCTGTGTGTGTGTGTGTGTGTGTGTGTGCTGTCTAAAGCACTGGCAGAATCCTAATCTTCCAGCAAGAAGCTTCACATGGCCAGATCAAGAATTAGGAGGGAGAATGAGGGGGGAGGAGGGAAAAAAAGCCCATCTCGGTCTGTGTTTTAAAGGACAGTGCTTTGAATGTCATTTGACAATTTCCTTTTAATTAGAACTAATTTACAGAAAGATGCCCACCAGCTAATCTTTACAGGATAATTAACTTCTATTTTCTTTACTTTTAATTAAAAAGTGGAAAAGATTTAGCTGATCCATAAAGAATTGTTCTTTTGAAATGTTCATCAGACTTCACACTTCTTTTGGCATTGGTAATATTTAGATCCTATCTGCCGCTCAGTCTCCACTGAGTTATTGCAATGATTTTCTCCCCCTTATCCGAGGTATTAAGAAGTGGAACTATCAATAGTAGAAATAGGAACCAGAGGAAAATTAGAATTGAATTAATGAAGAATTTAGTGCAAAAGGAACCCCCCATCCTTCATAATGCGGGAATGAAATTGACATCTTAGATATATCCATTTCATAGAAATTCCTTGATGGGAAAATATTGTTTTATCTACATTATTTGATACAGTAATCATTTTCCTTTTTTCTGAATGCTCCCCATTAAATTCTTTGAAATGACGCTCGGCTAGAAGCTAATTGTCGCGGAGGCAGTTTTAACATTTACAATGTCGCCATCCCGGGCCTGACAAAGCAGTAGGCGGCTGAATGTTATGAATGCAGTTCTTTTCGGGTTAAACAGAGGCATCTTATTAAGCGCTTAACACACAGCGAAGTGTCTGCTGCCACGACAGGACGAAAACTCCCTCAGCCTCGTCTGGGCTGCTGGAGAAAAGTATTTTCTTGCCAGCGTGAGCACCTTCCAACAGACTTTACTTAGTGGAGATAAAGTGAGCCAATATGAGGTGAGTGCGCTGTAGACAGAGCCTCCACTCGTCCGCAGATGAGCCAGTGGCTGAAGATGGATGCCCCCACTTAACCATGATAGCTCCCTGGAGGAGCCTCAGTCAATGGCTTCATTAAAAGTGAACGTTCTCGTGAAAAAGCCCGCTTATAAACCAGTAATTAAGACCACACATATTTTACCTGCTTTGTTTCAGCTGTCACATCCGGTGTACGGGCACATGGTTAACTTTTATTTCCTTATAAGTAACAGAATGGCACTAATAAATCATTCAACAGAGGACAAGCCGGTGTGTAACTGGAAGGACTCGAGGATGCTTAAATGCAGCCGACTGGCCATTTTAATCTGTTCGTTGCCCCCGCAAAGCAAATGTTGCCCTGCGAGAGAGCCATTAGCCGAGCCCATATGAGTTGGAGGACGAGCTTTGTGACTTTTATGGACCGAGCGTTGTCCCAGTGTCGCCTTGGACGTGTGTGTCTCTGTAAACTCTAGAGAGGCAAGTGGAGGCAGCAGAGTGAAGCAGGACCCAGCTAACTCCACAGAGAAACTGGCTGGCATCTGCTGAAGCCCTCGGGCACGCTCAGAGGTGCCTCCAGCATTTTAATGGCATAGTCAAATGCCAGCATGTTTTCATGCCATTCCAATTCAAATTCATTGGATAAAGAAGTAAGAGCGTGTTATTCCCCTTCAACGGTCCAGACAGAAACACTGGGCGAAACAACACAGAACTTTGCAACTCTGCAAACATGCTGGGATCCAACGTTGTGTCTGATTGGAACAAGATATTCGACCAGAATTCTCTTCAAACGTCGTTTGAGAAATATGAGCGAAAATAAATCTCCGTCTCGCAGCAATAGCACTATTCTGCATCTGGGCGACGCAGCGAGATGAAGAATTCAGAGGCAGAGACGTTGACAGGCATACTTCCTCCTGGCCCCCTCTTCCTGGTCAGGACAGTGGTGTAAATTTGGAGGGGAGGGGGGGGGGGGGGGCGGGGGGTGCATCTCCATGCATGATGTCATCAGATTGCATTCAGATGCCTTGTCATCTCCAGTGCTGCAGCATCACAGTGGAGTGTGTATGTATCCACCCACCCGGCCCCCCCACCCTGAACCCAACCCCCCCCCCCCAACTCCCTCTTCTCGCTGCAATTTCCAGATGAGCGTTGGTGCTGAGTTCTCAAGCAGTTTGTTGACTGTTGATTGTAAGTGCCCAAATTTAGGAAGGGAGCCATTTCTAATCATGAGAATTACATTGCTTAGCAACCGGAAAATCAAGTTAAACAATACCATTGCTTATTCTTGGTCACAGACTGCGGCTCTGAGAACACATCAGTCTCCACCGAAGCCGCTCCACACGCCTCCCAGCACACACACACACGCACACACGCACACACACACACACACACGCACACACATGCGCACACACTCAAGCAGCCATTCGCAGACAATATACAAAATGGTAATTTACTTTTGACTTGTGTTACAGCATTAGCTCCACATTTAGTCTGATCACAGCGTACAAGTTGGAGGAAAAAAAGGGCTTTTTTATTTTTTAATTTTTGCAACGTTTACACAGTCTGACAAGAGGATGTTTGAAGTGAAAAGAATCCTCGGAGGCTTCCTGTAGCATATTAAGCTATTAAGAGTTGCATACGTTGTATCTATTTCATTACGGTGATCAAGGATTAAATTAGAGGCCTGAGCCCTGTACCATATACACTAAGTCTCCTCCTAGGCTGAGGGAGCCCTCTGCATCCCAAAGGTCATTAGAGCTGAGGAGAGCGTATGGCCCCCAGTCGCTGCTCGCCTCTCTCCACTTTCTCCTCCTTCCCCTTCTCCTCCCTCTTCAACCCTTTGTGCGAGATATTTTCACACTCCTGTCAGAGGGTGAGTGTTTATCATGCATTTCTTTCCTCCAGCCGCGGAGGTAAACACATGAATGTGTGCCTAAGCCTGCCTGGCTCGCAGCGCATGGCTACTTGCAACTCGAGACAAAGTCCGTGTTTCTCTATTTCCTCCCACGCAGAAGTTTGAAGAGTCCTGCGGAGTATGTGTGTGTTCACCTGCAAGTGAGGAAGGCCCAGTATCAGTGTTGGCACAAAGGGCCAGTCCCAGGGAGCACAGTTGGCAGGGGTTGAGCTGCACGGCCCTGTTGGATTTTAGGTCTGCATTATGCATTCATGTTTAGTCTCAGGTGCTACGTTTTATCCCCAGGCCAGCTTGGACACATTTTCAATGGACCTTTTGGATGAAAAACTGTATAGGTGGGAGCAAAAATGATTTCCATGCTTATAGAGATCTGCTGCTTTGTTCTGTCAGATTCAATTACCTCACCTCTAATTAGGGAGCTATAGAGGAGGCTGGGTTTGTGATCCACACATCACACTGTGGAGCCTGCTGATAATGTGAGGTATCGCTATCACAGCCTGGCCACAAGCTCCCCACATTGCGGACGCCGGAAAAAGCATGCCATGAAATTAGCAGTCACTCAGACAGTTTCCTGCACATACACACATGTTTGTTTGGAGCTCTTCTTTTTTAAGCCCGGGTTTCCGATACGAGGTTGGCAAATCTGTTTTTTGTTTTTTTTGTTTGTTTGTTCTGTTTTTTTTCGTTTTGCATTTTCTGTTTTAGTCCACTGAGCCAAAGACCCCTGTACAGGATGTTTCCCAGAAAGATATTCTCATTCCGGCACCTCTGTCCGTACTCCTCTCCTCCCTGCTCCCCTTCCTCTGTGACTCATTAATCCTCTGTCCATCATATGGTCTCAGAGTATCACCCCATTTTATAGACTCAGTGGGGGCATTACCATATCCCTCTCCCGAGCTCCACTCCGCATGGCCGATCCCTATCAGACAGAGGCCATGCCATGAACAAAAGAGCCACTGTGATCAAGCCTGCATTCAGCTACCAATGTCTCTATTAGCACTGGCTGCTGCTGCCCGCTGCTCCTGCATGACTGTTTGAACAGGGCTGAGATTTCTCTCTCCAGTCGGCAGAGGAAGAGTCTGATGAATGCGGATGATACAGTCCAGGGTGGAGGGGGTGGATGACAGGGCTGCAGGGGTGCGGGAATACCTGGACACTGACCGTGATTGTGTGGGAGTCCAGGCGGGTTGCAGTTTCCTAAAAAGAAGAAAACGGATAAAAAAAAAAACCCTCTCAGAATCCAGCAGATACAAGCCCCTGTGCAGGGATGGAGCTTTTACTGTCCAGTGTTAATTTATTCATGGTTAGCATCATTCTTAATGGATGCATTGCGGGTTGTGACTGATTGAGGAGCAAGAAATTCTGAGTGAAAGTGATTTCTTTAACATGCCTCGTAATGCTAAAAAAAGGGAAGGCAGAAGGTCCTGTCTCTGCCTTTGAACGTCAAGAATCATTTGTGCCACAGAATCATTTTGATTTATTGTAAATATTGACCGTATTGTAATACCATTATTATTAGGATTTATTTTTGGCTCTCGCAGTGCTTACAATTTGACAGAAACGGAGACATTTTGATTGAAATATTTGCTATTTCTGTTGTGTACGCGGCATTATTTTTACTCATCGGGTATCGAAACGTTTTTCGACGCAGCAATTTTTTAGCGACGTTTTCTTCATTTGGACCGACAGTCACTCACTCAGAGCTGTTTTAGAGATGCAACCAATGTTTGAACTTCGAAGGTTGCGAATAGAGACTCGCACCGAGCACACCGCTTCCCGATCCGAGGCTTTTTGCAGAACGTCGTGCGAAAATTTCCCCCACGCGCTTTTGTTTCCGAGATCAGCTGTCGCGCAGAAACCCTTGTGTTGCCACGTCTCCTGTAATGAGTGCAACATTTCGGGGCGGGCTGAAACGTGTTTGTCTTCCGCGGCGACATGAAATGCAGACGCTGCCTCTGCGGTGTCATTGGCCATCTGAACTCCAGGGGAGGCTTGATAAGAGGGTGAGGCGGCAGACATTCCTCCGGCCCCGCTCGCCAGCAGACCCTATAGAAATGCACCAACAAGCGCGGGTCACACAGTGAATGTGACAGGATTTTAAACAGTACACAACTAAATATAGCAGGAACGCCACTATCAGAAAATGAGTTAGGAGTGTGGTGCTAGTCGTTTAGAAAGTCATTATTCTTATCATTGCTGTCTCTGAAATAATTTCAGGTCTCTCCATGCAATGAATACTGTGTAATAAACTAAACATGTGAGAATGCACACAAAGTTTGGTAATCTACGCAGCCCCCGAGAAGTAGCCATCAGACCCCCTTTAAAGTCACTGGCCGGGTGGAGTATTTCATTTTTCCATATTCAGGAAGGCCCCCAGTATCTCTATCGCTTTGATAAAGCTCCATTTAGTTACTATCTGTTGGAGTGGGGAAGTGAGATGCCCTTATTCTGAGTCTATTAAACCTCTATTCTATCTCATCTTATCTGCCTAATCTTTGTGTCTTATTGACCATGAAGTTTATCTGTAATCTCCCTTTACCCTTATTATCGCACAACACTGTAGGTCTATTTTCTGCGGTGCAACGGTGCGGCTGTATTTGCCGGCGACGGAGGAAGAATCGCTTAGTTGTACACACAGTTCTTATTCAGCTGTGTAATGGAATGTGTACAGAGTGTGTGCATGGAAACGTATTTTCCCGGCTTTCTTTCACAGCGTCTTCAATTGCCCTGGCGGGGGCTTTTAGCGCCCGTCATACAATCTCGCCTTGATACCGCGATATTTATCTCTCGGCATCATCTTAAGCGACGGTAGACTCATAGAGTCACTTCACGCCTCACTTCACTCCTCGGCGAATCAGCAGAAGGCATCAGATAAGATCGTAAAACTGTATCCTAATTTAAAAGCGGCACTCTGCCTCCGCAGTGTCTATTAGAGATCTGTGCGCTAATTCTTTTCATGTCCAGGGCTCCTGCAGATGTAGGCCTCTACAAAGGAGTAATTTATAAGACTAATGAAAAGAGCAAGCAGTTTGTGGACATCAGGGGGGTCTTTTATGAGGCTCGGTGCAGGAAGAAAGGGAAACAGGAGAGGCACGCCAGCCCCACTTTCGGGAACTGAAATTATTGCTTTATTAAAGCTGAGGGGCTCACTCCTGCTACAATAGAACAAACATGTTTGAAAGGTGTCGAGAGGATATCAGTGCACCCTGTTTGAGCTCCGGGATGATGCACAAGAGGCTGCAACATGGCTCATGTGTGACTGGCAGAGGTAGAGGCAGCACCCGCACCTCGCAGCCAGCGATGGGAGCACTTCTGATACGATTATTCACTTTAATGTGACGGTACAAGGAGATTTTTTTTTTTTTTTTCCTCCAGAAAATGATGCAGGTTCCTCGCTTGGAGTGCGTTATTTCAGATATAAAGACACCTTAAACTTGAAGTGCTGCAACACTTCCCTGCCATGGTTATTCATGTGCAGACATGGGAGACATGTTTTGGTTTGGAAGCGGAGGTGTGCCGGATGCACATTATCTTAATAACATTCAAATGCCGGGTGAGATGTTTTCCAGGACTAATACAATTCAGGTAGCAGTACAGTAATTCCATCAGCGCCCCTTGATTGAAGCAAAATGGTAATATGCAAATACCAAAAGAGATGTACAGCTACAAGCAAAACTCTGAAATCATTTAGATTTAAAGAAATAATATTGCACAGAGGGGGGAAAACATTAATCACACGGAAAAGTGTCTCCTTTAAGATTGCACTGGTGTATTACCCGGGGGCATGGAATGTAAATGGAAAATCAACATTGTACCCTGTGATAAGGCTAACAAATTAATAAAAGTATTTTCTTTCCTCCTCCCATGCTGATGCCTTTATGAAAAGTCTGGAGAGGAAGTTTCTTTTTTTTTTTTTTCGCGCTTGTGCCCTCGTCTGTGCGAGGTTTTGTGCTGCAGGTACTGGGATTCAAATCAGCGCTCGCCCTGGCTGTGTCTCAGCAAAGGGCTCTTTCTGCCGCTCCGATCGCAGGACCTTTGTTATGACGCTATGGTTCAATGATGTTGTTTATTGATATTACGGCCTCATCTTTGCCTAAGCTAAATATTTTATCCGAGCGCAGTACCGTGCTGCTCTGCGCTCAGAGTCGTGTCTGCATTTGTGGTAGTGCAACAAAAGAAACAAAGAGAGGGAAGGGGTTTTTTTCGAGCCTGCAGGATGTGATGAAACTGCTGAGCATCTCTCTTGTGTGCGTGTTTGTGTGTGCCTCTGTGTGTACGCGCGCGTGTGTGTGCGTGTGTGTGTACCCTCAGGTCCTCTGGAGGATGGCCTGGAGGAAGAGGAGGAGGAGTGTGTCTCCGAGGAGAATGAGCTCTTGGCCAAAGACGAGTTCTCTGTGGAGGAGAACTTCTCCACCGAGTTCGAGGGCGAGAACATGAGCTGCGAAGACATGGAGTTCTTCTGCAACAAAGGTGAGGGTCCCTCACTCGCTCTAAACCCCCCCAAAAAACTTTAAAAGCTGTTCTGCGCACGCAGTGGACACAGCTCTTTTTAATATCCAATCTGATACAATATGTTACGCCGCCCGCGTGCCAAGCATCAAAAATAAGTAAAACTCCTGCCAACGGCGTCTAATGAAATTCCTCGACGTGTTCAAATCGGACCTGGCACAACTTGTGTCCCTAGCAGTTCCTCCCGCATCACTGCGTGCAGTTGAAACTACCCATTCCGATATTTGATCCCGGCCGTCCGCCCAGTCGCAGTGGTCTGATCTGAGGCGGGGGACGGCATGGGCGACGCCGGCTCCCCCCCCCCCTGTGATGGCGCCGTGAAGGTGTGCTACGCGACGGCAATGCGCTGGAGAGCCTCGGCGGCCGCCTTTGAGCCGGCGCTGAGGCTCGGCGAGCGCTCAGCAGCACCTGCTACTGCTCGGAGGTCCAGCACTATGAAAGCGCCTCGGCGTCGCCAAATGCGCCCGAGTCCTCTTTGAACTCCAATTCAATTAGATTGCCTCTTTGTATGTTTGTTTCATTTCGGTCACACCTTGCCATCACAGGAGCTAATTTGTGGTCTGCTCCAGGTTACAGTGTGAAGATGACAGAGTCGTCCCGCCTCCCTCCCCCTAACCCCCCCCCCCCCCCACCTCTTCCTACCCCCCGGTCCCGTGGCTTTCACTACCCCAGGTGTCCCCACGCTTACTGGCGCGCGGATGCCATAAATTTGACTTTTTAATGAAGAACCAATGCTTTGAATGTCTGCCTCTTCCTTCTCCTTTCAAAGGGAAAATTGTTTAGAATTATTTCTTCACACTTCTAAACTGATGTGCCTCGTGGGATTACATTATTGAAGGAAAATACATCTTTCATGTTTCAGGTATGCCCCAGTAATCGTATCAATAGTGTTTTCCTTTTGTTCTCGGGGAAAAAGTTGAACGGCGCAATTGTTCGGAAATTGCAATTACCAGCGACGCCTCGTTTGCTTTAGCCTTTGTCTCCTTCTAATATGTCCTTATACAAACTTCAAAGTAATATGTATGGTCTTGTAATAACCCAGTAGCTATGAAATAGATGGTGCAGCACACCATGGTGGCTACAGCTAGGGAAAAAAGTACAACTTCTGAAAATCTTCAAAGGGCCTTGTCAGAGCTGTTTGATATTTTCATTGTTTTGGATAAAACCGCATGAGGAACTGGGCCTCAAATCTCCTTTCCATGTTTATGAATAAAGTCAACACTAAATAGCAATCCCAAATGTCAAATACTACTTTTTGGAGACACTAGTAATCTGTTCCTTGTCATACACAAGCCTTACTAGTCAGATTTTTTTCATTCTTATTCTGCTATCTAAGCTTACAGTAGCTTAGTCTCCTATTGCCTCCTAAGACCCAAATGATGTACTATCCAAATTCTTTTTTCCACATGGCAAGTTGTACGCAATCATCAGGTGTAGCCATTTTCCCCATGATCCCTTCCTCAATTAGATCTATTTAAAACTAATGTCGGCGTGGCTTAAATTTACCCCACTTATGTGAAACTGCCGTGAATTAAACAGGACGCAATCCTGGCGGCATTAAATGGTTTAAGTGTGTTATTCCTCGACTATAGGAGGAAAAAGAGAGCCCCCCTTGATTAACTAAACCCTCTCAAATGTGATGGCGTGCTGTAATTAGCCCTGTGCGGACTTGAACGTGGGTTTTAAAGCAGCCACTCATCCCATGGCCTTTATCTTCTGCTGCTTCCCAGAGAATAAGGTCTCCCGTGTAAGGTTCCTCCACTGAGCAGCGACTCTCTGGTCTTAGCTTAGCCTTGTATCTGTGTAGTCACTCTCTGAAATGGGCTTGTCAGGGGGACCTAAAACCTCCATTAAAAGTTTCAGTCTATAATAGGTATTAAAAAGCTGTAGGAACACAAAGAGGAGTACCAATTTTCATTAACATATGAAGCACTTATTAACTTTGATCAGAGTGCGGTGAAGTAGCAAAGCTGCTTAAAGGCGCAAAGGTCAAGAAGTTGAATGCCACCAAAGACTCAGTCATTTGCCTTACCCTTGCAGAAAAGGGACTCCCCAGATAAGTGCATGGCGCACCTTGACGTCCCATCCTGGTCTGAGGCTCTGGGACCTCTGCACTGGGTGACGTTTGACTCTAAAACCTGATTAGTTAATGGTGTCAGGGCGCTCAGTGCGCCGTGGCGCTTTCATGGTTGCAGTTTACAAGATGCTGGTGGCATCACATACGGAGACCTTTGGTCTTTACAGTGTGAATGTGCTGATGATACTGGAGAAGGAGGTGTATCCCCATACATCCTCCCGCAAAAGTGATTGGTTCAACAAGTTACTTGTTGTATATTGAAAATTTTCACAAGACATAAAGGTATAATCGAACAGTAAGACTAATTTGGTGAATTCATATAAATAAAGTTTGGCTTTGTTTAGCTGAACGATGTAGTTTCAGCAGTTTCACCCGCGATACATTTTCTCTCAAGCCGTCCAAAGCGATCCAAATATTTTACCTTGACGATATAGTAATTCTATTGACAGAAGTCTTATATTGATTGATTAGGATTAGAAGACTGTGAAAGAACCAAATGTGCACAAACAATTTTGTAACTAAACCAAGCGTCCATTCTGTGTAGGAACCACTTATCATTATTACCAGTAACTGGGGAATCGGTGTAGACTGGCTGACTGGCAGCAAGTCTGTTGTCATTGACTCCAAACATAATGCCACTGAGACAGCAATGTGAAATGAAGCAGCTGGGTAGTATAATAGAGCCCCAACCAGCAGCAGCACTGTTTTAATAAACAGTACATATGCCTATTGAGAGCTCGGTGAGGAAAAGAAGCCACATATCTAAAGAAATAACCTTGGCGTCTCTGGCGACAAAAACAGAAGCCTACCTCAAACAAGTTCTCCTGCTCGGTCAATTTCACATTTATGGCGCTCCGCCTGTGAAGAGCCCACAGCCGAACACGGCGACTTCTACAGCAAGGATTTATACTCTATTGACACACCTGGCTCTGTAATTGTACGAAAGATACCTCTTTTATACACTCCCAATGGCATCTTTTTTTACTGAAATTGTGAAATTTCACCTTGCTGTCTTTTATTGTTGGCTGTCTGTGAAGTTCAGCGCAGGGTGTTGCCACAAGCTGTTCCCTTTGTGCGCTCCAAATGCTCTGTGATGACAAATGACTTCCTTAGTTAGCCCTGACACTAAATTTACATGTCATTTCATGTGTCTCATTTCCTCAGTGTGGAGCACCTTTTTCTGAAGTGATATCGCGTGACTTTTTTCAGACCAAACCGCAGGATCGGGACGCTGTTGCGATCGGTGTTTATGTGCCGGGATACATGACAAACAAGTGAAGGTCCAGCCCTTCCCCACAGTGTTCTCATATTGCGAAAAAAAAAAAAAAAGAAAAAATGTTACGCCAACAAAATGCATTTAATCACAGCGACAGTGAAGAACCCATGTTCCAGACTGCATACACAGAACATTACACAGTAAACAGAAAAACCACCTTGACCCTTTAAATAACCTCTCAGGGAGTAATTTGACTTGCGGCAGCCTGAGATGTACAGTAACAAACATAAATTGGGAGAATTAATTACGCCCCTCTTTGTGTAACACAGAAGTAATCAGAATCTCCAGCAACACAGGAGAAAGATCTCCTTGGCGCTTTCGCCACAGCTGCCAGTGCCCAGAATGGTAAATGTGGAATTTTAATGCACAGTTGATGCTGGAGAATATGGGGAAATGCTAATTTGTGGTGCGATAAGATGAATCGAGTCATCCCTTTAGCCCCATTTGACTCAGTGGAGGAAATTAATCATTAATGTTTGTTAAGTATGACAATCTAACTGGGCCAGATCTACATGCTCAGAGACTGAGGCAGAGCGAGATAAAGACCCAGGCTGCAGACAGGGAGGAAAACTGCCAGATTCTGTAATGATGGGAATTTATTGGCATTTAAAGAGACAGTGGCAAGGCATTTCACTAATAGCCTTCCTCCATTGGAGTGCTCTGCCTGCCACAAATTGCATGCAATTCAGACCTATTTTTCAGATAGCAGAGGAGTCTTACAGCTATGCTTGACTTTGGTGAAAGAGGTTGCTTCCTGGAATTGACTTTATCTGTTGCGGCATAATCTGCATCAACAACCAAATATGCAATATCAACTGACTAACACTAGCACTGCCTTGCGGACGGCGAGCCTCCCCCAGCTAATATTAAATTCTGAAAATCACTGCTGAGCTATACTAGCAGGATTGTGGCGGGGTTTAGAAAAGTGGCATTGGGTTCAAGTCATTGAGCCCTGAATTCGGTAACATATAGAACTGCGCAATCCCATATGACTTAAAAATACTTATACTCCATTTTGCAGAAATTGCGACCTGTCTCTAGACTCAGTGGTCAGGATTAGAGTGCTCTGAGCTCCTTAAAGTCGCACACGAGAGATTGACATTTTCAAGGGCTTCCTTGGCAGAGACAATGCTAAAAGGGAGAGAAAAAGCCAATATGACTTTGTTGCTACCTTGCTCCAGGAGTTGTGTGTGTAAATCGCCTATAAGCTTATTGACCTGAATGCATAGCACGCTGCGTGCGACTGCGATTTGGCGAGAGAGCTGTCCTTTGATAGAGCAGCGATAGGGCTGATTTTAACAGCTCACTGGCTCCTCTTGCATGCCCGCCAACCCTGCGCCCAGCAGGCCGCCTCGCCTCCCCAGCCCTCCCCGTCCCTTCTGTTCTGCTCGGCCCTCTCTCACTCAGCCTTAAGTATCCCCATTTGATTGTGCGGGGAAAGGAACCTACGCCAGATGTAAATTATGATCTAGGCGATAATGTGGAGAACGATCATTGACAATCTGTCTCCCTTGATAAGACAGCACGAGGTTTCAATTCAAATGATGAAACAAGGCAGCGTCTCTATTACTTTTAGTGGACCTCTGTGAATGGAGGGTAGCACCTCGATCAATCCATTTTTACATCAAAAAGGTCAAAATTCATGTGTGATTTAAACCGTAAAAAAAAGGGGCCCCATCTCCGTCTGCATTACAATGTTTTATCCAAGCGTACTGTAAGCAAAGGAGTGCTGCTCCAGCACTTCCTCTGCTCTGCTTTTTACTAGTGACATTTGTGCAGGAAACTTCATCAAAGCCCTGTGACATTGTTCCCTGTGAGGTTGCCTGGGCGATTGTGTTTAAAATGCATTGCAAACTGTGTTAGATAGAAGGCAGAAAATCCTTAATCACTGCTTAATTAAGGAATCATCTTGTAGCTTCATTTCCCGGGCTGTAATTAAACACTTCCAATACGTTTCGTTACAGGGCTTAACATGTTCGCCTGAGATCAAGGTAGTGCCTTTAATGTTATCTCCCCAGCTTTTTTTAAACTCCGCTCCATTGGAAGGAACTGTTGATATACGCCTTTGTTATCCTCATCATAATACGAGCCTAGTTTGCTAAAGAGGTTCTCCAGGCCCAACAATAAATAGTGGGGGAATTTAGTCGAGTGGGGCTCCCTGATAATATACTGGGAGGGGGAAGGAGTGGGGGGAGAAATTGCCGGGCCACGCAGCCCCTTGCATAAGCAAAACTGGGTCATAATGACCTCATGTACTGTAAGTAGGACATTTCTGCAGACTTTCCTCCACTATCACTTTTTTCTTCGTATACGTCTCCTCTTTTGGCGTGAGGCAGAGCAGTGACATCCTTTTGGCGATGTTTGCTGCCTTCTTTGAAGTGAGCCATGTCAAAAAAAAAAAAAAAAAACGCTAAACAAGCATGGTGTGTGTGCTTGATCTGGAGATTAACCTAACTGAGGACGGACGGCTCTGGAGTGAAGTAGTGTGTGTCCCGTGGCAGTTGTCACCGCAAGTGTGATAACTAACACTCTGAAACGCTTTTTGGGAAAAAAAAAAAACGTCTGATACAGATGTGGTAAACAACTGTATGACAACAAAATGTGCGTGCGTGCTGTCATATTCGGTGACGGATTTTTATTGTGCGTTTCGGAGGCCACATCTAACGATATATTGTCTTTGTCGCCCTCAGATATTCACATTCAAATCTACACATCATCACTTCTTTTCCTTGTTGCATCTATGAAGTGTAGTAATCCATTGTAGAAATCCAGGCCTGCCCTTGACCGTCCACTATTGGGTTTAAAACATCAAAGGGATGAAAACGATGTGGCGACAAAAGTGGGAGAAATGTTCCTCCACAAACTATCAGCCGCCACCACATGCCTGGAGCAGGTTTGCCCCAGCTCGCCTAAGTTTGGAGACACAGCGCAACCGCACAGTCGGCCCCATCGCGTTCCGTTTATTCAGAGCGCCACACGAGGGGGGCACCTATCAGCCACTGATTTATGTGCCCATAAAATCTGGGTACAAACTGTGCCCACTGCACGTGCAGAAAAACGTGTTTGTTTGTTTTGTAATTATAAGTGTTTCCAACAACAGTGTGACCACAAGAGACTCAGAGGTGGAGTCTGCCTAACAAGATCTATAAGGCCCCACACCTTAGAGGAAGATACCCAAATATCTCTGAGCCTGGTCCGTGTGAGCCCAGAGACTGAGAATCAGCCCTACATCCTATAACACACATTCAAGCTCTCTCCACAATAGATCAAACGGTAATAAATAGCCACCTCTCCCCCACACATTGCTTTCCTTCCTGTTCCAAGAGGCTTCCTCTTGTTCCTGCGAGCACTCATGGGAACCCCTTTTACATAAAAGTATGCAGCTGGACCGGTTGAGCTCAAAGAAAATGCACAAATACAAAAGTCTGTGCACACGAAAACACGCGCAGTCGCACACAATGATAGTGGCCCTCGTGTGATACGTTCAGATGTTGTAGGAGAGAAGAGGAAAAGTGTGCAGTTTTTTTTGGCATAATATTCAAAGTCCTCAGAATCTGTCCTTTGGAAGGGCAGCACAGTCTGTAACACAGTGGTTAATTCAATTAGATTTCTGAGCCATAAATTCAGAGTGCTGCTCACTTTGTGTCTTGTGTGCTTCATAGCGCTTCATTTTTTTTTTCTGCCTTGCAGGAGAGGAAGATGGCAACCGAGACACAGGGGAGTCGGAGATGGACGGGCAGGGTGAGAAGACCAGGCACACTGCCGTGGGGCCGGACGAATGGGATGGTCCAAGTGAGTCTTTATTTCACTTTCTTAGATAGCCCCTTACTATCAGACCTTAAGTGGAATGTGCGTTGCGTAATTTGATGCCTTGAAAATTCAAACATCAGCAGGATACTCAAATAAATCCTCGCTATAAGCCATTTTCTCCTTTAGAGCAACAAACTAGAAAAGCAACTTTAGGTTAAAAACAGTTACCTGCTCATTTCATCTCATACGATGATGCATCACATATGATGAACCGCACGTGTGCCTCTCCGGACAAATTTGCCACACCTGGGTGTCGTCTTGTTTTAGCATGTTGCTGAGAGTCACTGTATCAAAGCGATCGACAATATGGGAGACGAGATTGTTGCACAGCAATTACTGCTCCGCAATCGCTTGCAACCACACTGCTGAACACACTGAATATGATTCCTTTTAAGGCAAAAAACGACCTCGAGAATTTATTGCAGGTACATGCATTTGAAAAAAAAAAAAAAGGGAGAAAAGAGAGGAGGAAAAAAGAAAGTGAAAGAAAAAAGGGGACAGAGAGAGGGGGGAGAGAGAGAGAGAAAGGAGGAAAAAAGTGGATTTGGGCAAGTTGTGCTTGCTAGCTCGAAGCCCCCCGGGGTGTGTATTTTATACTGACAGTGAATCAGTGTTATCGCACCTATCAGATAATGCATTTATCATTAAATTTCACATTTGCATTTAAATCTGGGGAAGGAAATGAGCATTGCTGGCTAAAGATAAGAACGCTGGGACGACAGTAATAAACCATCACTGTGATCAGTCAGGAGACAGGGCTGAGGGGGTCAGCTCAGAACTATGGGGGCCATGACAAAAAGAAGGCATCACATGCAGGAAAAAGGCTGTATGTGAGGGAGAAAACGCTGAGCTTAAAAAATACCGCTTTGAAAAGGAGGGATGGATGTAGCATGACTAGATGTATGACTGACTGTAATTATCCTCCCTGCTTCTACTTAGCCATCAGAATGAGAATTAGAGGCTCAGAAACACAGTGCTGGACGGGCGAGGCCCAGAGCAGAGGGGGAGAGACAGGACTTGTATAGGAGCGGAGTGTCTTTGCATAAAGCGAGGACGGCTGAACTGTGGAGCAAGCGATGTGAGACACGGTGCTCATTTCATCTCGCACTTAACCACGGCCCGGCTGGCGACGAGCAGTTATAAGACTTTTAAGACACTCCATAACATCTGCTGCGTTAGCGTTCGTGCACATGGCCGCCCTGGACACGTATTAATCCAAAAGTAAATAATCAATTTGTAACCAGCGATGTCACTTTCTCGGCACGGTGTTCCAGTCAATTAGCGAGTGGCCTCCACTGTTGCGGTCTTGTCTCTCTGTGTTTTCTCAATGGGCGGCGTGGAGTGGGCAGAAATTAATCTTAGCGCATAATAATGCCATTCACTCTTTCATCGTGGCCGCCATGAAAGGTCATTTCCCTTTTTAATTTTTCCCATTGTGCTGCAAAAGTCAGATGGGCATGTTATAATTTGAATAAAGAGGGGGGAATCAGACAATCAAGATAGGGACATTTGAAATGACATGACTTCCTGTTCGAAGCGATTAAAAGCAAATTTATTTAGTTGGAGACTGTCTACCCTTTAATCTCTTTGTAAATGTTCAGATAGTCCGGCGTTCAGAAGTTCTTTGTTATTCTTTGGCTTAAGTTTAAGCAGGTGTGATTGTGATCACCAACAGATAATTTTTAATCACCGCGCGTGTGCATCTGAATAGGATGTGTAATGGCCGTTACATAAAGAGAGAGTGAAGCCTTTTAATGAGGTGGGCTAACTCGGAACATGCCCACCTGCTTTGGTGATTCTATTGAAGCACCTCCATACCGTTTCCCTTTTGCTGAGTAACAACAAAAGCCCTTACAATCTACATCCTTTAATTGAACTTTTTTTTTGTCCCCGCATTTCATCTCCACTTTAGTAACTCATGTCAAGCACTGTCCACGGTTGCCCCCCCCCCCCCCCACCACCACCACCACACACACCTCCCCTCCCTGTTCTCTGATTGTCTTTCTGTCTGGGACCGCCGCGCGCCGCACAGAATGACTCACTATTAATCTGATAGCTGCCTCTTCTGTGCTGCTCAGAGTGCCGGGTCTCTGATGTGGAACACCCAGCGAGTTCCTTTTCTCTCCCCTCGTCTCTGCAAGTATGTCCTTAAGCGAATCTGCACACTGATCTTCTGTCTCGTGTTCATTTCTCGTCACGGATGTTTCGCAATCAGCCGCTGATTTGGGAGATAGGGTGTCATGCTATTCTATTCATTTTCATGGGCTGCTGGTGATAGGAATCTGACTCTGTCTCTCTCATTCTCTCCCACCCGCTCTCCTCTGGGCTAATTGGGATTGGTGTGCGTTAGCTAGCTAACTCTGCTAATGAACTTGTTCCCAGCCTTATCTAAAGGCTTGCTCGTGTAAACTACACCCCCTTATGAAAGTCATGGAAATCCAGGGTTCGTTAAGAGCGCTGTAATTGTGATCACTGTCATTTCTGCTAAAAGTGCCGAGCATGTTAAATTCCATTTGATTCACTGCGGTATTTAGTCATACATATGTTAATCAGCTCCTATAAACCAATGACTGAAGTTATGCCGGATTGTGTTACTTATTGAAAAGCCCCCAACCTGATTTGAGCATGCAGACATGAATCTACTTGGCATATAATACATATACTAATAGCATCAGACATCATGTCAGATTTCTGATTAAATCTTTGGAAATCTTTACCTCAGCAGATTAGGATTGTAACTAAATGCTAACCGAATCGGGGTCACCGAAAAGGGCTCTCAGTCACCGATAATCATGATGATGAAAACTTTCTGTTTTAGGGACAGGCCGATGCCATTATACTGCTACTCTGAATCTGATATTTGTTTTCCCTGAATCAGTGTCTTGTGGTTACTTGTTGCTTTAAGTAACCTTCCAGACATAGAAAATAAGAGAAAATAAGCACATGTCAGCATTTGGATTGAATAGAAATTATCTGAAGTTATAAGATAGAAATACACAAATACCTTTTGAGTTGCTGATGCTATCTGTCTGGCTACTCACAGAAAAAGTGTTATGTTGTAAAACCGTCATTCGTCGAGGCGCTTTTTTAACTTTGAATGCCAACCAAGGGTGGACGTCAGTTAGATGCAGCAGATTAATGAGTAAAATGAGGTGCACAAGAATCGAGGGGACGCGGGAGGGGGAGATGAGTGTGGCAGAGGGGTAACAGGAGTCATGTGATCACCTTGTCCACAAATCTCCTCTTCTGGCCGGCCGGTGTGCTCGGCTCCCGGTGCCAGCTGGGTCTGGGCCAGGGCCGCGGAGGGGTCAGCCGGAGGAGTGGCCATCTGAGGATCTACCTGACGGTCAGACACAGACGGAGCACAGGCAGAGAGAAACCCCCGCCCCACACCACCCCCTCCGTCCACCCCCTTCCTCCCTCTTTCAGGACATCAAACATGCTCACGCTGAAAATGCAGCTTCGCTCAGATGTAAAAACTCCCGAGTTTCATTTTTGACTCCAGCCAACCCAGAAGGGTCCGCCGCTGATCTGTCTTCTTCCAGTCCCCCCTGCCCCCCCCCCCCACCTCCCCCACCCCTCCACCCCCCCCCGCCGCCTGCAAAAACAATAGCCATTTCAGGTTTAATGCACATATGTCATGCTAGGAGAATTGGAGGACCAGATGGCCACGATACTGTGGCAGGTGCCTCAACAAATGTTTGCGGTTGCCCGTGCTGCTATTTATATCGTGCTGAAACACAGACACGCAAATATTTGCAAAAGGACAGCGGGCCCTTTTTGTTCGGAGTCAAAGTGATCACCGATAAAAAAACAGATGGGATTAAACCTTTTGGGCATCAGCTAGTGAACTTTGAAATTTCCCCCGCTTCGCAAAAAGAAACTTCTAGTTTGAGAGGGAATTCATGAGAAAGCTAAAAACGAGGGCGTGGGCTATTGAGGTCCCTCGATTTAATTCACCTTCAAATCTGTTTAATTGCAATCAACAGCTCATGTTTTTGCGCATTTTACTCATATTTTCCTTTTGCATTTCTCGGCATTCGGCTCCATCTGAGCCGACTGTAAAAGTGACCCAAACTCCAGTGCAAGCGCAGCGGAAAACTTTTAAATTCTTGCACGGCGGCGACACTCCGTTTGAGCGCAGTTCAGTCAGGTTGCTCTCGGTAAACAAGGCATTTTCTAACTCAGCACCCAAGTCCATTATAAAGTCAGGGTGTCGTCAAGGAAGGAGGGGCGAGCCGAAATGAGGAAGAGAGACAAACGGAGCGCCCAGATGCAGATTAGGCTGCAGAAGATGAGGGTGTAAAAGGGATTTAATGGTAGGATGGATTAGAGAAATCCTTGTAACAATGTTAAATAATTATGGTTCCAGCCGAGATCAAAGCGCCATTGATTGAACCCCTCAAGCCTTCAGCACACAGAGTCTTGGAAAGCAAAGATTGGTAAACTAGTGCTCAGACCACTCCGGCTGCTCCAGTTAAATTGGATTGGAAATATTAGGATATAGATGAATCCTTCAGGAGGCTTTCGCAAAGCTTTTGTCACCGGAAATGTAGCTTGGGAACGGTATGAAAGGTTTGATAGTGTACTGTCTCGACAGAATCATAAGACGAGGGTGTCGCAGCTGTCTCCACTGATACCTAAGCGTTTTAAGTAGACTTATAGACACACTTGACTGTTATATCAGCAAACGGAAAACTTTCAGCGCAGGCTTTCATTCAAGGTTTTATTTTTTTCCCCTCTCCTTCCACCCCGCTCGTCTTGTAATCAAGAAATTTGGACGTGCATCATGGCAATTCTCTCGCAGAAAGGGAAGGTTTTATCTCACTCCTCCAGGGGTTTATTCAAAGTCTGCAGACAAGTCTCACAAAACATGAACGACACTACGATTGCTGATGCTGATGATGAAAGTCCATCATCAGCATCTCCGCGAGTTCCCCGGCCGTGAGTGATGTAAAAATTAAATCGCAATCAAAGCGCTACGTGTAAACATTGTCCACCCTTGCAGTCTTAGCAGACGCCTGGTGAAGCCTTTATTCGGTGTGCATCACCTGTGCACGAAGACAACACCTTCCCTCGGCACAGCGCGCGCACATGCGCGCTCTCGCTCCCTCTCCCTTTCACCAATTCACAATGTGCGATTATAATGATGAAATATGCAACAAGAGATTAGACAAATCACTGTACTCCTATGCCGCATCGCCTTGATGCAAATTTAGTCACTGATCCGCTATACTAAGAGGCTTTATGGAGGAACTTCATGGTTGTTAGTTACATAATCTAAAATAGGGCAAAATGCAATCACTGTTCTTATCATGTGGGGAAGATGTCACCGTATTCAGTCCCAGTTTTGTGTGGATACGTGGGCTGTGGCACGCCGAGAATGCCCTTAATAAGATAATTCACTTCCGACCATTTTGTCGGCATCTCAGCTGAATTTGTGTCCACTCACAATGCCGTCGTTTTTTAGCCGCGATTACTGTTTCGCGTTCACTAGCCGGGACAGCTCTGAAGGAAGGCGCGGGCTGCCGTCTGACGCGAGGCCCGACTCAGTGCGCGGCTGCCGGTGGTGTTCCTGCCCCCGGGGACTTGACACCCATCGCGTCTTTCTTTAGCTCTCTGAATGTGTTTGTTCTGCAATGCTTACCCTCGCAGGCGCTGCAGCCGCACACGTTCCTCTAAGAGGTATCATTGTAATTGGTTGAATATTTGATGTGTGTATTTAGCATTAGCATGGAGACACTCGTGCGAGCGCTGCTCGGGGGATGTAACGCTGGGTAAACTCTGGATTGCTCAACTGAAACTCGCTCGCATGTGGAAATGTTCATTTCTTTTTGGCCTTTTCTGAACTGAAACTACAGAGTGTATTTGAGAGACTTTTGGTTTGTAGTTCTCGGTCATGCATGAATTTGCAAGGCTTTTTCCTGCTTTTTTTTTTTTGCTTTTTTTCTTGAAGGGGGCCAAAATCTGGATGCATGTGCTTCAGATAGTGCTTACTTTTATATGCATGAGTGTTTTACTTTTATTGAGCTTGGTTTCCTCACATTATTATTTGGCCACTGGAATGCACTCAGCTCCATCCAAGCCGTATCTCCCCCTAAACCCCAACCCCCTACTTTTTCACACTCACACACACACACACACACACTCATGTCCAGCCAAGGTATTGATATCAGAACAGTGCCCCCGCCTGTGAAGGCCTCTCATTGGTGATGAACAGCTGGGCCCAGCTTGGCCCACCGGTCACGCCAATTCCACCTCCTCCTTTTTTTTCCTGTTCAGGGGTGGTGGGGGGTGGGGCCCGCTTGTCAAGTGAATTAAAATACCAAATAATAGAAATAATAATGATAATAAAAAGTTAATAAAAAATGGCATGTTCCTCCCTGATTGTGCGGGCGTTGTGGTATTCAATTATGCAATTTTCATTGGCATATTAATCATCTTTTCAACAAACAAGCCGCCGTTAATTAAAGCAAAGCATGGATAAAGACGTGTTGCCGGATCATCACTCCGTTTATCACCGCGCGCAGACCCGCAGTTAAGTAAATTCAGGCTGTGAGATGAATTTCAATGGTCTCCCCATTTCTCCCTCTGTGTGTTTGTGTGCGTGTGCATTTGGCCGCATACGTATGCACATTGTGTTTGGAGGCGTGGCTTGTGACGTCCCGTGTCAGTCTGTGTGGGGAATTGAAATCGCACATCACTAGCAGTTGGGGATGACTTTAATTGTTTGACACAGACCTCCAATTCATGTGGGAGGATTCTGGTTTACCCTCTGCTCGAATGCCAAATGCTCTTTGATTGTGACTACCACTGTTTAGATTAGGCTGTCTGACTGCAGTTGAATGAATTCACATTTTCCCCGCGCCTCTCAGTGAGTGTGCAGAGGAGGCCAGTGGAACTATATGACATCTCTGTACACAGAGGACAGCCAGGCACATTTCCCCTTGTCTCTTTTTCTCTGGCTTCCTGTGCTGCCTCTGTGGCTCGCCCGTCGGTGGGAGGGGATGGAGATTATTCAGGATCTGGTAAGATATGGGCTTCTCTAATCATAGCTCACTGCCTCTACTGTCATTCAGTCACTAAATAGAAGTGGGGTGGAGGGGTGGAGGGGTGGGGGTGGGGTGTCTTGGTGATGGGAGCAGCCAGACAGCCATGCAAGTACTCGAGTTCCGCCAGCAGAAAAAGAACTCGAGGCATCTGTAGACACGACGCTTGTCGCTGTCCCTCATTGTGGAGCAACTTTATCAGCAGCAGCCGCTCACCCACTTGCTAAACTGGAGGGCCAGTCGCCTCTTAACTTAAACATAAGATCTTTGTGGTTTGAAGCACTCGGCTGCTCTGTGCCCAGCGCGGATCTGAAAGGCAAACACGGCTCCAGTGTCGCGGTCGGCCATCACAAAATCACACCTCATGGAAAACTTGTTTCTGCTGTGTTAGCTCGAATCTAAATGCACTCAAACAGACTGTTGCACTGGAGCAAGATTCCCCCCCCCCGCACACCCCCACCCCCGCCACCTCCTCCAACTCCTCCACCACCTCCAAAGGGAAAAAAAAGAGGTGATGGAGAGAGAAAGAGAGAGGGAGGGAGGGAGGGAGAGAGTAAGAGGGAGAGTGGGAGAGAGATGGAGATGGAGGAAAGAGAAGGAGGAGTGAGAGAGGGGGAGAGAAAAGTCAAAAACCTCCACATAACAATGCCGGAGAAAAATCAGAACATTTTCCACCGAAAGATGGGCCATTTCCAAATCCTTGTGCCCTATCAGACAAATTAAAGTAAATCAAGCATGAAATGAAGCAGAAGAGCCCGGAGATAAGGCTCCTTTAAGTCGTTTACAGATTAGGACAGAGAGAGAGAGAGAGAGAGGGAGAGGTGCATCTGGTCTCTGGCAGTGAAGGAGGCTAGTTTCTCATTTCACAATAGCAGCCTGTGTATAGGATTACTCTCCCCTGTCACCGACATGAGGAGCAGAGGGGGAATAGACGTCCACAAAATGTGTCTAAATATGTCCCCCTCAGAAACGTTCCCCGACCGAAAACTCTCTCCTTGTGTCCAAGATGTGGCATGCGATAAACAAACATGTTACACCGCAGCGCTTGACCCCCGCACATCACTCCCGATTTGTTTATTTCAGTCGCCTCTTCACCTTTTTTTTCCCCCCCCATTATGCTCAAGTGGCTTCATCGCAAGCGCGGCTTAAAAATTCAAATGAATTCAGGATTGGCTGAGCTGCGTCACGTGATTGTACGGCTGTCAGCTCCTATGCGCATGTTAAGCACGCCTCAGATCAGGTTTGGGGGAGGCAGGCAGGCAGGCAGGCAAGGGAGGGAGGGGAGGGAGGGGGGAGGTGGAGGTGGTGGTGGTGGTGGTGGTGGTGGTGGTGGAGGGGGGTGGGGGGGGGTTTACAAATTATATTCTCAAAATGTGATTTTGTTTTAACGTCGCATCGCTCTGTAAACTAGGTTGTTTAATATGTACGTCGTACTTCTATTTCCTGTCTTACATCAGCAGATTAATTGCTGTTTTATTTTAGCACTCGCAAATAATCAAAACATAATTATGGAGCTAGTTGCTCATGGAGGAACGATATTTTACAGTGTGCACACAGGAGGGCACGCAAACACACACTCTCGTCTCATTCATGCATGCATGCGAATGCAAGAACCGAACACCCCCACCCCGGCCCCCTCCTTTCTACACCGCACGCTTACTTAGACACGCACACACACACACGCGCGCGCATACACACACACAGGCACCCACACAAGGCAAGGGTGCGCTGCTCTTTGATGCCGCCCGTCGAGCTCTCGCTGGATTTTGTTTCACTGCCTTCGTGTATCTTTTCTGGGAGTGATGAGAGGTGGGCTCGGCTGCGGCGCTCAGCTCGCTCCGAGAGGGGCGAGAAGTGGCCCCCGTCTCTGGGCGGCTGCTCTCCGATGCCGCGACCTTGACCTTCCCAGCCCAAGTCTTAGGTTTAGCTCCTCTATCGCACTATCTCCAGGCATTTAAAAATACTCCTGAAACTCAATGATTTAACCCGCTTTTACGCTGTTCACATCAAAACTGGATGAAAAAAAAAAAGGAGCTTAATCCATCTTATCTGTTGACTGTCAAACTGCTCCGGCTAAAACCTACTCACAAAAGACAACTAGGTCACCCAGGAAAAAACAGAATTCCCCGTTACCCAGGGGAAGTTGCAGCCTGGTAATTGACTTGGGAGGAGATTCAGGAGCACTTTAAAAATAGTCTAGAATTAACCGCCAAATATCACGACTTGGAGGTAGCGGTGTTTACTTGTGTTCCTCGCTGAAAGTTGTTGAGATATTTTACAGCTCTGTCATACGCCGATTTTTCAAAGCAGTCCCCAGCCAGCTGAAGTCTCAGCCTCCATTCATCCATCTCAAATACATGCATTCCCCGCACACATGCCATCAATTACTCATTCATCCTGACGCGCTCCCGTGCAGTAATGTCCTTTTGATGGTTCTGAAATTTTAAGGAAAGCATTTAAAATAATCAGATTTCAGCCGGAGTGGAGTGTGTCCTCTAGATGTTGTCGGCGATACGGCGGTATCGGAGCGTGAGGACAGTCATTCTTTAAGTTTTGCTGTCTCCCTTTACATGCTATCAATAGAAATTGCCGTGCTTCTCCAAAGACGGATGCTCCTGAGATTGTTGTCAGCGAGCCTGCTGTTGACTTCGCCCGGCTCCTGATGAAACGGGCCGCCTGACAACTGGGATATTTCAATTGTCCAATGACACCGAACAGCAGTCCCCGTGTTGGTAATAAACTGCAGGACTTAGTTCTTGTGTGTGAGTGAGCCTCCTGTCATACTCTCTACTGTCTCATTTCTCCTAGAAATTCAACTCCCGGCGTTGAAATTGTTAGAGATTCACGTGGCCCCGTAGTCCGGTGTGTCTTGGCATCACGCCCGTATTGGACAATGAAACCCCTCAGCGTTTATGTCCACTGCCAATGTTAAATGCCACAGCGGGAAGTGCTGTTCCATTTATTCGGCCAGAGAGAGAGAGAGAGTCGGTGTTTTAAGGCCAGGTAGGTGGCTCGGCTAACTTGCCACCGTTCTGTCACAGAGCTGCAAATAGGGTTTGCCTTTTCATTAGAGGAATAGTGTTTGCTCTCTGGGGTAGAGTTAGATCAGAATATTGATACCGCTCTCTTATCTGCCTGTTAAATATAAAGCAACAGCCAGCAGCATGTCGGCTTAGCACAGAGACCGGGAAAGGGAGGAAGAGTCAGGTGCGTATTTTAGAAATCTTTATGCCTCAAAACCTCTTCGTCTCCAATATACATCATGGATTTATTTGTTTTCGTTGGATAGGTATACTGCTCTGAGGCAAGAGAAACCTCATGTAAGAAGATAAAACCGAGTGGCATAGCTGGTTTTATAGAAGATGTAAGCAGGCGATTAGCTAAATATTAGCGCCCGCCACATTCCATGCCAACATGGCCGACTGTGGCCTCTTAGGGCACAGGTTGTAATGCCTCATCCTTTGTTGTGGAGCATCTTTGGTACAACCATTCCACCTCACTCCACCGCCTCAACCCCCTGCTCAGCCTGCTCGGTGTCACAGTTAAAATGCCCTAATCCCTTTGGCTTGTTTAACCCCCCCCCTCCCCCTTCCATCCTCCACCCTCAAGTCCTCCACAGGCTGAAAACAAGCCTGACCTGAAGGGGTGAATCCCCTCCTATCGAAACCCCCTCCTCCCAGCTCTTCATATGGCCAGACTCGAGCGTTTGCCGGGAAACTCGCTCCCCAGCACACGGTCAACTTTCTCCCCGCTGTTCAGGGCCAGAAGCAGCCCCATCTCAGCAGGGCGGGGGTAGGGGTGGAGGTGGGCGAGGGGGAGACGAGGTGGTGCTGCCAGTGGTGGGGGTCCTCCGCTGCTTTAAAACAAGCGGCTTTTCTAAGAGATAATAGTGCGGGCGGTGGGTTATAAATGATGCATTTTGCTCACTGGGACCTGATAATAGCAGTTTGGGTGGTGGGGGGGAGAAAGTTCATCGCTCTCTTATCAAAGCTCCGCGACATTTCTCCTTCAGCTGTAAAATTTCTTATCACATATCTGCTTTAAAGATGTGCCACCTTTTGTTGAACCGATACAGTGCATTCCATTTCACCCCATATGCCTCTCTCATGGTATATTAATTTATAGCCCATTTGCTGGCTCTATAAAACAGCCTGTCAGTGGAGATGACTGGGACTCTGCAAGACATCTGTGAATTGCCACGCACAGGTTATTGAACTTTGAACAGCAATCATTTATTTGCTTTGATTCAAAGGTACTGCTTGATATCAAGGGGGATCATCTGCCGTGTGAAGCTCAAGCATATTTTCCCACTTGTCTCTACTCTCCCCTTTCTTTGTTTCCCCTTAACATCCGCCCTCACTGTTAACACGCTCAAGATAACTGAAAAAAAAAAAAAGGTGACGTAAACCATGGGCTCCGTCTGTAGTGGTGGGGTTTTTTTTGTGCCGCGAGCAATTTCTTTTCCTTGAAGTTGGGTCTTTGAACTAGTTAAAGAAATCAAATTCGTGTTGGAAATAGCTCGAGCAGATCCATTGCTTTAACAAATGTTAATCTCCAGTAGCAAGTTGATGATGTCATTTGTCATCGCTGACCATTAGCAGGGACCTTACTCTGGGCCAGAAATTGCATTAAGAAAATTCAGACTTACACTTCATGAGCAGTAATAGAAACACTCACACCGGAATGTGAATTTATCATTGCATTCCCAAGAAATAAGGGCAGGAATATTTCTGTCATGGTCTTCAATCAACCTAATACGAATTTTAAAGCATTTCAACCAAAATAATGTGTTTCTGCCTTACAAATGTGAAATATACCAAACAAATCATGTGGAAACTTTATCCAATGTTTATGAACTACAACGTTTTAAAATCTTATGTTGAACACAGACTCAAGCTGTGCTGGTAGAATTTCATCAGCTCAAATCTCAAAAGATGTTTCCATAAATGCCACAGAAGTTTGATGATAAAAACTGAAAATATTCATGTTAATATTACCGAGGACAGAAATTACATTTAATAATATTACTTAAAGTCATGGTTTACCTCCTCTGGGGTCTCTGTCTGTCAACAGCCCACACTGGGGTTTATTCTTTAAATCATACCAGGCTGGCACCCTGCCACTGAGAAACTCATTAGTATTCAGTTGTATGCCATTGAAGGGTGAGATGAAGATCCGTCCTCGCCTGCACCATAACAGAAAAGAAAGACAGGACACACATACACACATAAAAAAAAATGGGGGGGAAAAAAACAAACAGATGCCAGTGTGGAGCATCTTGGGTGCTATCTGAGGAGGATCTCTCCACACAAAGGGACATTCATTGGTCTGCCAAGTATCTGTGGAGTGCAGGAACAGACCCTAGAGTCTAGCGACAGATGATGATCTTATCGAGGGAGGGGTGTGTGTGTGTGTGTGTGGGTGGGGGGTGTTGGTTGAGGGGGTGTTGGTGGGTGCAGAGGGTGAAGGTGGTTGGTTGGGTTTCAGAGGAGGGGGTACTGCTCTTGAGCCACATCATGGGCACTGTTTTGCCAATTGTGTGGCATTTGAGCCTTTGGATGATGGGGACGGTTGAAGAGAGAACACAGGCATGGGGGTTGTTAAATCTCCTAATAGGCCATTATGAGCTTTCTTCTTGGTTCAGTCAGTCGTTCTGCAGTTTGACAGGTCAAACGCTGAGACTCCCTCATTTGTGCAAAATGAATGTTTCTGATGTGTTCAGGTAAGAGAATTTGGGGATTTGGCAGCTTGGATTAAATTGTATTATCACCACAACGTGGAAAGTTTTCACAGCCGTAATTACAAACAAAAGTCAGTCGCCCGATTGATAATGGAACACATCTGTCTGTGTATTTTTGCAACATGACTAAACCTGTAAATGCTCGTAGAGAACATGCAGACAGCACATGAAGGGAGCTCATTATTCATCCATGGGTGTTTTTGTGGAGATCTTCCACTAGTATCTGCAACAGATGTGACAAGCCATCTGTGAGCCAAGGTCCTCAGGCAACATTTGGTATGAGATGCACACAACTGGCACCTAAACATGGTGGACCACAAACCGCACAAATTGAATCGCACTCCCCCCCAACCCCAGCCCCCCTCCCTTTTCTTGCACCTACACTACCCATTACCCCCTTTTTTACTCCACGCATCCCACCCAAAAAGAGAAAGAAAGGGCAAAGGAAAGGAATCAGAATCATTGGCTGGGGATGGCTCGAGCTGTTTGTCAAGCGGGGCTAAACAGGAACTTGCATCCAAGTGGTTAAAGGCCGTGGGTCTTATCTGAGGACAAACAGAATGCATCAAGCGGTGGCTGTTGCTCTCAGTGATGACGACCAGCTGTGCACCAATGTTTAATTATTTCTCTGTAATGAGCTTACCCACCTTCCACTGCAGCACCGGGAAGACAGAATGCAGCAGCAGGAACACAGGGGGGGAGGCAGCGAGAGACAGACTGAGACGACGTCCAGATCATACCCTTTTTACTCTGAAGCCTACATGCGTTTGCCATAAAATATATCCTCGCGTTTTGATTTCCACTGCAGGGATGTCGTATCTTACCTTCGCCACATTTTTGGTCAAAACAAGTGAATGCTGATTGAGGCTGGCATTTAGATTTTTATTATTACCGGGGTGGCCACCACTGATGAGGACACGATCAGCAAGGTGTCAGTCGTAGCGCGTAATAACACTGGCCTCTTTTCCATCATGTTTATGCATGTGAAGGAGCACATAAGCACGCATTTCCATACCAGCGCAACACAAGGACACAATAGAGTGCCACAGATACATGGCTGATATTTACACAGTAGAACAGGGCTGAATAGGTCATTATACTGCATATGCACCAGAAAGTTCAGTGATCACCTCAGCCCGTTCGGCAAGAGCGGAATGCCCTGAATACCGAATTAGCCACATGTGTGAGCAAATGGGTTAGGAGACGCTATGTTAACGACTCATTAGGAGTTTGCTGGATAATATACAGGTGGTGGGTTGGTTTAGTGCAGCGTCCCAGAGCAGCGATGAGGTGTCATAACTTACATGGGTCTGACTTCCCTTAGATCACTGGGCCGCATGTAATGAGAGCCGCAAACTCAGCCCCAATCAAAGTGTCCTTTTTTTTTTTCTTTTTCTAGTTTGCACAACGACTTCCAGAAAGTGTCCAGAAAGTTTACGTTATCGGACAGAATTTGCAGCTGCTGATGTCTGAATCATCACACTTCCTCTAACAAGACTTCTTAGGGTTGTCAAGGAAACCACTTGGAAACGTACAGTTGAGAGCTGCATACTTTCCCTTTGCAGCACACACACACACACATACGCGCACAAGAGGGAGAGGGAGAGGGAAACATCCTCTTCAGTAAACTATGTCACGGCCTGCCATGGGGTTTATCATAACTATTTGATTAATCACCATCCCGAAAAAGTACACTGAATCTAAGAGATAAGATAGCGGGGGGGTGTCAGGGAGGTGAGTGCCGGTAGTTCTAACAGTGCTATCCGGTTTCACTGTTAATTAACTGGAGCTCTGCACAGCACTAACAAGGGCCCAGCCTTCCTGGAACAACAGAAATAGGCCTGCCACTAACTGCTCTCGCCAGCCAGCGAGCCTGCACTGTCTCACAGAGATTATCTCAACACAAGACACCTTTCAAGTAAGGTTAGCGCGCCATGTGTCTGAGGAACACCATCAGATGGATGCTTGCTTGATTTGCTTATCCATTTTGAAACTGCCTGGCTTTAACCTTCGCCGCATCCTGCAGGGCTTTGAGGCAATAATGTGATCGCACACGTAGGTTTGGAGGGAAAAGGACAATGAATGAATGTCAGTGTGATTTGATGTGGAACTTCTGTGCTATGAGGCGCTCTGTGGCTGACTGGCTTTGGGTTGTGTTTTTTTTTTTTGTGTGTGTGTGTGTTTTTTTTCTCCAGGAGAGCTGGATGCGTTCCTTAAAGATGGCGAGCGTCGGATCCACAGCCGACAGCAGCTCCCCGTGGGGACAACATGGGGGCCCTTTGAGGGGAAGATCGAGATGAGCACTGAGACCACTGCACTGGTAGGTCCTTGTTTTAACAAGGGGATTTTGTGAAGGTTTGGGTACCACTTCCAAAAATTAAACAACAAAGTTAAAACAAAAATCAATATGAAAGGCTAAAAACACAGCGTTTGGGAAATAAATCAATCAAAACAGAAGGAGCCAAAGTACCTACTATGACTGTAGCCTTTGCAGTTGAAAGCTGAAAAGCTTTTCTATTCCTATACTAAGAGGTTTTTATTGAAAGATATGAGAACATATTTCATCATGAAAAAATCATTCTTGTTCTTGGATGTCAAATGGTTCGTGCATATATTACACATTGGTGAGGTATGCAAAACAAAAACAAAGGCAGTCATACCACAGTTAAAGGGATAGCAACTAAATATACAGGACCTTCATTAATTTATTAATTACCTCATTCTTTAGATCTGTGAAATGCAGTAATGCAGTAATTGATTTTCTAACCGCTATCAATCCCCCAGTTGTGATTTATTGCCCCGTACAGTACGAAATATTAGAATGTGTTTGTTGTTTGAACTAAAGGAGTGATTAAAACCTGCGGTGAAATCACTTCATTTGGTCAAACTTTGCCTTCAGCAGCCACGGAAACATGATTAGCAGAAAGTCCGACATCTAAAGACCATATTAATGGCAATTCCCATGACATTCAAACCTATTGAGGTGACTCTTCCGGGATCCAACTGGCCCCAACAAAGCCTTTGAAGTGCATCCATTTTAACCATTTAATCTGCATATTTTATGACAAAACACTTTTAATTGGTGGATTTTGAGCTCAGTCCAGGCTCCGACTGACTGAAATCGCAATCCATTATTTTTGATGTTACCCTGCACACAGCAGCTTCACATCTCTTGTTTCAAAGATCCCAGCAGAGACTCGTGTTGACCTGCTGCTCTGCTGAACTGACAAGTCCTCCACGGGTTTGATACTCCACTCCGCATTTGGATTAATTAAGAAATTCCCATTAAAATTGTAACCAAGCTCACATTCATCCTGTTAGGAAACATAAGGAAAAATCCATGAGGATTTCTGGCCCTCCCCGTTTCCCCCAGTTTCCTTCAACGCATAACTTTATTAAATCATTTTCGGAGCAGTTTTGACTGTTTTCTAAGCTCCCCTCATGGTTTTGAAGTCATCAGTGGCTTTAAATAACTCAGGCCGTATTATAGCCATGAAATATGGCTTCTCTCAGGGTAAAGCCAGTTATCCTTGGGCGGAAAAGTGATTTGACAGAGCAACACCTCAAGTTGCTTTCCAAAGTAACACACTCCATATATTTCTCCTGCTATCTCTGCATGAATTTCCCTGAAAGGCTTCCAAAACCAACCTTCAACTGTCCCTCAAATGACCCGCGGACTGTCAAAGTGATGTCATGTAAAACATCTTTTGAGTTGCCGTCGCTCGGATACATACTCTATCACACCACGTGCTGAACCAGATGAATAAAATGATTGTTGGTCTTGGCAAAAGAGATACGTTTTAACTAAGTGTCCTCTGAGGAATTCCTCACTTCTTTCCAGATACTTTTTTCTTTTCTTTTCTTTTCGTGCTGTTTTTCTTCAGCTAGCAGGTGCTGGTCATCACCTGTAATAGGCTGTGGTGGGGTTAGAGAATATGCCAAACCTCCCTCGCAATTAAAATCAGTGGAAGAAGCTTTGGCATATTGCCTTTAAGGATCTCATGTGTGTCTATTCTCCTGGGGGCCCTTTAAATGCTTTGCTGCATGCTCCCCTCCTCTGCTCACTTACATCTCTCAAATAAGGCACTGGCTGTTAGGAGCTTCTCACTATCTCTCATTAAAGGCTAGGTCAGCTCAACTGGCATGTTTTGTTTTATTGAGCCTCCTTATAGGCTTCAATGTAACTTTTTGCTTTGTTTCCTAGACACACAGCAAGCCAGAAACTCTCATTTTCACACATCGCTAGGGAGTCATCTCATTTGCGGTGGCAAAGTTTTAGTGTATTTTTGGATTTTATTGTAATCAAGCCTCTAGTTATTGAGCTGTTGTCTAGTTAGACATGCAGGCGCTCGCAACACCTCGACTGTGGTGCTGCATTTATCTCAGTTGTTTCAGTGGGAGTTAAGGGAGTTGTGCAAATCTTCAAACACTGACACTTCCAGGCAGGAACAAACCCTCATGCCTCACCTGGTGGAGGGAGAGAGGGAAAAGTTGAAATAACAAATGTGAGTGTGAGGAGAGAGCGAGAAGAGGGAGAGGGAAGAAAAAGGCCTGGCTAGTTTTGATGCATGTCAGGGCGGCCAGCGCTGCAGAGGAGGGTCAGGAGGCAGCTGAAAACGTTTGAGGTAGAAATAAAGGCTCATTGCTTTGTGGGTCTGGAGCTCAGCTAGGAGGCACTCTCAGTCATTCTTATGAAGTGTGACCTCCACAGACTATTAAATCTCCTTTTACCCTCTTAGATTTTTTGAAACCATGGAGGTGAATGAATTACCCGTAGGCAGCCAGGTATATGGCAGCAGTGACACCTCTCTCATGCTTGAAACACATGACCTGCCGGTGAGATATTGATATGCCCTCTCTGAAATCAAACATATATTATCCCTTCATCCAGACACGTCATTTAAGATATGAGTTTTTAGAGGTCAGGCTATTTTTGTCCTGCGCCGTTCCTCGATACTTGGCATCGCGCCCAGCGTGCGACTACAGTGTGACGACTCTGAAAAAGTGGCTCACAGTAAATAATGAAAATGCTGTGAGTTAAGTGACGTTTGCATTTAGCCGGACACGAGCAGCGTTCTGGCACACGTGGGAGCCAGAGGAGAGCGTGTAAGGGTGTGATTTCGGATGGAGGAGCTGGGTGAGGATGGGAGGGTGAGAGGTGTAGCTGTCCCCCAGAGGCGGCAAACGGGAGCAGGAGCCCCAGCCGGCCGAGCTTTTATGTGCTGCAGTGTGGGAGCTGATGTGGGCCGGCTGCTGGCGGACGACAGGCCTCAGTGGCCGACCGCGGTGATGGATGATGCTGAGAAAGGACGGCGAATGGAGCGTTACACGCGGTTGTTCAGGCAGGCCCTGGAAAGAGAGGTGTAAAGCTTGAAAAAGAAAGAATGAAAAGAGAAAGTGAGCACGCGGCCAGGGAGGGAGGGAGAGAGAGAGGACACAGGGAAAAACAGAGGGGGAAAAAGCATGACAGGAAATCTGGGCATCTGCAGGACAGAGATAGGGTCACATCTCGACCGTTTATCAAAGAGGAAAGCAGATTTCACAGCTGATGGGTCGGCCGTGGCAGGTCTGCAGACCCCAGGGGCTCAGCTTGGCATCGGGGACAGGAGTTATAGTTATTGCTGTTGCAGACCTGTTAACACAATCACGTTGCGGTGTACTGGACGCCACATATGCCTGTACGGCCGGCCGGTATTTTGATGCAGTCTTTATCATTGTCAGATCACACGTAGACTAAATACACAGCAAGTTTGACTCTGAGCTGTTATTTAAAGATGACAACAGATTGGGATGTAGCCCTGAAAGCAGACAAACAGGAGGCTGTTTTTCAGAGTCTGAACTGACAGCCAAGTGAATGACCCAGGTCAGAGCAGTTTGGGGCAAAGGTGAGGGAGGCATCAGAGGAAAAGGCTCAAAGAGAAAAACAGACAAGAAACAAGGGACGAGACACTCGTAGAGAATAAAACGGCCAAGAATTGCAGTTGTGCCACCGTTTCCAGGCTCTGTTCCTCTTCCTCCTCGTCTCCTCTCCTCTCTCCTCTCCGTCTGACTGATGGAGCTGCCAGAGCACCGTCTCATCCCTCACTTCTCTCACTGATCAATCAGACCATTAGACTCCAATTACAGCCGCAGCCCAGGCGCAGGTGAGCGACGAGCACATTCAGCCGGCTGCCGACAACGCCTCCGCCCGGGTCCCTCGCACTCTCCAAATTAACGCAAATTAATAGTGACACTCAGACATAAATGTCTGCAATCGAGGGGCTAAATTAACAGTCTGGGTCGAAGCTATTGAGTAGCAGGTGTCTTTAAAAGCGGTAATTACCTATGCTGGACAGAACCGGGAGGAGAGGGCGGCCCACGGTTTGCCTGGAGTAAGAGGCCTGGCCCCGGTGAGCCTGGCTTCCATTGTAGGTGTTAATAATTGATTGGGAGGCGAGCTATTAATGAGCAGCAGATTTAGAGCTCTGTTGTAAATGTGTGTTGATGAGGGTGTTGCCGCCTCTTGTACAATGCCATACCAATGCTAATTACTGGGGCTTAGTCAAGGTGCACTGTAATGAGTCTGGATTCAATAGAATTCCGGTCGTTATGTGTTTTGAGGGCCTTTTAGAGCAAATTACATGGTAATTGTAATGCATATGACTTGCTTAATTCCAGATTAATATCTATCAGCCATTTCTATCTTGTCCTCTATCTTAATATAGTAGTTGTATATTGGCTGTATTTGCTGCAAGCACTGGTTTATGATAAAACACATCTACCGCTGTTATCTCTTTTTCATACAAGGGTCCTGATAAAAAGGTTGTGATTGGAAGGTTTCAAGGACAGAGTAAAAGTCAATAAGCACTATAGGCTAATTGAATATAATAACCATTTTAGTCATAATACAATATTGCCATTGAGTCATTAATCACCTTAATAATACAGTGTGTTTTTTAAGCAATGTGGAATATTAGGTGTGTTGTAAGGAAACTCTTGGCAGTGGAGAAATAATATGTGAAGTATTAGGGATACAACCTCTGTCACGTGTTATGTCTAATGCTCTCATTTGGAATTGTATAAGATGCAAAATGAGGCCTTTCATAATTCTGCTATTTTTAAGTCTCGCACTGAAAGAGAATGTGCGCTCACACTGAAATGTGCACACGAACTAGCTGTAAAACGCTCGCATGGTGTCTCTGTATTTCTGCACACATGCGCTTCCCTCCCTGTGTGTGTGTGTGTGTGTATGCGTTTTAGGTCATCGTGGAGAGTCTGCGTGTGTGTGTGGGAGGGCGTGTGTGTGTGTGAGCGCCTCCGCGTGCATGTGCCGACTGTGTGCTGCTTTTTAGCGTTGAACATAGAGCCTTAGCTCGAAGACTACAGAAGAGGGAAAATGTCAAGATACTGTCCTAATTTTCACCTGGGACAGAGAGAGGCAGAAGCTGTCAAGCGATGGAGTGTGATTATTGTGTAATTTAGTACAAGGGTAGGAATATGGGCCTGTGCACCCAAAAAAAAAAATGCTCCAGAAATTATTCAGCCCATCACTCAAGCCATTTATCTCACCCCTTTTGCCCACCCTCTCCCTCCAATATGTTTATTGTTAGCTACCCCTAAACTTTAACAAGTGGTGGCGGATTTTTCTGTTTCAGAAATTATATTTTTCTTCTTGTCATTGCTTCATTAATCAAGAGGAGGCATTCTGAAAAATGTTTTGTTTTGGAGGCTGCAATCTATTTTGTGTGTGTGTGTGTTGTAGTTAATCTGCGCCCGTGGCAGGTTTCCCCTCCGAAACGCAGCGCTAAGCAGCGGTATCGCAGGCCTATTGTTGTAGCCTCTGTCATAGCAAGGAGAGCCTGATGCAGGCCTGGGCTCGCCTGATAAGGAAAAGAGGATTCAACATGGCTGGAAAGGAGAATCAGTGGGACTTGAGAGTGGAGTACGGATGGGGCAGATGCGCTCGCACACACACACATGCACACACATGCACACACACACACACACACACATGCGAAGAGACTCACACAGACATACAGAGCGATGCACACATGTTCTACACACAAGCAGTCACACATGAGCCGACACACACACACAAATCATCGCCATCATCACACTGGCACATGCCCAGGCAATTATTTACAGTAACATCCAATTACATATGCAAGAAGGCACCCCAGGATAGGACCTCTCTGTAGCATAGGAGCTAAAGGACACACACGCAAGCAAGCACACAGACACGCAGACTGCAGTATGCACGCTCGTTCACATAAATAAACAAACCATTGAAGGAAATGAAGAATCTGCAATTTGAAGCCGCAAACATTTTTGATTTGTGTTTGCTTTTAAAGGTGGCCCGTGCTTTCTGTCTGTAAGTCACACTGTCTTGGATATGGTTTGAAAATGCCAGACATTATCAGGACTAACAGGATTTGAATTTCTGTGTTGGACACACAAATAATTTTGGCACAAAGAATGTGGCTTCATCTAATGAAATAATGGGCCCGAATTTTAGGCGGAGAACCAATTTGTGATTGCATGCATCAATTATTTCTTGGGTTTAAACCAATATCAGGGCTGGGTCTCTTCAGATGGGTAAAATGGTAATTATCTGGCCTGCTTCCCCTTGCTCAGTGTCATCCATATATTTATCGATGGCATTATCAATGGTTTCCATGTTCTTGCATTAAAAAGTGGAAACGTCCAAGCGAATTCTATCGTCGAGCCTCAAACTGTAACACCAGTCAACCTAACGTTGAGCCTTTGGACTGCATGCCGTAGCTAATATCATTCCATCTTGTCTTTTTGTTGCTGTTTACATCGACTCCTGTGGCGTGGACTTCCAAAGCACCTGCAGACATGGCTCGAGCTCATTGTCACCCTCAGCTGCTTGCACTGAAGCACTCAGTCAGTCAGTCAGTCTGAGCTGCTGTGTCCACAGCCAAAGCACCACTGTTTGAGAGATAATGCATGGTTGACTTGATCTACAAGTGAACCTGACATTTTGCTGTCCTTACATCACGACACAACTACCCAAACCGATATGGCAGGTCCCCTGATAAGCAGAGCAGGACTCACTGATTTGCTTTGTGCTCACTGTAATGGCTGCATGGTTTCTTCACACACGCCAAGGATACGGTGATGAGATCATGACACAAACACAAATATGGGCCTGTTGGTTTTAAAGAGTGATTTTTGAATTGTTTTTTTTTCTTATCACAATGATCAAAGCTTGCTTTGTAGCTCCCTTTAGAAAAGATAAAAAAGTTCAGTGTTGACTGCTCCTCAATGATCCCCTTTTTAATCGTCTTCATTCCATCGCTAGCAGCTTTATGCTGCTCCATACTTCCACTTTCACAATACATTAGGAATTTTTTTAAAACAATGCAAATATGCAGATTTAACTACGGAACAAATGATCTGATATAACGGTAACTGAAGCCTGTACCAGCTCCAGCACAACCTCATAATTTAATGGAGAGTGATATAACAGGCCAGGACAACGTCTCTGAAAATGTGAACTCCTGGCTCCAAGGTCATCTGGATCCGTCCGTGACCACTAGTCTTTTCCTGTTTTTTTGTTTTTTTGTGTGTAAAGTGACATCCTGTTTTGCAAGGCAGCCGCAGCTGTTGTTGCACACAGATGTATGTCGTTCTGCAGGTTTCGGCACTGATTCATTTATTTTCATTCTGGCGAGATGGCCCATGGTTAAAGGGGAATGAAGATGTGGCTGTGACGTCCTCCTGCAGACCTTCATTCGCTCGGCACTCAGGCTTCAGGTCCTGGGGCACCCCTCACAACCACAAAGAATGAGCTGGGTCCCCCCCCCCCACCCCCACCCCAAATCCACCCCGCCCCTTTAACTCTGTGGGTGTTTGCTGTCAGTAGCTCATCAGGGAGCGGCACTGTGCTGATAGCAAACTGTCACAGTGAGGAGATGTAGTGTCTGCGTGCTTATGCTTTCTGTACGTTGTGAACGTAGCAAAAACAGCTTGTCGTGAACATTAACATTCATGAACAACTGTTCCGTTTGGGAAGGCCTCGCGCTTAAACGGGTCACACACTATCACTTGCACACTTATCTCAAGAGTTTGATGAATTTGAATGACTGTTGTCGTGACTTGTAGCAGATTTGAGGAGATGCCTCTCACTGTGCGATACCTTACAAACAAACAGCCAGGGAAAAGCTGGGCTTCAGTCTGTACAGAGTTTTGGTCTGACAGGCAACAATAGTCGAGCCCAGAACTCCCAGGCTTCACACATATCACCATATTTTTTTTTCTCCTTTTTGTTGTTGTTTTTACAGTGTGCAATATGCCTCCCCAAATGAATGATTATCCAACACTTCAATACACAACAGACCTCTATTGCAGCAAAGGCGCACGAGGAAGACGGAGAAGAAAAAGAAGAGGAGGCAAAAATTAAGAAAAGTGAAACAAAGTTGAGTGGTGCCAGCTGCTTTGCCATCTGTCACTGTCATGGCTGCACTCGTGATATGTTGAAACAACTTTCTTGAAAAGTGGTGGAGATAATCCTCGATTGTTTCCATTTGCTAGGCCCTGACAGCCCTCGTGATATTCCAGCACTAAGTGAGTTTGGGGCAGAGTATGTGTTGCTAGCAGATAGCTGACTGATCCCTCTATTAGATGTGATTGTGGAAATATAAAGCCGGCGTCCTTATTATCTTTTGCGAGCAAAGTTTTATGATTTAGAGTTTTGGTGAGAAAGTTAATAGATGAGATTTAAAGTATCTCTTAAATCACATGATATCTGCTGAAAAGAGCTTCCTTCCTACATGAGTGTTGTCCTCTCGGTTTCCCTCGGTCTTTTTCCCTCTTGGTCACGTTGGCGAGGGGAAGTGGGGAAGCGCAGAAGCTTTGCTTGCTTCACCTCCCTCAGAGAAAGAAGGACGGCCGCCCTACAGGGAGGCAAACCCCTGCTGGTAGCCCTTGATAAGTCCTCGCTGTCCCCTGTCCTGGCCTTAGCCCTCTGATCCTCAGCCTAGTTGGCTCGAGGCCTATGGAAGACAGAGCTCTGTCAGAATGAATGTGGACGGATGAACAACCAAGCAAAAAAAAATTCAAGTCTTTTGACAAAAAAAAAAAATAATAGGTTAGCATTGAAGATAAGAAAGCTGATAGGTGCTGGAGGAGATGAAGGTCTGGACAGTGTCCATTGGCTCTGTGGTGGTCCAGCAGCGCCTCATTAGACGGATGTGTATGAGGCTGTCAAAGCAGGAATATTATACCACGGGGTCGTCAGCAAACTAATTGGGTAACAAAGACCATTTCCAGCTCGGGAAATCCATCTTTTAACAGTCCGTGTGCTGAGACTCTGATAAGAGAGTTCACGTCTAATGCATTTAGCGAGGGGCAAGTTCACCATCTTTATCTTATTTACTTAACTTGGTGTAAATATTGTTGGTCTTTTACGGTGGATTTAGTAAGACCCCATTTCTCTGAAGTGCACCCACGGATCAAACTGTTGAGCACTGCAGCAATATGCTGACGATCAGGTGGTTTGCCCATCACAGATACCTTTGTTCGTTTAGTCCATCATAAGAGCAGTTGGACTTGTGATGCATTTCATGTGTGTGTTTTTTTTGTGTTGTTTTTTTCTAGCTCTCTGATGTTACTCTGCTGTGCATACTGTAATTGCTCTATACGCTAGGACATGGAAGGAGCTCAGTTACTGAATTTCTGCAGGTGAGCACGGCTTCACAGCCTGAAATATAAAATCACATACAGTAGATGCTATTCTAATGCATCATGAAATTTTTAACTCCACCAGAGCAGAGAGGGGAGTTCAAAAGAATATTAAAATCCAATACCTAACAGGGGGCACAGAGGTTTATCTAAAGTCAGGGGCTTTATTCAAGCATCATGCCTACTATTTTATTGTTTGTCTTTATTTACTGCCTCTGACTGATCCTAGTCTGCCAAGTGTGGTTATGAGAGCGGGGATTTGTTGTGACCCCATTGACTGACTGACTCCTGAGTTCCCTTTCTAGCTCTTTGAAGAAATTCCCCACAATCCACGTGTTTATTCCTGACAGAGAAAGAGTGGATCTGTCCAGAGAATATGCCACCTGCCACCTTGACCCCCAGGGGCCATGGTAATATCCATACAGGGGAACATTACTGGCTTCGGGTTCCCTATTATGTCCCCTCACACAGCTTCTCGCTTGCTCGAGGAGTCGACCCCAACTTACATGCAAAAGATCAAACAAGTCCTTCCCAATTGAATTCAAATGGGAAATTTCGAGTAATTCAAACAGTGAGTAGTGAAGCGACAGAGCTGCTCTGTCCCCTGACCAAAGCCAAACACAAGAAGTGCACGTGTGTGTATGTGCACTCTACCTGCAAGACATGATTAAGTCCCGGAGCACATGCATTACAAATCCCGCTTTCTCTTGTTTACAACTTCAAATAGTTCCCAGGAAATACACATTATACATAGTTATGGGAGTACATGTGCTTTTTGTGAAGTTGAATTAAACATTCTCCATTAGAAAGAAAGTTGGGGGGCATTGTTGTGTGACGCTTCAGGGCTGGCGAAGGAAAGAAAGCAAAGACGATTCATGAAGAAGTTTGGACTGGGCTGGTAAAGTGCGGCGGGTGATGTAATGTTAGAGGAAGGAAAAGGGGGCGAAGAGAGGGGTGAAGATAAGAGGGGGAGCAAAGTGGAATTAAAATGAAGGAAAGGAGTGGAATGGAAAGGAGAGGAGAGGAAAGTAAAACAAAGAAACAACATGAAATGTGAACGGGGAGGTGAGAAGCGGAGGGAGGAGGGTGTGAACGAAAAGGGAAGAGGGAAGAGGGAAGGAAAGGGGGCAGGGGTGGAGAAAGGGGTGCTTGTCTTCAGGGCAGGTACAGCTTACACTAAACTGTTTGGCTTTGGAGTTGGAGCACCTCGGTATGCCTGAAGGTGTGGAAGAATGGAGAGTGGATACCCCTCCTTCTGAACCTCTATTCTTCTCTCTTCTGCCTGATTCAGTGAGCTGCATATTCGGTTTAAGGGTGAAAAGGCAAAGAATCTAAATAAAAATGAAAACTAAAATAATTCCCAGATGTGCTGTTAATATTTAAGCCGTGCTCCCTCATCAAAATACCATGCGGCCAATCACTAATCTGCCTTATTACTGCTGCTTAAAGGTTTACACCCGCAACTGAACATACAGTAATCATGCAATGCCACCCATAGTCAGTCTAAATACAAGCACTGTGAGCATTTCAATGGAGCGAAATAAGTAATAGCTAATGCAGCACATGAACTTTGATGCTTACAGTCCAGTCAGCAGGATAAAAGGTGATTTAAATGAGAAAATATTTATTCCCCATAGCGCCGCCATGATAGCAGCAGCCAAATAAAGGCACATGCGCACAGTGATGGGTGTCCCTTTAAAGATTCCGGGAACAGCAGTGACTCTCTCAATTTAATCGATTTTAAAATGAAAAGTCAATTTAACAAAGTTGAAAAGAGAAAGATGGGCTAAGGGAAGAAAAAAGCATTCTCTTGCACTCAAGCAGTAAACTAACTGCCGCACAGAGCAGGCAGAGATTTCAGCTGAATTATCTCCCACCTCACATTTGCTCTTAGGCAAGCAGTTTAAAAGCCAAGCGATTGAGCCAGTGATCCAATTTGAAATGCAGAAATGATTAGAGCAGCTTGCCTCATTTCATATCGAAATTCTCTGATTTATGACAGGGCAGCAGCCAAGATCTATCTCTAAAGGGAATTAGTGTGCAATTCCTGCATATTTCTGTTATTTAGTCCCCCAATAGCAGATGCTATAGCCTTAGAGAGCGGGAGGGGGAGCGAGAGGGGAGGGGGGAGAAAGAGGAATGAAAGCCGTGTGTAGGTATCTTTTCATTTCAGCAGATGTAACCATGGCCATTTAGAAGAGGTGGGAACGACACAAAAGCAGTCTTGAGAAATGAAGGCATTTTTCACTATATGTAGTGCGCGGACCGGGAATCTTATTTCCGGGTGCAGGGGAAAATATGCAGCGCCTAACTAAGCGTATGCACTGCTTTTTTTCGCGAGCAGGGATAGCAGTGGGAGAACACAGGCGGGAGAGGTTGGCTCTGGCCGTTTTATTCAACAAAAAAAGACCCTTGCAACCCATCCATCCTTGAGGCTAAGAAAATATTAATACGCAGAGCGATAACGAGGGCTAGAGGAAAATCTCCCTTAATGAAATTTCCAGTTGACCACATGCAATTTGTTTCATCGCAGTGAACAACTAATTGCAAAGGACGTTATCAAGGTGTGAGTGTGCTGTCTGCTGTAAACTGACTGGTAAAACAGGTACAAATCCTTTATCCCCACTCCCATGTTGGAAACAGAGAACATATAAACTTGACATAACCCATACATAAGCTTGTTTTTTTTTTTTTGTTTTTTTTTTTACGTTATATTTAGACTGCCAGCGTTGCCCGGACGGAACACAGCGCTTTGGAAAAAAGAAAAAGATTTGCGACACGTTGTCGGGACGTCGACACAGGGTCAAATGTAATGCAGGGGAGACAAAGTCAAATGCATTTATCAGTAATCCCGATATCTAAACAGAAGAAATGCACAGCGCAGTTGTTTTGTCACTGGGGGGGCGAGGGAACATGTGATATTCGGAGGATGCTCACGGCATTATTTGACTGTAGTATTTCCATTGGCGTTTTTTGTTTCAAAATGGCACTACTTCATACCGAGTGGGTGTTGAAAGCGGGACGTATGAAGCCAATGAATGTCTCGAGATATTCAGACGCGGTGGTTTTGATCTCTCAGTTGTCTAAATCCTGCAGCTGTGGGATCAAGACGGATACAGTGCCAGTCAGTGACCTTGGTGGAGGGAGAGGGGAAGAGGAGGCAGAGGAAGAAGAAGAAGGGAAAAAAGAGAGATGTGCGATGAGGAAAATAATCATTCCCGCCAAGGTCCGTATCGATTTCACCTGCCCTGACCGTGAAGCGGGTTAAGAGTAGCCAGTGGTGGTGAAATGGTCAGCGGTGATATCATTAGCTCGTTGTTTACACAGGGAAGCGGGGAGTTAGAGGAAGGCTGAGTGTCACAAGCCACTTTCTTCTTCACCTCCTTCAGCTGATCAGAGGATCATGGTATCAAGGAGGGATTAGTAGCGACTTGGGATTTGTGTGATTGGTTAATTTATTGCGGTGATGGCAGGTCTTTCATCTATGGCAACATTTAATCAGCGCAGCCACAGAGGCTATTACAGGTTAGCTCCTTTCTGGAGTCAGTCCGGCTGTGCCATCAGCTCTATCACAATTCCCCTGAAATTTCCAAATTATCTGGAACAGGCTTTAGCTTCTCAGTAATAAAAATTAGAACAGATTCCTGATAGAAGCTTTTGCTCACACAGGACCAATTATAAATAGTACAGCCCTGCCTTGGAAGAGGGGGACGGGGAGGAGGCAGGGGGGGGGGAGAAAAAAATCCAACTCTGAGAGATGTGCACGGAACTTATCGTTCAGCCCCTGCTCCGCTCTGATCCAAATCCGTGTGGCTGAAAATTTATATTAGATTTTATCACTGAGGCCTAAGTCTAGAAAAATCAATGAAGGTTATCTTTTATGTTGCAGCAACTTGTGGAAATATTGATTTTCATTTTATAGCGAATTTGGAGCATCAGTTTGTAATCACTTCCCCGCTGACTACACTGTTTTGGTCACTGTATCTCTTACATGAGCAACGGTAACAGAGCTCAGATGGGAAAAAAAAATAATAAAAAAATGCCGACAGAGTATTGAAACCACTGGAGTGAAGGCAGAGGGTGGATAAACCATAACACAGTACATAGACAGGAAGGCCAGAGGGGCTTTTACAGCCTCTGACAAGGATGATGTTCTGGAAACTGATATTAGACCCTGTATCTCTACAAATGACACACATATTTACTTGGTGTTTTTTTTGGTTTTTTTTTCAAGCTAATATCTAAGACCAGAATATTTTGAAGGGTTTTGTTTGTTTGTTTTTTTCACCCTTTGAAACAGTGCGCAGATTGAGTCAGAGCAGGCGCGTGTTTTTGCAGCCGGCATATTTGACTATCCAACAGGGGTCAGCATATTTTACTCTCTCTCTCTCTCTGTGATCCCGGGACGGAACGGGCCGCCACATACGTCACGTCCCCTGGCCGTGCGTCTGTGGAGGCGCCGGAGGACTTTGCGTCCGGAGCGCGGCTCCCGTCATTCGCTCCGGGGAAATCAAAATGTTCTGCCTGTCAATCTGCGTCTCTCCCCGGCCTCGGCCACTCAGGCCAAGCGAGCCGGCGCTTTCATTTGCATTTGCAGGCCCCCCCCCCTCTGCAAATGACGCCGCTGCGTCTTAATCCCGAATGTGCGGCGCGCGGTGGCTCTCCCGCGTTTCTTTGTCTTCGTGGCGGCTGCTACATGCCGCATGCCTTGCAAAGCGCACAGGCCACTATTGTCACGGTGGAGGCATTATGTAAATCTGCAGTGCGAAACAGTCATGGGCTGTTGTTGCTGCTGCTCCGTCCTCCACCGAAAAGAAAATAAAAAGGTGGCAACGGCAATACTTTGCATTGGGACGAAGCGCGTTAGAGAATTGTAAAAGTTGTAATGGTATTCGTCGCTGGAGGAGAGAGAGAGTGATTAATGCAATGATTCCTAACAAATTTCCCGTGATTTGTAACAGTGGGGAGAGGTCTCGTTAATGTAGGGTTTTGTCCCTGTTGGCTACATTAAGAGCAGCTGGAATATCATGAATTCCCAGAGGCTCAGAGGGACGGCAGAGAGGCCTCACGCTGCTGAATAAGAGATGGCTCCAGTCTGGAGATCTAAGGAAGGGTTAATCTGATTCCCATTTCAGATAGTCGTCCTAGCAACAATCGGCCGGTCTGCTCTGCTCCTTTGACAGGGGTGTGAGATTTTCAGGTTAGCCAGATAGAAGACTTTATTGTGAGGCTAATTTGAAATGTGAAATCGAGGATGACTTAAATTACAGAGGTCCTCTCTGTCTCATGTGCTGCCAGGATGGGATAAGAAGATGCCAGGAGAAGGAATAAGAATATCAACAGACACAATTTACTGTCTGTGTTTGATCAGTTTGCCAGTATAGTTTGGCAGTGTGCAGACCTCTGTAACACATTTATATATATTTATGCACACTCACACACACACACACACTTATATATATCCATATATATTTATATATATTTATATATATATATATGTATTCTGATTTTTCTCCTTATTTAGTGTGTATGTATTTTTATTTCTGTGTTTCCTTAATTTGGAGACAAATCCAAACAGATTGCTATCGTCTCTTGAGATGTATTTGCTATTTGTAAATAAAGCCCCCCCCCCTCCCCTCCAAAAAGAAAATCAGTTTGTCCTCCAGCCTCAGAGTAGATGGAGTTCATGGAAAGAGAAACGGGCGGGTGGAGGAAGAGGAGGAGGAGGAGGAGGCGAAGGGGGCATGCAGGCGCGCTGCCGGAGCACAGTGCTCATCTCTTGTGCATATCTGTGCCAATTCAGACCTTTAACATGCTCAAGTGACATTTGCATTTATCCTTGAAGGTTGTTGCCTTTTGCGGGGGAGAAATAAGCGAATCGCATGCGAGAGAACCAGTATTTTTCTGTTGCATTAGGCAGATGGACACTGTCCTGTCGCTGGCTGCCTCGGATGGAAAAAGAAATGAAGTGTCGAGATTGCACCCCAACCCATTTTCTCTTAGCTAAACTATTTCTGTAACATCCTAATGAAGGAGGGCCCCGAGGTTCAAAAGTAATGGCCTTGAAATTCTGACATTTTGCCTTTGAGTAATAGACTACTGTACCCAGCTGCCTGTGATGTGGCTGCCGCCCCCCCCCCCCTCCCAGCACACGCTCAGCACCTCCAACACACCCGTTTCCCAGAAAAGCAAAAGAGAAAGAACGGCAAAATAAAATAAAACCAAACATCAAACCACATGGGGATGAACGGAGCGAGCAAATCTAGTGACACCGCACCGTATGAATCTATTAAGGTGGCTGCCGTACTCTATCTCCCTGTTTTATTTTTTTTTCTTTCCCAGAAATAAAACTCCGCGTTTGACCCCTGACCGAGAAGAAAAATGACCTTACACACTCAGAATAATTTTGCCGGCATATTATAAAAACCCTAACCTCAATCGCCCTTTGAAATGGATACTGATTCTTTAAATTCTTCCCTGCTTGTTTCAGGAAATAGTGAGATCCCGGCGATAGCGAGGCACAATGTGCCCAAAGTTCACCGCTGAACACTCGCTTCCTTCTCCCTGAAAGTCACCAGCCTTTGTCTCTTTCTTCCTCGCTTGCCTTCTTTCTCTCTCTCCCTCTCTCTCTCTCTCTCTCTCTCTCTCTCTCTCTCTCTCTCTTTAATACTCCAGACACCCTCGATGTTCTTCTTGATCTGAGAGATCTGATGCTGAATCACAAGAGTTCAATCCTGGATGATTTTTCCTCTTTTCCTTTTTGATACAGTGCAGCCTCTTGCACCCATTTGTCACCACTCCAGCCGCTGTGCTGCCTTTGTCTGCAGGCCACCACACACACACACACGCACACGCACACACACACACAAACCTGCCCTCATTCTCAAATCTCCTCAGCAATATTAAAAAAAAAAAAAGAAAAAAAAAAGGATTGGGGTGGACTTGGAGCTGCACGCTGTATAGTTTCTGAAATTGTCTGTTTATGGCCATTCAGAGCAGCGGAGGAGCGTAACTGGGTGGTTATTAATGTTTCTTTAATCACCGAAATAAGCAAATGATTAGTGTTTGTTATCTGTCCCCGTCCAGAAGACGAAGAGCACGGTCCCGGTGGTGCTGAGCGCCGGCCCCAGGTGGCTGCTGGATGTGACTTGGCAGGGAGCGGAAGACAACAAAAACAACTGTGTGGTGTACAGCAAAGGTAAGCAAGCAGGCAGGCAGGCGGGCAGCAGCAGCAGCCGCCGAGCCGGCATCCTGTTATCTCTCTGCAGCGCAACACACCACGCCACGGCACCGCCGCAAAGACACTGACAATCCTCCATCCACTCTGCTGCAGCCTGTCTCTCTCTCTGTCTCTCTCTCTCTCTCTCTTTCCCTCCCTCTCTCCCTACCTCTCTCTCTCTCTCTCTGGCTTTCTCTTACTTTTCCCTCTCAAAGTCACCAACGCACACAAATAATGGCAAGGGCACACGAAAAGACAGGCACGCACACACACACACACACACACACACACACACACAGTATATCGCCATATCTGTTTTACCGCAAAGAGTAATTTATATCAGTAAAACTCTGATTAGGAACTGAGAAACATCACTTGACACACAAAGTTAATGGTCTTCAGATCTCACAAGGTAATTAATGCTCCTTTTTTTTCCCCCTCTTTTATACTAAGTGAATCCCTATCTCCGTGCAGATAGCGAGCGAGGCACGAGTGGCGATGGGCTTGCCACTTTTGCTTCGTTTGTCCTCTCGCTAATTCACAGACGCTGAGGCTGCGTACAGTGTGGCTAATAAATCGATCATGTTCAGAACAGGCCCCAGCAGAGCGGGATTAATGTAAATATGTGCGCAAGAAAACAACATATCCATCAGGAAACCCTCGCTGCTTATTCAGCCCTGACCCTAAAAGCGTAAAAAAAAAAGCCCCAAATGATGCACATGTCACCAAGATAAACTCGGCGATCCGCTCCATTGTGTCCAGCAAAGCCTCATTAAAAGAGCCCAGTGTGGATCTGTTGGAGAGCGCGGTCTGCTGCCGATTGTATGAGGAGATGCTTAAACTGTACACAGCTCTGACACCACAGTCTGTGGCTTCGGTCCTCATGAAAGCACGAGGCTTCCGCCGTCTATAATTGGGTCTTGGCGGGTGTTAACCGGGGAAACACGGCAAAATAAACACGTAAATAAAGATGCGTTTTTGGATTCCAAAGGGTGAAGGAAAGGGGCTCCGTTTATCACGTTTCAGAAATGATTACCCCGTGACAATACCCCCAAAGCTGAAATGGAGCTGCTTCTCCCTCAAAGTGAATAAGTGGCAGGAGTGGGATTTGCAACCCGGATTTTCAGTCTCCCAATTCTCATCTACTAATCACTAGACTGCACTGGGGAGTTATCCTCTTAACCGGCTACTTAACTTTGTGCTCTTTATCACCAAATCATTAAAGTTTTGATAAGCTGTTAAAGGAGATTACGCACTTCCTTAAAATCTTCTAATCTTTCTGCTCAGAGACTGACTGTACGAAACAAAAAAAAAGGGGGGGGGGGGGGGGCAGTAACAGGATTTCTCACTTTTTTTGTATTTGTCGAACGTGAGGACTTTCCTCTGCCACTCCGCCAGCCGATAGCATCGGCGCGGCATCGCCACCTCGGCTGTGTGTCGCTGGCACTCCCTTTGTTTGCCACTTCCAGTTTGACCTTATTAAATTAAACACAATAACATCTCCAGACACCCCCATGTGAGCGCTGTTCCGTGTTGTGCCGCGTAAGTTCATTACAGCAAATCCTCGGTCTTCACGCGCTTGCCAGCTGATGGTAGGCGATAAAACCGAGAGCGCTGAATGCAAAGAATTAATTTATATCGCGGAGCACGAGTTAAATATCTCTCATCACCTCGCCGTCGACGTGTCAGAGAAACCGCTAAGCTGAACCGTATCAGATTTCTGTTCGCGCCCCTACAGTCTTGGTGTGCAGAGAGCGCACATGTCAATATCGTCGAACGATCATGTCACAACAAACCTCTCCCGGCTCCCTCCCGTCTTCCCGGGCACTTTGAACAGTTTGCAGCAGAGGAGTGTGGAGAAGTTCGATACCACCATGATACCAGGGAGTACAGAAAACTGTGCAATTCCATACTTGATTCAAAGTGCTTTGTAGCAACTTTGCCACAAAGCTTCGGATAGATTGGCTGGGCGTCCGTTTTTTCCTCCGCTCTCCATCCAAAATTGTTCCACGTTTTGCTCTCGGCGACTTTTTTTTTTTCTTTTTTTTTTTTAAGGTGGACTCGAAGTAAGTTCAGAAAGTGGTGAAGCGTTTGATGCTGCACAGCCGTTGGACTCTGACGTCCAGACTGTGACTCGATTTGCACCGTTTACTCTTCTTCATCGCCCACTCTTAAATATTCCAATCTGCATGTGTGGGCACCCTCTGGAGGTGACATTGAAATTGAATGTCAGCGCGATGGAAATGTCAAATCTTTGTCAAATTCAATTTTGAATCCGACCTCCTTTGCTTCAGTTTTGAAGGCGCGCTGGGGTTGTGTTTATCGTGTTGACACCGGCGTGGACTGAATGAAAGGGAAAAGAGGCTCCAACAGGAACTTGCTTCCCACCTCGGAAAGCTGAGGCCCAGATTGTTTATATCTTCACCCCTGTGCTATTTCCCCTCCGTAGGCTGCTTCATTGCTCCCAGAGATGCGTTACTTATGGAAAACAGTGAATATCTCAATACACAGTATGCTTGCAAAATATGTTCTGGCTCACGTTTCAGTGGTCTCAGCTTTCTTTATGGCTGCCTGCAAAGATAGTAGCAGTTCACTTTGGATGCTTGCCAGTGTGAATCTATGGGGGAGTATCTCTAAGTAAGGACTGGTGATTGGTTTGAGTGGCTGTAGCTTACTGTGGGGTGTTCTGTCCTATGATTTCTGCATTACATTTTGCACAGCTGCTCATCCTCCTGTCCCCGAAACTTGTCACTCGGGAAGTCAGGGAAATGTGCCGAGCGGGAGACGGGGACAAGATTCAGCAAAATGATTCCTCTGAGAGCTGTGTTGCTGCAGTGTGTTATGTATAATACATGCACTGGAGTGTGTAACAAGCAGCAGGGTGGTGCAGTCAGGTCCCCCATGGGGCGCCCCTGGTCATCAGCACCACGACACGCTAACCTTATAGTGTCAAGTCTCCTCTTTTTTTTTTGGCCTATTTTGGGATTCTAACAATTCCCCTTGCCAGAAAAACCATGTGTCTTCGGTCAGTATGTCTTCTTTGTTCCCCGTCTGCATCAGGTGATCCAGACGAGCACAGGCGCAGGTGCTTTTTATCCATTTGAAGGAATGAGAAGTCAAAGACCATGAGTAACCTTTGAGGCATTTAAATGTTTCGAATTAGGATTCACGGAGCCGTTTCATGAATATAAATTCTTTTTTTGAATTCCTGTTCTTAAAATGAGGAGCAGGAGGAGCCCTGAAGTGGAGGGGGGAAAACTGCAATATCTGTTTTTCCCAGGCTGTCAGCATGGCCCTGTTTGTTTTACATTAAACTCCCAGGAAGAGCCTTAGCAGCCAGCCATTACTAAAACTCTCAAGTCTACTACGGCGCTAACTCATTATCGAGAAATCCACCTGGAACTCCCACAATGCTCTCCTCCACACTCCGACAGTTTCTTTGAACTGCTGAAGTTATAGAAACAGGCAGCAAGTCTGCAGAGTAATTATGTGTTACAGTAACGCCGGAGAGCGAGGGGAGGGGGGGGGGGGACGGACAGAGAGAGGATGACAGACAGGGACCAGAGAGAGAGAGAAGGAGATAGAAACCGGTGGAGAATTCTCTGTGCAGATAAACAACAGATTGATAAACAATACAGCTGGAAGGCAGATAGAGGGGAATAAAAAAAAAAGAGAGAAAGAAACCCGGCCCCATTTTGATTTTTGTCTTCTGACATCTCCCAGCTGAATATGCTACACATGAAGATTCTGTTCGAATACTGGCTGACTGGAGAGCCACACTGTGATGCGGATGCTGTCATCGAGCAGCGTTTTAAAGGACGCATTTATCTATATCCCAGCGCATCGTGTCCTCCTTTCATCCAACAATTATCGGCAACGTGAAAATCATGCACAATGCCTCCACTAAGGTTCATGTTTGTGCATTTTTAAGGTGCTTTAAGGTATTTTTAAATAGAATTAAGGTATCATCATTTCACCAGTCATTTTAAATTCCTCCAGTGTATCAGCGCACTCATAGCCACTTCTCTGCATTGTGCGCTGACAGATCGCAGTGTACAGTTCGAGACAGATTTCATTTTAAGTCAGAAGTGCAATATATGACTCCATTCATTCTCATGGCGAGCCGTCATTGTGCATGAGCCATTGTTACCTGATATCAGAGCCCATTGAAACTATGGAACTCACTGTGACCACATTATGTGGCATTATTCAGAGGTCACCTAAACTTTTCAACCGTAAGCCTCTTAAGCCAGACCACATTCAGATACAGCATGTCCAATAAGTCTCCGGAGCAACTTAGCCCATTGTTCGTACAGAAATTGACCAATGTAACTGGGCCGTTTTACATAAGCCCGGACAGTGCCGAATTAGCTAACTGGCTGCGTCTTTGTATTATTTCATATTCTCTAAGTCCTCACAATCAGATCTTTTTTTTTTTTTCTTTTTTTCTTTTTTTTTTGCCATGGCTCCATTTGCTCTTTCCGCCGCTCCAGAGCTGTGGGCCTCCGAGGCGCAAGATGAACCGACATGACCCGCTTGGACAGATGCAGGATCCGCACGACTCGATTCGTCCTCCAATAAAAGCAGCCCCTCGTCGACGCCCGGCCACGGGCGGCGGGAGCGGCCCGTCCACCGAGGCGGCGGCTTCCCGCGCAGCTCGCTGGCAGCGCGCCGCACGAAACGTGGCGGGGAGAGGGCTCTCACAGTTCAAAATGTAATTGTTCATTTCAGCCCTCCTCTTTCAAAACGAACGCAGCGAATAGGAGGTGCGAGGGTTATTATCTGTTATCTGGGAACATAGCGAAATAGTGTGACTGAATAATAACTAAACAACTGACACAATGTAAAATTTTCATTATCAGTGTATTAAAACAAAATTGTACCCTAAAGGAGTCCCCACCACAGCTCCGAGCAGCCGACTAATTATGTTTAATTAAAAGACAACAGATCAACAGAATCGTTTTCATTAGGAAATTATTAATGATTCCACTGCAACAATAATTGATTGCACTGAGCCACGCGATAACTCGGTGCGGTCAGGCTGGAGTGAAGCCGGATGGAGAGGAGTGGGGTGTTTTTTTTTTTTCTGGCGTTTGGCAGCTGTTGAGCAGCGTGTCTTGTAGCTGAAGCTTCCACATTAGCGACTGAGGAGAAGTTGTAAAGCTGGCTTTATGGAGAGGGGAGCGAGAGGAGGAGGGGGAGGAGGGCGTGCGGAGGGTTAAGGACAGCAAAATCCAAATCATACGGCGATCTGAGAGGACTTAACCATCCCACACATGTATTTAGAGGCGCAGGGATTCATGCACATACAGTCACACACATTTCGGTACACGACCAAAGACGGGAACACGCGCCCTTTATTATTTTGGTCTATTTCTGTTTATAAACATATTCAGGAGGGCGTTTTCTCTCAAATTTTCCTCCTCCATCTCTCTCTCTCTCTCTCTCTCTCTCTCTTTCTCTCTGTCTTTCTCCCTTGCAAGCATATAAAGCTGCATGCACGCACACACACACACACACATACACACATACACACACACGCACACTTTGCTGCTGCTCCATTCAGAGCCATGTGAAAGACGTCAGCTCCAGACGCTTCCTCCGACAGCCTTTTATGTGCATTGTTCTCGCTGCGCGCAGGCAGTTTTCCCCGCGCTAGACACTATACCACAGCCACCAGACACCACATTCTGCCACAGCTCCCACTCTCTGCAAACACTCACACACACACACACAGACCACAACGCCATTACCCAACATTTGCATAATGGCTGCTGACACATATATGTCCATCTGCATTCAGCTTAGACTAAGCCCTCAGACAAAAACAACAATACGGGGAGAAAATGTAAAAAGCAGTGATGGGCACTGATGAGGGACAAAATTGCCCGTCTCGTAAAACGCCATGCAACTTTTGGTGGGTATGCACATTTTGCTTGCGCGTGTGCTCATGTTGTTTTCTGTTTTCCCTTTGAGTGCGAGTGTGTATGTGTGTGTGTGAGAGAGCATGGTCGCTTGTCCTTGTATCAATGCCATAGAAGGTGTCAGGCTAATGAGCGTGGGCTGTCCTTAGAGCAGGAGGGTTTGGGTTGTGCCATTCACTCTGCATATTTAAATGCCTTGTAGAGCTTAAGCAGGCCCACTTTTCCATGTCAGGGCAGCGTTCAATCCTGCTGCGACCATTAATTATGATACCATTGTGCTCCAGTGTGGCTAATAAGAGTGATGTATTGCACCCTCGTGGCATTATAATCATCTGAGTGAAGTACCTGGACTACACTGAGCTCGCTTTAAGCACCATGTTAAAAAAAAAAGAAAAAAAAAAGAGGAAAAAAAAAACAGTGAGTGGAGAAGAAGCATCTGCCCTCCTCCTCGGTCTCCACTGCTGCCTGCACTGGTTAATGTCCCTACATGAGAGCACGTCACAGATTTAACTTCGCTATAATTGTATAATCAATGATGAGAAATGCCCGGGTATTGATCACGCAGGAAGGTCTGATTGTGTGTCTGGGAGTGAAGATGCATTCAGTGAATCGGGCTCAAAATACAACAAGTGCACAGGCATCAAAGAGAGATATGAGTCACTGTTTTCGATGCCCCCCCCCCCCCCCACACACACACACACACAGTTTTCCACCCATGCATGTGCACTCTCCCTATCTGCACTCTATAAGAATGTTATATGAGTTATCTGCATCGCTTTTCACAGATGTCTCTGAACACAGAACTGGCTAAGTGGATTTTGAGGAGCTGCTTCTTAGTATTTGGAGCATGTCTCCTCACTGCTGAATGTGTTCAATACAGATGGGGAAAAGAGATCACATTTTATTACATTAATCACTGCAAGTTAATGTGATTATATATACTTTATATTTCCCTTCTTAACTTCCCTCCCTTAACGGCATAATCAATGACCGTTTTTATATTCATTGAAAAATTCTGCGGATATGAATATAAGCCTCCGCAAGGTTTTTTAATCTACTGCAGGATCTTGAGTCAGTAATTAAAGAGTCCATTCTGCGTGTGTCTTCTAAAAGCCCTTAGCCTGCTTTTAGGCCGGAGTATGATGCAGCCCACCGCCCCCATCTCTGCTGTGGTAAGTAGGTGTGAAAAGCATTGTCAGTGTGCTTCAGGATAAAGCCCTGCTGTTGGATGCCATTGGTCAGAATCAACCCCCCCCCCTTCAGCACACAGACACACACATAGACATACACCCCGCACACATACATACATGCACACACACGCACATGCATGCACACAGGATCCAGGAGCAGGTTTGGAAGGAGAAAACGTGTGTGAGAGATGATGCTTGGGATCGTGGGGGGGCGTGCATGTGCATGTATGTGTGCAGGGATAATCAGAGACAAAAGCTGAGAGCTGCAGAGAGGGGCCTTTCTGCACATCCGCACAGCTTCTTTTTTTTTTTGGACGGGGGTTGGGTGCCTTTTTATCAGGCTTGAGGGGGGTCACAGTTTGTGTGTGTGTGTGTGTGTGTGTGTGTGTGTGTGTGTGTGTGTGTGTGTGTGTGTGTGTGTGTGTGTCTCAGAGAGAGTGAGCACGAGAGATGGAAGGAGAGAGATAGAGGAATCACTGGGGTGGAGGGGTGTTTAGATCGTCAGTCAGCGTGATGGAAAACCACACGGTTAAAGTCTCTCTGAGGGTTGACACAGGACTGCGGCGAGTGGAACTAAACAAGTGAAACTGAGTCGAGGTGAAACTTTGATGCACTGGGGGAGAGACAAGATGATCATACCAGGGGGGGGGGGGCCTCAGTGATGGCAAAAAGCACCTGACAGAGAAAGAAAAACACTGATGCAGCCTTGAAAGAAAAACATACAGCGCCGCCTGTTACACACTGACACCCCAAGCTTCGAGAATGCAGCTCCAGCAATTCCATCCAAGCCCTATAGAGGCTGGTGGAGCAGGACCCATTTTTTCCTTTGATGATGTATACCCCTGCAAATCAATTTTTAGGTCGGGCAAAACATAATCAGATTTCTCCAAAGAAATAGCCGGACACATTACAAAATTGTTTCGTGGGGTCGCCGCAGTGTTCATGCAGGAGAGCCGGGCGATAACCTTTATTCATACCTTGCAGCTAATCCATTTTATTGATTGTACATCCACCTGCGTGGGGGGAAAAAAAAAACACATAGCCCCATAGTCTTTAGAGAGCCGTATCGGTGTGATATCACAGTTTTTCTTTTCTCATTGCAACGCACCGAGGAACACAACTGCGAGCCACCTCTAGCATTAGTGCCTTATCTGTGGGTCGTTTTATCACGCTATCTGGTCATGGGATCTTAGCCATTCTGGCTCCCTTAAAGTCAAATGCCAGGCAGGAGGACACAGGGGTGCGAGACAAGGGTTCAATAACGTGGCGCTGGTTGGACACGGGATACACCGCAACCCCGTAAATATTCCTGGCTAAAAGAAGCACTTTCTTTGTGTTTTGGTGTCACATGGAAATTTTTGTTTTTCGACAATCAAGTTTGGGTCAGGATGCCAATCACAATGAACCGCACGAGCCAAGGTGGAGGTAGAGTCTGGTGCAAACCTTGAGACTGAACGCTCCACCCCTTCTCCAACAAGTCAGTCAATCATACATGTTCCCATACATGTTCTGATGCATGTGCAAAATGACAACCACAGAAAGTATTAATTTTTAGCGTTCTATGTCTTCACCATGGCAGTGATTTTGGCAGCTTATGAGTCTCTGCAGGTTCCATCAGAGCCTGAGCTCTGCTGACCTCTGCCTGTCGGCACCGGGTGACAAAGATGGGTGCTCGCGGTTCCCGGGCGTCCTTACTGTGTGTGTGTGCTACAGAGGGAGAGAGTGGACGGGGCGGTGGGCAGGCTAGACAGGCGCGCTGTAGGTACAGTAGCGTGGAGGACTAGACATCAGTGTCGTCCAGGTCAGACAGGGCCATCCATTCTCTAAGCCCCAGGGAAGGGAGAGAGAGAGGAGGAGAGAGAAGGAGGAGAGAGAGTGGAAGAGAGAAGTGTGTGTGTGTGTGTGTGTCTGTGTGTGTGCAGAAAAAGAGAGATGGGGGGGCACTGATGCACTGTTTCTCTTAACTCTGTCAAAGCCACTCCATTGTGCTCCCCCGTGCAGTGAGTGGAAACCAATCTGTCATCGCTCCACTAGCCAGCATACTAGAGGGGGGCTCGACTACTGGAAACACAAGTCTATTCAATGTGAAATGTAACTGGAATCTGAGCCCTTGGATTGAAAAAAAAAAAAAGACGATGTAAGATTTTGAACCCCACTCTCCCATAGACTGTGAAATGGAAGCCATGAGTACAGTATTTGGGAGATACATTTCAGCTTTGTGTGTGTGTGTGTGTGTGTGTGTGTGTGTATATATATATATGTTTTGTTGATGTAGCTCTATCCAAACCATGTGAGGTTTGCCTAGGCATGAAGGGCTTAGGTAAGACCTCCGGTGGACACCCAAGCTCAGTGTTACCCAGCAGATTTGGCCTCTTTTGTTTAGGATTTCATTATTTTCCTCTGGCATTGACAATATTTAGATAGTCGCAGTCATGGAGGGGTTGACTGGGCAGCCAAGACAAAGGCCTTTGAAGACTTGAGCTTTCTTTTTCTCAGGACACATCCATGTTTTCTGTCCACCTGTCACCTATAGAAACCCAGCATCACCTGACCAGCCCGGAAAACATGGCCACCTCTCCCGATGCCCTGAGCTGGCTAAGCCTGCATATTGTTGAATAGTGGCTACTAATGCTATGTTCCGATGCCATTTGGAGTCACTCCTTCCCCTCTCCTCGCAGGAATCCCCCTTGCGCCATTTTCCCTGTAATCTCCCCACTCCTCTCTCTTATGGGGTGGCTCACCCGCTGCTCCTGCCACTATTTCACAGCCCCTCTCCTTCTTACAACCAGCACCTCCACCATTTTAATCCCTTTGACCCAAACCCTGTGTGTTTCCCTGTATCAACAGCTCCCGGAGATTACATCCTGCCTGCCTCCTCACCGCTGTGTGCTTCAGTCACTATGGCTGTGGCTGGCTAGTGCATGCTCGGGTCTTAGTCAGACACTGCTGGGCGTGAGAGCCACGGTGGCTAGTTGGTTTGGTCGAGGTCGGAGCCAGAGTGCAGGCAGCTGGAGGATGAGTGAAGGTGAAAGAAGATGGTGCAGACGTTTAGGCCCACGGGAGACACTCCAGCCGCATGTCTGTTTAGGTTAAAAAACGTACAAATAGAAAGAATGAGCTCGGCTATTGGATTGTCTTTCAGCTATTCTCAGTATGACCTCGCATAGAGGCACAAGAAGTCAATTGTTCTCTTTGGCTGTAGTGAACAGCATTCACATTGCACATCCCTTTGGCGGAAAAACTGCATATGCGCAATGTTTTAGGATATTAGGTTATCTGATGGACAAACACAGTCAGACCATGTGTTAGTTATGGGGTTGAGATAAGAGGCAAAAAAATGGCTGCCATGGTGCCCTCCAACACTGCTTTCCAGTATTTCTATCTTTACAATGTACTAAAACAAAGAAATTAGTGATGCAGAGATTGCAGCCCTTCTGGGTAATGGGCTGCCTCAAACCCTCTCTCAAGTCATCATGTCTTGGGTAAAAATGAAATGTCTGTGAAATACTGAATTAATATAGTAGTCTAAATGTACTAACGAACTATGATGAGATGTGCATAGAGCATCCAAGACATGTAGTTCGACTCCACCGATACAGCCATAAAACCATTGGGTATATTACTCCCTCCTCTCAGTATGAGCATGGTGTTACTTCATAGAGCCGATGAAAGAAGCAGATACTGAGTACATATGCGAAATTTCCCCATAGCTCATAACTTTGTTCCCCCAAATGTAATGTAAACTACTTTTGGGGGATTTTTAGGAGGAAATCGAGGTTTAAGAGGTTAAAGGAGTTATCTTGAATCAGCCTGTCAAGAGTCTTTATTACTTCCACACGACTTGTCAGTGTAGTCAGGCAGCCGTCAGGAGAGTTAGAGTCGGTTCTGCCGTTCTGCTGAGGAGCAGCCTGTGCTCACAGAGGGCCCCTCCTCTTTCATGTAGTGTTTCTGGTAATGGGTTAGGGCTTTATTGATGTGAACTTATGTGATCATTGCATAAAGAACTACAATTTCTCTCTCTCTCTCTCTCTCTCTCTCTCTCTCCCTCCCTCTCTCTCCCTCTCTCCTCCCTGCTCAGTTTTCCTGTGGGCCACATTAAATCAAGCCTCCGACCTAGACTCTAGTTAAATTAAACCCTATCAGCATGTTGCCCTCTCATATCGGAGAACAGGCCTTTATATAGACGGCCTGTAAATGGTGATTAGTGAGTGTTTTGATTAAAATTCAGCCACATGTGTGATACTCTAGATGAGCCAATCACCTCCTTCTCAACCCCCACCTTCTGTCTCTGCCTCCCTGTGCATAAACATACATTGAGACATACATGCACACAAACATACCCACAGACCCTCCTCCCTCCCTCCCTCCCTCCCTGTCTCCCTCCCTGCCTCCGACTCGCCTGTTCTCATGGCTCAGCAGAGTACAAGGCTGATTTAAGGGCCCTTACAAATGGGAAGGTTGCAAGTGAAGACAAAAACCAGAGACAAATCACACCGCAGCAGTCTCAAGGTTTCTACTAAACCTATTCAACTGGAGGGGAGCGGCAGAACAGTGAAAAATATACACACACTCCATCCTGTCAGAACGCTTTTGGCTTATCTTGAGTGACTGTCAAGGCTGGGAATATCAGGGAATGGACAGAAATATATAAAATTAATAAGCCGCTGGATGTTGTCGGGAGTTATGATGCTTCATAAATCCTGGTTTGATCATTGCGGACAAGGCTTAAACCCACAGCTTCCTAATGTGCACAGCAGTGTTTTGGGCTGGATTTTATTCTGTTTGGGAGATAGAAGCCCTTAGCTGGCAAAAGTAAGATTTATCATTTCCCCAACCCCCCTCTTTCTTTCATGAGTGACAAATATTAAAAAGAAGGCCCGAGGGAAGTTGGCAGCCATTACCACCTTTAATAGAAGGGCACAGGCGTAGCAAGGTGAAACTGGGGCCAAAGGCAGAGAAATGCTATTCAAAGAAAAGAGAGAGAAGCGGGAGAAGAGGGAGAAATTGGTACTAACTTATCAGTTGTACTCCCTTTGTTGGGTCAGGGGTCTTGGAGCTTTTGTTTGTTTGTTTGTTTCTTATACTGAAAGGATGGATGCTATCTCTGCCGCCATCCAAGCAGGTGCGCTCCGTCGAGTGCTGCAGGTAATATTTCATGTCAGGAATTAAGCAAGCTTACCCACCGACTCCTTTCTAAAGTTAGACGGCCACCGCATCCATCATCGTCCCCGCTTCCCCTTTATAGTGCTGGCCCCAGTGGTGGAAGGTAACTTAGTACATATACTCAAGTACTGGCACTCGCACGCTAATCGACTCCCATCGTTAGTGACTTGTCGCTATATTGACTCAGATTTCACGTGCTTGGGATTGAAAATCCTAAAAATACATTGACAGTAATACATGTTGATCTTAATCTCGTTGTTTGACATTCAGCAAATTGTCAAATTAATCATTAGTCAATCATCCATCTTCAGTTTAATTTATTGAGTGCCATGGTTTCAGCTTGTTGAATGTCTTGTGAGACGTTTCTTTGTCTTGAACCCGTGAGTTGAACCATACGAGAGTAAAACGGTCTATACTGTAATGATATCGTTCTTAGGATGCAATCTAGTGTTGCACCATATTCCTCTACATCAATAGATCCACTCGCTGAGCATTATTCTCAACTCCAGTATTTTCCCAGGACAATAAAGTGCTTACTTAAATTCAAAGGGGTGTAAATACTTCCAAAATTGCTTGGCATTGTCTCGATTACTTTTCCTGTCGGGGGCTTTCGGGTATGTAAATATGACAGCGGAGAAAAAGACTAATTAGACTACCATGCCTAATCTCCGAGGGCTTTACCTGTCAATAAGAATGTTGTCAGGCAAGATGACATCTCTTTAAATGAAAGGCTTGGCAGTTTTGATATGTAAAACACATGTCAAAGTGTCCCAGTCAGCAACATCCCAAAGAGACAACTTGTCAGGAGAAGTAAAATGACAACAAAAACATCTTTGCTGGACCAAATCCGAATAATGACATCCTAAATTAAGACTTGTTGTTTTTTTTTTTCCCCCCACCCCTTGTTCTGTTTGCGAGAGGTCATGGTTTTTGAACACAAGTTGTAGTAAGTAAATTTATTCCACTTATTTCTTGTAACTGCACGAAAAAGTAATGAGGTGTTGGAGATAAATATGTGAAGACAATAAGGCATGCAATCCTCTCTCTGTAGCTGCTATTGAGTCAATTAGCACATTTGAGAGACTCTGAAGAATACTGCCGCCTTATGTACCTTCTCAATATGCAGCATCTGACTTTTATCCAATTACATTATGTGAGGGCTGTGGGCACGCCGGGCACAGCGCACATAATGGAGGATGCCATCTTTGGTGTGATTTTCTCCAACACTTTTCCATTGCATATGCCTATGGCTCTCACCATGAATTATTCAAAGGCTTCATCCGCACAGAAGAGAGCGAGGAGCCCGGCTCCATAGTAAACAGATTTTCTGCTCGCCATCCTCGCAAATCTGAAGTGTAAGACATTGTAAGTGCCACGTAATTACATGGCGCACCCCTTTTCCCCCCTGTCTGAGTTCACCTGGCTTCCAAAACGCATTTGGGCTGAGCGATAGTTTGCTTTCGGCGAGTTAATTGAAGTTTGGCTGCTCGGGACCTCCGACCGCGGACACGTGAAACCGAGGCATGAAGACACATGACGATTGGTCACTCTACATAATTCCACATGAAACAATCCTCTGTTTTAAATATTTCTTATCCCGTTTTTCATCTCATCAAACGCGCTTGGCGCAGGACACGGATCCAACACGGACAGAATATTTGTGCGCCCCGTCGCCCTGCCGCTGTTGATTTATTAAACTATAATAGATAACAGCCCTGGAGTTTAACTCTGGCTATGTATAATCACTTTAGTTCCTCACTGGCTATTGTGCTGTGAAATAGAAAATATGAATATTACATGGGTTTTAAATCCCTACAAAAAATTCTTTTTTTCCAGAACAAGAAAATGGACATATCCATTGCATTACGGCAGTGCCCATCTTTGGCTAATGGAGATTTCACATTATAGGGCTCACATTATAGCACCATGAAATATGCTAAGCATTTTGGGAAAAAAATGAACTTTTTAAATAGTCTATCAGTGTGGAAAAAAAAAAATTAAGTGAGGGGGGTGGTGTCTATGAGATTTTTCTCCTCTCTGTGCTCTGCTTTGGGGATTTGCCCTGACCTTCAACTGGTCATATCTTCCAGTGCAGATCTGTGGCAGTGACACATGTCATGTGTTGGAGAGGATTGAGGAGGAAGCAGAGGAGACAAGAGGGAGTGATCTTGGTCCGTAGCCCAGTCAGAGTCGGAGTCCGCCCTCATGTCAAAGGATGGGCATGTTTGGCCCAAAACACAGACTGCACCTCATCCACTAATCTCAGCACGAAAACACCTTTGGGTGGCTGACGGGGAGGCGAGAGCACACACATTTTGCAATGTCGAAGAACACTGAGAGGGTTCAAAGCTGCCCTTAAATTCTTGGGCTGTGGGGAGGGATGGCTATACGGGGGAGAACAAGAGAAAGAGTGAAGGGGAGGGGAAGAGGAGCCTATCTCCAGATTCTCCTCTTGTAAAGCCGACCTGGCTGAAGCAAAGCCAAGCCTCCCTTTCTCTTTCCCGTTGTGCTTTGTAGGAAACCCTCCACCTTTTCCGCCACGCTTGTTCACTCCCACTCAGTAGGAAAACACAAACTACAAAAGAGTCGAAGCGCTCTCGCAAAGAGACGACATCTTACGCATCCCCCTCCCCCACGCGCGCACGCATCTCAGGTTTGCAATCGCGTAGCTGAAAGCACAATTATCGCATGTGAATGAAGTTAACACACACATCGACCTGCAATGTTTCTTTGTCAGTGCAACGCTTGAGCGAGCACTCCCTTTTCACCCAGACAGATTGTATGAAGGCGGTGGAATAATTTGGTATTGACTCGCCGAGGCTCTGGAAGTGAGATCAAAAATCAGCAAACCCCCCCCCCACCCCCTAAAGATTAACATCTGTATCTTCCAAAGATGGCTAATGTCACACCGTTGACAACTATCATTACGTCCTGGTGTTATTGAAAGCAAGCTTTAATCATCAAAAGGGACCATTTTACCTTTTGTTGGGAGCTAATTGATAGACTGAGACCTTGATGTTTGCGCGCCGTATATCAAGCGAGACACTGTGACTTTCAGCCCGCCTGTAAATAAATAAATCATAAAGTTTGTTTTTCCTCCCGAGCCAAAAGAAACCTTTCCTTTGTCTCTCTGTTTAGCGCCGTTTGCGCCGACACAGGGCTAAAACCCCGAAGACTGCCGCGTTTAGGAAAGCTCCTAAACGGCGGCTCTGAAGCTAGGTTTGAGCTTTGTCATCACGCTTGAAGAATTTCCTTTTAATGTACTGTAATGTGGAATTCAGTGGGGACAAGTTTAATTGAGTTTTACACAAACCAGTTGGGAGTAGCGCTGGAAGGTAGGTGATGTTGAGGTTTTTAATCTCTGGCTCCGGAGAGGCTTGTTGACGGAGTGGTTCTTTCTCTTTGTGGAGAAAAAAAGAGGAAGCCTAAGAAATGATACATCCGTGGATAAAACCAATTGGCAACCCTCAAAGGGACGGGGGGTGATAAGGCAAATCCAGCACTTGTAGAGAAATAAAAGAATCCAACTGTTCATTAAAACGGGAAACAAAACAGGCGATTGAGAAGGAAGGCAGACTGCTCAGTGGAGGAGTGAGTGAAACAGACAAACAGAGCCAGAGATATCAGAGGAAAGGATTGGAAAATAATCAAGGATTTGTGAGGAGAATTAATAAGGAAGATAGGCACAAATAAGCATTTTTTTCTGACTCTGTGCAAAATTAGGAGGGATGGACTACAATTATCAAACAGGGGAAATGGCATAAGCTACATAGACACCTAATTATAAAGGATAACCTAGATATGAAGGTTGCTGTCTTTTTTCATTTTACACACTTTGACTGTGAGGCGGTAAGGTCTTTTGTGCTCAGTATACCAGATATTCATTGGATAAAGAATATTCATAGGCTGTTCAATGAAGCTGTGGTCTGCCATTCTTTGCCAGCAGTCTGCATTTTCTATCTAGTTTACAATCCATCGATGAAAGGAGTGATTTCAACTTCATATAAGAGTGTTTTTTTTCCAACCACTGGACAAACATTGAAACACTCTCTGACTCCAAGATAAGCCAACTAAGCGATCAATCAAACAAAAATAACGGATAAATCACGGTTGTTATTCCCTTGCATTACTCAGACACACGGGTTTGTTCGCAGAGTGGTCCTGAAAGTCAGGAGAAGACCTCTTGGAAAACTGCACAGTTTACATAAGCCAAGAAATTAAATGTGACTTGGCATCTCTCGCCTTGACTCCAGAACCCATCCACTGTTTGCCAGGAGTAATAAAGCCTTCACGTGTTTTGAAGTAGCTTCCTCCCCGCAGACCGAGGTCTGCTCTCAGACAACGCGCCGGGTGCCGCACCGCAGGGCCGGCGGACATTTGTGTCATGTCGCCGCTGGACTGTTTATCCCTGACAGTAATTCACCTCCCGGAGGTTAGGTGACTCTATCGCCTGATCCAGCTCCCAGTAATGAGGTTTGGAGTCGGGGACTTAAGGTGATGCAAACAAAGGGGCAATGAAAGGCTGGAGAGGAGAGGTTGAGGTAACGGCGAGGCGGTGGGGAGGGGCGGGGGGGGTTAGCGGGGGAGGTGAAGGAAAACCAGCAATGGAATAATCAGCACTTGTATGATCGGCCACTGAGACATTCCATAGGTGTTTTGTGTGAAAGCGAGCCATTCATCAACACATCAATAAAAATATGGAGCAGATTATTATTGTGTTTGCTTACCACGCGCCCCGTCATAAATAATGGGCCTGCTGCAGCTGCCCGTATTAATTATAATTAGAATGCTGATAATGTGTATGCTCTTTTATTACAGGAGCTGAATCAATTTTACAGTCTTATTCAGCCGCACAAGGTCACACAAAGTTGCCGGGGTGAGAGATGGCCCCTTGTAAAGCCTTTCCGCAATCAGCGCCGGGGGGGGGGGGGGGGGGGGGCAGGATAGAAAGAGACCCAAACTGGCCAAATAGATGCATCTTCGCACGGCAACCGCCATGAACTTCTTGCTTCAGTGTCACAAATTCGTGACCGAGAAGGAAGCTCTGGAAGGAAAAAGCTCTTTTGCCACATTCATTGATATCAGCGAGCCTCAGTTATTATTTTTCAAAGCGGCATTGGATTTTTTTTTTTTTTTTTTCCCCTCTCTCAGCAGCAGAAATCCAAAACACACTGAATAATATGTCAGGGTTAACCTGTTAGCAAACAATTGCCTATTAACAGCAGATGCAGAGTGATATAAGCATCCATTTTTGAGTCAAACGCTTGGCCACCACGTGAATGTAGGTCTGATATTTTCTCTCCTTTTAGCTCTGTTTTGGTACATGCGTTTGGCCCTCTTCACGTGCTAGCCGCTCCATTATGTTCGCAGGCAAGTCACTAACTTTGCTATTTGGAGCCCGGCCTGTTTCAACAAAGCTCTTTTGCTGAAGACAACCTGCTGTCGTCGAAAATGCAATAATAAGAGCAGACTTTGTGAGTCTCAGAGCTAAGAGAGAACGAAAAGACACAGAACCGGGTAATTTTTCCCCCTGGGTTTCATTATTATGACGTCACATGTTCCACTGTGACTATAAACAATATTGTTTCAGCAAAATAAGTTGTTTGGTGATATTTCTACTGAAGAGTGACTCATACAAATGATATAGGTAGATATTATTACTTATTTTTCGGCATGTTGAATCTTTCATTAACCCCAGATGAGCGATTATTGGGTGTGCTGTCAGAGTGGGCCCCATGTAAAACCACATGACAGATTACAAAGAGGCCCTGGCAAAATGCTTTTTCACCAGTGCGCTTCTTGGTGGGTTTGGTTTGCATTTGTTGACAGTTCACAGGAGAGAGTGTGTTTTGGCCAAATGTTGAATCTCAACTTAGTCTAAATTCATAAGGCACCCCACTGGCTCGTTCCTCTGTTTCCCCCTTCCTCACGAGTTAGACTGTCAGATGGCCCAACAACAATGGATCTCACCAGCCTATCAGCCTTTATAGCTCACTGCGTGGCTTTAAAGGCTGGATTTAGCATGGCTTGGTGAGGTTCAAACCAGCAAACCATGCCATAGATTTTAGGGGGGGAAAAAAAATCTACATATCTGTTTGGCCCATTTTCACATTTGAAATGCATTGCATTCAAGTTGCTACACATTTAACTGGTCTCCTCCCACTATGAGTCCAAGACCACAGTGGTTTATTTCCGATATGTCTTGTCAGTGAGCCACCTGTTAGAACAAATAAGCTCATAATCTTTACAATAAACATGATCATCCTAATTAACGTTATGCATACACAGGGATTTGTCCAATTAGAGACGCATACTTATATCCATAGGATGCCGTCTTTCTAAATAGCTACATAGATATGTTGCTATTAAAAGCAATACACATGTTTGTACACAATGCAGCATTTGCATTTTATGAATACTCCGCTATCACTGAACAAACATTTCACACATTTCATTTGCTATCGCCGCCTCTCACACATTAATAACCGGGTGTGCGTTTCCTTTCTAGGGTAACTTGTATTTTTTTTTTTTTGTCTGTGAATGTTAAAGTGACCTTGTGTTCCCCTGTGAATGCGTGCATCTGTCATGAAATTATACATTCCATCAGCCCTCATTGAACTGGGCATTGACTCTGTGCCGCAGACTCAGGCTCTGGCAGTGAATCTTGATTATGGATTCTGTGATATTGTAAATGACTTGAGATTCCTCTGAATGTTTCGGATTAATCGGTTTGTGCAGATGTGGTTCCCTTTTTGGTAGGCGCCATCTTGAACAGTTGCTCATTTCCATTCCGCCATCACATTCTGCATACAAAGCAGATTTCCAGATAGGTAATCCTTGTAAGGTTTTTAGAAGACAGGTTATTAGAGGATTGAGGGCTGTGTGTGCCTGTGTGTGTGTGTGTATGTGTGTGTGTGTGTGCATGTGTGTGTGTGTGTCTACACAGAGGGAAATTATGTACATTTTTTAAGTTGGTGACAATGAGCTGTGTCTCAAGGCAGGAGACATAGTAACTGTCTCCTTTCACTTCTCACCTAACAACATCCCACCCCCTTAAAAATGAGCACACTCCAGGTACCCAGACACACATACACACACACACACACACACACAATCCCCACATGCTCCCCCCTTCTCTCTCTCCAGCACCGCCACCCAGAATTCTTTGAAATGCCTGGGGCTAAAAAGCTGGTTACTCTCCTCTGGCTTGCAGCTCACAGCTCCAGATTATTCCTGAATGCCAGAGTCGGTCTGCCCCCATCATCCCCACACCCCCACCAGCGCCAGCACAGCGGCGCCACCTCCGCCACCCAACCCTGTCTTAAACCTGGCTCTACCTGTCACCTGTCAGACGCACCCCACCTTTAAGTGGCCAGTTATTTTCCATTGGTTTTAGATGTCTTTCATATCATGGCTCATTAAAGCGCAGCACAGTAGGCAGAATATTTACATAGGCTACTGGGGAGGTTTTAATTTGCGTCGGTACAGAGCATGACCGGAACTGAAGAGTGCAGAGCCAAAATGACTTTTTCACATGACACCCCCCCACACACACGCACTCACACCCCACCCCCCACACATACACACTTCTACCACTTCCCTCATCCGCTCCCATATGAAAACATGTTGCTGGGCGTAATTGCTTGAGCGGGGCACAAAGACAGAGACAGAGCCGTCACCGAGGGGACCGAGGGTTCTCCCAAGCGACAGAGCGGGAGGCCAATCAAAGCCAGCAATGAGCGGCCTGTGGTTGTGATCATTCTACTGAATATATACCATTAGGCTCTTCACAAAGTCCCAGCGCTTTCAGCCACTGTGTAACTTCCTCATTTTTACTCACTTTGTCTGGCTACTTTATTCATGGCAGAGTCCAGAATCAGACTATCCTGCCATCTGCAGCTCCACTTTCATCCCAGTGATGGCTGTGTTTATGTTTATTTAGCTAATTAGAGGAAATTCTTCACTTTCAAATTGATACTTTAATCACTGCATCTGAGCATGAGGTGGATTTAAAGCTGCATAAAGGTAAATTACATTATTATGCTTCCATTTTTTATGGACTCATTTAGAGTCCAGTGTGCAGTCCAAAGGAATTCTTTAATGAATCTACATTCGGTGCTGTATTATCAAATTAGTTGAGAGTGTACCTGCTCTGAACGATGAAAGAGAGAAGGAGGTTTCCTTATTTGTAGGGCAGGGGGAAGGCCCCTCTGCTAAATTATTTACATGACAAGATAGTCAAGCTGCCAACCTCTGCAATTCTATCTTACTCTGTGTATAGCAGAGGCATAACGTTATTTCCCTCAGACAAGATTTTGTGCAGAGATTCTCCAAAAACAGCAGACCCTCCCAGTTCCCAGACCGCCCTATCAGTTGGAGATACCATTATCGGCCTCCGGTTCAAGATTGCATTCAAAAAGACAAGGAGGGATAGAGGCTAATATTGTCATAAGATGCTCTGTGTCGCTCCCAAAATACATGGAGCACTGGGAGATTCAGCAGTCGCAGAGTCCGCTCCTCAAACATTTGCTCTCCTCCCACATCTCTCTAAGGACGTGGCGCTACAAACTGGCTCCTGCAGATGCACTCCAAATAGCAGGCTGTTCATCATGCATTGTCATAGCATCATTCCCCTGCACCCACACCCCCCCCCACCACCACCACCCCCCCAACAATCCCCCTGCCCATGTAGCACCCCCCCACCCCGCACACACACCCACTCACAACCCACCTCCCCCATATCTACTGATGCTCTTGCTGGCCCTACATCCCATCGCAGCGCTCCGATATCAATCAACAGCAATGAGCCTGGCTCCGGCTTCCTCATCATCATCCCAAACAACGCCGCGCCGCCCCTGCCCAGGCGCCACACCCCGGCAAAGATGGCCGGGGACGCCATGCGGGACAGGCAGGCAGACAGACAGACAGGCAGACAGGCGCAGACAGGCAGACAGACACGCGGCCATGTGATTTCAGCGTAATTTTGGAAAGCATATTGTCTAATTTTGCCATCTGTCCGGGAGGGAACGATGGCAGCGTGGAGCTCATTTGCCGTCTGCTTGCTTTATTGCGGCTATACAGAACAAGTTTTTGGAGCAGGATGCGGGCTCGGCTGTGCAGCCCACTGGAGCTGAGAGGCGTGTCGATACAGGCTCGCGCTTCCTACCACTCCATCATGGACTGCTGTGTGTCTGACATCCGCAGACATGTGCGAAACACCTCGGACTGAGAGCTCAAGCTCTTTTGCCTCAGTTAGCACTGCAACGGTAAAGAGGTTAAAAGATAGGCAACTCTCTCCCTCAAGTTGCTGAGGACAAGTTGGACAAACGTCTCACACCCTGACAGTTTTTGAGTCGTCTCTCGTACCACCGAGCCATTATGAATTTGGTCCAGTTTGCAGCGAATGGTCATATAGACACGCACACTCACACACACACACACATGCATGCATCGCTGTCACACATTGTGGATCACGTCTGGTTCAGCTGCTCCTTGGCTCTGACATTAATACAGAGCAGATTGGTGGAGATCTGCAGCCCTTGTTGTTTGATCTTTCCTCCTCTTGCCACATTTCCTGGCACTGCCCCCCTGCCACACCGCGTGGCGCAGGCAGGACTGGCATGGCCTCAACGTGCCTGCCAGGTTTGTTCTCTGTCTTCTTCCCCTTCCAACTTATTCCCTTATGCCCGCTCCATGGATTCAGTTCCGCAAATTACAAGAGCTCCCCTACCCCCAGCGACAGCCCGGATTCAAGAGACCTTCAATCTACCAGTTTGTCTTCTTCAGAAAGGAGCGATGCTACCTCGGCCTGCGATGTGTCACTCGGTTGCTTTTTTACATGATAATTGTCCTCAGCACTGAATTAGGTTATTGTCCTCATTATCTTTTCCAAGTTTTGCTCAAAGATTCTCCTCTGAATATCTCTTTTTGGAATAAATTATTCCACCAAATATTAGAAGCATTAAGTTGTAAGGCCATGACTAAACATTAGATACAGACTGAGCGGCACCTGAGAACAAAAGACATTCCCGAGCCAACAGAGGGTGCAGACTCAACTTGAACAAACACCGTAGTCTCTTATCGAGGCCCCATCCTCTCCCATTCCCTATTTACCCAAGGACTGTCATTTGGCCCATAATGCCATGAGGCTCAATAGAGAAATTGTTTAAAATGTCACAATCGAAAGTATGAATTAAAAGCAAATACATCTCCGAGGTAAAGGCGGCATCAGTGGCTCCCGTATAATCTGAGCTATTTGCTCAAAGAATAATGTCTGTGAGCGCCACACAATAGTGTCTTTTCTCTCCCATTCCTCCCAAGGTTGTGATCGGGATGGGCGGGGAAAACAGCACAAGCCAATTTGGTAATAACATTGCCTCATGATGTCGGCACCCAATTTGCACGGTCTATCTGCCATTTTACAACAATCTGCCTTCCCTTTTATGAATCGGCATCAGATCTCCGCCTTATCTCCCCCCACCCACCCCCCCCTTTTTTTGCGTTAACCACTTCATTTGTGACTAATGGCACACGCCCGATCGTTATCGTTCTAATTTATTCCGAGTTTAAGATGAAGGGCCGGATAAGGTGCGAGAGACAATAAGTTGAAAAAGCCAGTGTGATGCCTCAGTTAATGAGGCACATCGTCTTTTCTTCGCGCCGCCGGGGTCAAAACAGAATGCGTGCTGATTGAGAGTGCGCGGCGGAAAAGTGAGATGGCAATTCAGAAAAAGAGAGGAGGAGGAGGGAGTGGGGGGGGGGGTGAAGCGGGTATTTCTTCTGTCATAATCAGCTTTTGAAGGTGATACAATATCATCAGAGCTTTGAAACAGAAGCCCGGTTCAGCACCTGGAGATGAGCATTCACAAAGGCCTTGATGGTAGACACCGACTCATACACTTCTGTTTGAGTGTGGGGAGCTATACATTTATTAAAATGGAGAACGGGGTTAAACTTTTGTTCCTTAGAAGAGGGGAAGACGCATTTTGCGCATATCTAATGCAGCAGTGTTGCGGCATTACATCTATTTTGCGTTTTGGAGCTTTAATAGAACATGCACATGATTAAGCCGGAGTTAATTTCCAAAGCTCGCTCCTCTCCTTTTAGGAAATGATTTATAGTCTGTGTGAAAGTCTTTGAGTCCATTCCTTATCCATCAAGGCCTCTGTATTTAGAGGATATGTATTTTAATGAAGGCAGCCCAAAGGTACGCAAGGAACGACGAAGACCATTCACTGGCTTGGCTCGTTCTCTGTCTCCATTCACAGGCGAACCAAAGGCTGCTCTCAGGAGTGAACACAGTGTCTCCTAATGTGAAACACACAGGATCAGTCTGTCTCTTAGGCCTCCTGGGCAACATATGGAGCCCTCCAAGTTAGTGTTCAACTTCCCAACGGCTGTTGTGAAAACTGCTGCACTAACTGCGGCCCTCAGAGAGCTAATTAGAAGCCCTTGTGCATAAACCTTGCTTGGAAAGTTGCTTTGGGCTGCAACAGCCCAACCAAGGCAGGATCTGTGCTGCCTGCAAGATAATAAACAACATTTGCATATAATGTCAAAGTTTGGCATCCGTCAGAGATGGCCTAGACGCTCTAGTGGCAGGCTTTTGAAACGCATCGATCAAAAAAAAAAAAGTTTGGGCAAAACGTCTGATCATTTGCAGCCTTTTGTATGTGCGAGGGATGTTTGGATCCATCCGAGCATTTTTCTATTAGGATTCTGGATGCCTAAATACTCACTAATTATCACTCACACCCTCCAGTGGTTTAAACTTGTGATTTGCAACAGATAAAAAGCCCCACGTCAGGGATTCCTACAATACATATTTAGCTGTGGAGTAATTAAGCTGTATTAGACTTTCATTCATACCTGCCAGGGTGTAATACTGCACTGTTACACAGTGACGCTTTCAATTAATGAAAACGTCTAAACCAGCGTACATCTGGGATCACCACGCGTAGTCTAGCTCCACTGTATTTATCATGCGCTGTAAGCCAACACAATTACACAGACCCAACATAGTAATTGCTACGTAGCAGCTCGCAGAATGGGAGAAACAGAATTACCTTGACAGAAAGCACGAGTCGGTCCAGGGGGACATGGAGGGGCATGAGGAAGAGACGACGAGGAGGTGGGGGTGGGGGCTGGGGAGCGGGGGGGGGGGGGGGGGGCAACACAACCTTTTACCGGACTGTAAATCATGCTTCACTTTTAAGAGGTGGGAAAATAAATAATGTCTGAAAGTGCAATGATTTCAGTGATTTAGGGGAGCTTTTGAGAAGCGTATTACTAGAGGTGACAGCTTGTGGGAGATAGGCAGGTTGTGTTAAGAGGAAAGGATAAGAGGCTATGACATTATGTCTGCAGGGTTAAGGTGTCAGAGTCAAAGCGTGAACCACTATTACTGGATCAATACTTCTCAGTTTTGCACTTATCTCTGGCCAGATGGTTAGCAGCAGCTTTTCTGGATATACACAGGGACTAAATGCCACTACTGAGAGGACGACTGCACACCTGCTCTGTTTTCCACCACAGAATATGATCGTTGCAACGGGAAATGCTAAACATTTTATCTTTTTTTGTCCTGTGGAAAATGTGAAAATCTCCTCTGGTTTGAAATCAGTTCATGGGCTCAGTGATGGCTTTTGTTTAATGGGGATTTTTATTTTTAAGGGTAAAAACGCACACACAGTGGCTTGTATCAAATGTCGTCGCTCCAACGTGTCCTTGAGGGAAGAGAGGTCCATCCCTCCTCCTTTAGGTATGAAAACTAAAGTTGCACTCATGTCATGTCCGCTGTAGCATGGGAAAAAGAAACATTGTCACAGCCAGAAACAAGGAAAAGTGTGTACTTTCAAGTCTTTCATTAAACTTCTGAAGCTTCAGAGTTAATCCTTGCAGTACGTAGAACAAAAACTCAGCATTCAACAATTTAAAAAAGCAAAGAGAGAGAGAGAAGGGAAGAGAGACAGACAGAGAGAGGGAGAGAGAGAGAGAGAGAAAGAGAAAAAGAGGGTGGGGGGGGGGGGGGACTGGCCTGATCGCTACATATTCATATTCCTATGCAGGCGTTATCACTTAAAAGGCTTTCTAATTACAACAACAAGACAAAAACTCCTTGGATTCCTTCCAGACCCGCTAAATGATAAAATAAGCTTGCACTCTCTCTCCTTCTTAATCTCTGCAAAGCACCTTGGAGCCTCATCTCCCAAATACAGGCGAATGAATGTGAAAATGCCATTTAGAGATGCAGGTGTGACATTTGATAAGAAACTTCTGGATTAAATATGTTCTGCTAATGAGGAACCCAGCTACCCCATCAGGGCAAACTATTGGTGGGATTGTGTGCGCGCTGATAACATTCCACACGCAAACATCCAAATTCATTATTAATAAACAGCCGCAGTCTCTCTATCACACAGAAAGTCTGGATCCTTCAGTGGAGAGACAGGGATGTTGCGTCTCATTAGGAGAGGCTAAGGAAAAGAAGGGGGAGGTACTGTGGCGGGCTAGGGGTATCAACTGTTTTCATATTTTGCTGTTTGGGGCTTTTTTGGGAGGGGGGGAAGACAATTTCAAAGGGTATGTTAATGGTGCATTGAATGTTGGAACAAAAGGGTTGAAAGTTTCAGGGGATCTGGCAGTGAATGTAATTCTCTGGCTATGGCTAATACGGAAAAGAGGGGATAGCAGGCTAAGCCATTGGTGCAGTAGACTGGGAAGTCCCTGGCCCCAGCTTGACATTTATAGCGATTTGGAGAAGATTAAAGCCGCATTACTGCTGTAGTCCATAATGTGGCTCAGTAATGAGGTGTGAGTGCATTGCAGTCCTGTGGAAGTTCGCGGCGGCTGCAGACCTTTAAAGGAAAAAGACACAGCGAGAGCGCTTTCAGAGAGCGCGGCCACTCGAGTGGACCGCGGTCGTCTCCAGCGGAAGGCCCGGACGAGGCCGGCAGCCTCGGAGGGACTCGGAGGGGAGGCAGGACTCCGGAGGCCTGCCAGCAGAAAGCCGGGGGCCGCCACCGTTGAAGACTTGTCAGTCTAAACCAGCTTAGCTCAGCCAGCCAGCAAAGTGTCTCACGCTGACAGACAGCACTATGTTAGTTGGACCGGCAACTGGAGGCCCACGTCCAGCGCCCGGAAATATTTGACATTCAAATAGAAATTAGGGAGTGGGATGTGTTATTTCGGCCACGGCGCATGGCGGTGCACTTCTTCTTCCTGGGTGCACGCAAACTCAGAGAATAAAAACAGCTTTAGGAATCCTGCCAGCCCTCTGTTTTGACAATTATTATTTTTGGCCTGGTGGCTTTTTTTTTTTCCTCCATTCTTGTTTTATAGTAAAAAAAAAAACATAGTGAAAAAAAAAAGGACAGTGGTGCCAATTCTGAAGCCGGCCACGGGTAAAAAAAAATGAATATTCCGAGAGGCGTTAAAAAATGCATGCGTTATCTGCAAAAAATAAAAACACAGGTAACTCGGCGTCCGCGCGTGTGCAAATGAAGGTTGCAGGTGTCGTCCGTCCATTTAGACGCTCTTTATGATGTTAATTAGTTGTTAGCGTAATTTCCCGGCCTCCGCTATCGAGCGTGAGAAGATTCAGAGACCCGCTGTTCGCTGAGAGTCAATGCCGTGGCACCGTTTCAAGAGCTCCCAAACAGGACGGCCAGCGATAACGAACAGGTGATGGGGCCTGATGCCTATGGCAGCAGGATATTGCGGAGACAATTGAATTCAATAGGGAGAAATGAATCTTCTGGACAGCGTATCAAATGTTAAAACAACACACATTGCATGCAATTTGCTTATGCGGCGGGGTGATAAAGTGTGCTTATTTAAAAGATAAACAAAGGGTGGGGGGGGGGGGTCTAGCGCCGTAAATTGTGCATGTGTGTTTATTCCCTATGAGTAACGCCAGAGGTTTATAGTCCCAGACACAGGCAGCCGTACTTTATGGCTCCTCTGTTTGTGTGATAGCAGTATTTATGATATTGGAATTTATGTCGTACTGTATTCACGCTGTCTGTGTCCTCGTGGTGGTCCGTGTTTTAGCGTACTTAAGGTGATTTGGCGTTTTGTTTGGTTGCTTGAGCGATGTCGCTCTGAGCACGGGGTCAGAGTCATTGTCCCCTCCGCGTGCGCCGTCGCAGGATTTCGGGCCTCCCCGAGGTTCAATTCAACACTCCGAGTTTCTTCCCGGGGAACGAAAGCCGTTGGAACGGAGAGGAGCTTCATCTCCTCAGCCCCTGCCTCCGCTAATCTTAACCCCTCGCAATAACATTTCCACTCCGGTTGCTCCGACTGCAGACATATTTGCTCTCCCTCGCCGCCCCGCGTCCTGTTCAGATTTAAACAGCAAACATAAAATGTGGCAGATAACCTGCGAGGGGCTTTGGAGGGACTTGACTCCGAACATTATTTTAAAGAGCAGATCTGAGAGCTCCGGCGCAGCAGTCGGGTGCGATTATCTGCTGTGATCCCTCTCCGATGCACCAAAGTCATTCATCTGCCGATCCTCCACCCCCCCCACCCCCCCAGAGCCGTGCGGGCCTATGCAAAGGCAGACCCCTAATCATGTCGACACCGTGTGTCAGTGCCGTGGATGAGCGCGGCCTAGAGATGAGAACGGCTCTGTAAACATGGGCAGGCAGCGGGGAGCCTTCCCTCTCCCCCCCACACGCAGCTCGGAATAAGCAAACGGGAAGATTTAGGGATTTTGCCGGGGCCCAACTTTGTAGTATCGGCTCAGGGTCTTTTTTTCGACGTTTTCCGGGGTGCCGCCTATGGATATTGTTCTTAGCTTATGAAGTGCCGCCCGCCCCGTTATAAGCTGTGTGTCTTTTGTCAATAGTATTACAATTTTGGAGCCGAATCCCCACCTCCCCACATACCCCCCCAGCCCCCCCCCCACTACCACTTCCACTTTGGATTTAACTCTTCAGTATCCACTGTGACCATATATTGTTTGCGTATCCCCGCCGCTGACCTCCGCTGTTGACCTCTAACATGCAGATAAAGCGGCGGCATCTTTACGAGGAACTCCTATTACACCGCCGCTGCCATTTTTCATTCGACCTCCGTGCTCATTGACGTCAACTTTTCCCGCCCCCCCCCCCCCCCCCCCCCCCCCCCCCACACACACACACACACACACACACCACCACCACCACCACCACGTCGATTATGAACTATCATGACACACCAGTAAATCTAGTGTGCATCAACTGTGCGCGTTCCATAAACAAGCTAATACAATTGGCTGTATCAAATGGGATGTATATTAACAACAGTCAACTGTGCTCTCCCCGCTGTCAGGATTCTATTATGGAGCATGCTCCCGCCCCTTGTTTTGATACAGCAGTAATTTAAAGACCGATCTTAATTGACTTATTTTTTCCGCATGTCTGTCGGAGCCTGTGCATGCACTGCAATAAGAGTCTTGTTTCTTTATTGGGCCACACACAATGTACTGAGTTCAATTTTACCATTCATAATGAATGCAGCCTCGCCATTCAAATGCAGCCATAAGCACACAGCAGATAAGAATTTAATTAAATGTAGATTAAAACCAAACAGGAAAACACACTGGCTGATAATTTTTTATCACGTCCCCTGGTCATATTTTTTTTTCCCTCATACTTTCGACTTGTTCTTCCTTGGGCTACATCTTTTCAGCTTGCCAAAAGTGGCAAAACACCTCACACATCTCACCGTGGCGCCGTGAGATTGTGTAAAATGCAAAACGAGGGGCGGTCACACGATTAATCAGAATCCTCGTGTCTGGGGAGGATGGAGGCTGGCGGAGGATTGAGGGAGTGGGGGGGGGGGTTGGGGTTGGGGGTGTGTGTGTGTGTGTGTGTGTGTGTGTGTGTGTGTGCTGGGGTGCAAGGAAGGAATTAGTTGCTTCATCCCAAATTTGCATCATATTCCAAAGGACAATCCCAGCACTGTAGGCAAGGGGAAACATATCTCGCTCTCTGCAGGAACAATTAAATATTTTCTACAATGCTGAATAAATGTCACCTTCAGTATCAAATTGTCCATACTTGCTAAACATGGTGTTACAGTGAGTGCCTCGAAAGCATGCCTGAGCTGAGAGAAGCCACAATTTTAGATGTGGACCACAGCCTCAGCTAACAGACTGTAACACACATTTCAGGAGCTGTTCACCTCGGGCGCTAATAGTGTGTTGAACTCCACTGGGGATACCAGCCAGCAAGAGACAACTGCAGCCTTGTCAGGGATTTCCCTCCATTGAAACGTTACACGGGTGGGGGGGGGGGTGCTCCGTAACATGCTAAACACATATATATTTATTAAAAAATTACGGAGGGGGGAGGGGGGAGGAAAAAAAAAAAGAATTCCGAACTGCAGTGACAGCAAAGCGGCACGCGTTCTAATTACTGTGTAGACCGAGGCTTTCTTAAATATCATAATTCATGCCTGGTGTTAATGCACCAGCATTCAGTTCAGTTCTTTTTTTTTTTTTTTTCCCAGAAGAAAATACATTCATTTCCCGCCATCTGGCGCACTCATCGCCGGGCATATCTCGCGCGCATCCGGCTCCTCCGACAATCTCAAACAGCTGCTGGCGTCGACGTTCACCTGAACGACTTGAAAGACGAGTCCCGCTCCTCGGACGTCCTCGCCTCTTCCCCTTCTTCCCTTTTTTTTTTTCTTTTCTTCCCCCCGGTGCCGCTCTCGCCTCCTGCGCGCGCCCCGGGTCGGGCCGCCGCCGCCGCCAATTAGAATTTCGCCGTGAAAGTGCTGCTCCCGCCGCAGCGTTAGCAGGGAGGTTGAGGGGTGTGGGGGGGGTTGGGGGGACGCGGTCTTGCAAACATGGCAGCGGACCTCGCAGCCGTGTCAGCCCCTGCCACCTCCACAGCGGCTGACAGCGCCGCTGCCTGCCCCGCGCCCGCCTGCCCGCCTGCCCGCCGCCGCGTCTCAGTTCCACTCTATTACCCTCGCGCAGGCGATTGGCCTTTTCTGTGGGGAAAAGAGCAATTTCCTGTCGCAGTCTGTTTGATCAAGTGCTAAACCCTTGTGATCAATAGAGAGACAGATGTCGGCTCCAGATGGCCGCGCGGTGATACCTGGGGCAGCGCGGGGGCTTGCCAGGACGACAGAATGGCAATGAGCAAGGGCAGCGGCTGTGCTCCCCGATGTCCCAGCCGCCGAGACACAATGTGACAAACGCAATTAGGCCTTTTAGCTGCAGATTATTTATTCCTGCCGCAAACCGACAGAAAATTTAATTAGCGCATACTTTATGCAATATGTAGAATTACAGGGGGTGCAGAGGCAGAGGGCATGCTGGGACATTGTATGTGTGTGTGTGTGTGTGTGTGTGTGTGTGTGTGTGTCAGGCTAGGTGTGTGTGTGTGTGTGTGTATTGTTGCTATGCAGTGAGCACAAAATTAGGACGCTCGTAAATAAGGGTGCGGGGCGGCTTTGCGTACGAGGGGGAAAAAAAAGTGCACGTTTTGAGGCTAAAGGGGGAGAGCTGCGCAAGTTTGCGAATTCCTTTCCCCCCCGTGACCAGATCAATAATGTTGAATTTCAAAATGGATGACAGGTGCCTCTCCCTGGCTCTCCGTCTTTCTGGAGAGGAGAAAAAATGACTGCCAGCACCAGAAGGCCAAAATAGACCTTTCCAAAGAGGAGAGACAGAGGAGGAGAGAGGCTCCCATTTTTTAAACGGCAAGCATTTGCATTAGGGCTGGCATCCACCATGCACCCCCCCCCCCCCCCCACACACACACACACACACACACACACACACACACACCCACACACTTAAAAACACACAGACACGCAGAGCGGCCAGCCAGCCCATGTGGCGCAGGGCCGGAGCCATGTTGGAGGAGGCACTGAGGCGCGTGGCGATGGCGCTCTGCTCTCCCAGGAAAGGCGAGCTCACCGGCGTTGGCCCTCCGCCGTTCACCTGCTCCTGCCGAGGCGTGATGGGTAGGGTGGGGGGGAGAGGGGGGGGGGGGGGGGGACACGGGCCACGGGGCCGCAGCTGGACGGGAGGGAGGGGGCAGGGTGTGTGCTGCGGTGCCCGGCGCTGCGGCGCCCCTGTCACCGGGGGTCCGGCGGTCCCATTAGCGGGGGCCCGGTCAGGACGGGGCCCCCGACCAGCCTGCCGCCGCAGCGGGGGCCGCGGTAAACACATGTCGGCCGGCCGCAGCCGGGACACAGGCAGCGCTACCCGCGGAGAGGGAGAGCTAATAGAGTGCTCAACGGGACAAACCTGTCCAAATAAAGAATAAAGCTGAGCGGAGCGGAGCGGAGAGGAGCCAGTCACAGCTCCCCTCTAATAGTCTACTCCACTTTACTGTGGACAGGGAGGAGCTGCGCGTGTGTGTGTGCGTGCGTGCGTGTGTGTGTGTGTGTGTGTGTGTGTGTGTGTGTGTATGTGTGGCAGCTAATGAGGGAGAAAAGCTTTGTAGTGGAGGAATTTGTGGCTGGTATTGTCTCAGACTGACAGCACCGAAACTCACCTGCAACACACAGAGTGCGCATTAGTCCCCAGTAGCCATTTTCTCCTCACGGGGGAACGATCGTTTGTTTGGCTGGAATAAAAATGTCAAATAGGAATTTCATTTCGGACTCGAGGCTGCCTTTTGTGCACGTTGGAGTTGTTTTTGTCTTAAAAACGGCAGCAGCGCAGGTCACGTTTGGAGTGGGGGTTCAAAAATGAACGCGTTTGTGTAGGAAATTGAAATCTAATTGCGCTTGTAATGCTGCAGAAAACGGCTGCTAATTCACGTCTCCTCTCCGCCCTGAAAACGATTACACCACCATTACCTGAGAAACATCCCCCTGCCCCTATCTGTGCTGTGTTGAAGAGGCTGCAGGAATCTCCAGAGACCGGCCAGGGAGACTCCTTTAATTTCAAATGTCGAACCTTTAATTTTTATTCAGTGAAAACACATGCTGAATCACTGGATCCCTGCGAGATGTTTTCTTTTTTTCATGTGCAGCTGTTTTCGTGACGTTCAAACAATTCGTGAACGGGCGCCGGGCGACACTGTTGGATGTGCTGTGCTGCTTTCATGTCTTTGTTGCCTGTGAATGTATACCATTGAGAGAGGAGCGTGGTACGAGGCTCCCCTGGGAGGACTTTTTAATTTGTGGATTCTGACCCGCGTGCCATCCGCCCGAGGCCATCCATGAGCTCTCGGCACTGGCTGTATCTGCAAAAACACTTGATGCTAAAATTAGTCTGGACACCGCGGCGCAAAAGGGGGGAAGATGTGGGGGTTCGGGGGTGTCGAGACAAGACAAGGCAAGTCAGGGCTCTGTAAACACATATTTACAGAACGACGTTCATTTCCCTGGAAAATCGGAGCCATTTTTTCATCATCATTTTCCTGCTACATTGCTGAAATTCTATCAGTAAAAGGTGGTGTGCGCTAAAAGCCGCATCCATGCAAAAAGCTTCTTTGTCATGCTTGATGACCGCAATTACAGAAATGCAGCAGACAAAAGAGCATGACACACATGAACATTAACTACAGAAGAAAAAAAACTTCTATCGTCCCCCATCGCCTCCCGTCATTTCCGGCCGAGGACCTGCTCAAAATAAAAACAAAACAAGTTGGGACGACGGGCTCCTGATCCGAATACGTATCGCGCGGGAGCAAGATCTGTGGCACCTACCTGCGAGGATGCAACGGGCAGACTGGCGCCTGAGCCGCTCTGCCATGTCTGAGGCGTCCCCGCATCACGGCAGCGAAGCACCCACCGGCCGCCGCCACGGCATGAGAAGAGTGCCTCCTGGTGGCCGGGACGAGGCATGAGGAGGAGGAGGAGGCGGAAGGGAGGGAGGGAGGGAGGGAGGGAGAGAGGGAGGGAGGGAGAGACGGAGCGAGTGGGGAGGGGATGGGGGTGGGGGGGGGACTCAATCTGTGTCAGTGAAATAACAGTGGAGTCAGCTAATTCCCAGTTTAGTGCACCGTCAATACACAGCAAGCTCGTTTGACCCTGTGAGTGACGTAGGCGCTGGGGGTCCAGCTCGGCCGGGGTCTGCGACGTCCCCCCGGTGACGGTCGACAGGCCACGAGTCGTCCCGACGCGTCCCGCCGTGACGGATCCAGACGCCAGTCCAAATATTTACCGCTGTTCATGAGCAGGATTTGTGTAGCGTCCGCGCCGTCCCCTGCCCGGCGCGGACGCGGACATCGTTCGCCCGCCATCTGCGATGAATATTTCCCCGAGACGCGGGGCGAAGTCGACCGGGAAGCCGCGTGCGCGTGCGTAGACGTGTCGTGTACTCCCCCTTTGATCGGGCTTTGCTTAAATAATCACAAAAACAGAGAGCGCCGGTGAACCACGCGCAGCTACTTGATATTCGGAGGTGCGAGGAGCTCCTTCCCATTTGACTGGGAGGAGTTGGGAGTCGATTGGAAGACAAGGAGAGTAGAGGTCTTTAATTACAACCCCCCCCCCCCCCCCCCCCCCCGTGGCTCCAGGCGCCGCTGGCCTCACACTTCACAATTAAGACCGGCGGTTAGCGCGCAGAGGCGGGAGCTTCGGCGGCCAGAGCGGCCACGGCCGGGGGGAAAAGAGAACAAAACCGGTCCTCGCTGAGGAAAATGCGTAAACGCGGAAACCCTGCTCCCGCGAACGTCCTGAAACGGTCGTCGAGGGTTCGGAAACGGACGCGCGGAACCCGGCTTTGTTCCCAACCTCCCCTCTCCTCGAGGTGCCTCTCAATACGCAGCCCCCCCCCCCCCAACCCCGGTGCATTCAGGTCGTGCTGGTGGCTTTTTCCCGACCCCCTCCCGCCATGCGCGGCGCGGCGGGACCGCGCTCCGGCGCCGCAGTGGCCCCTGCGACGCGCTCGGCCAGATGGGGGAGGCAAGTGCCGATGTGCTTAACTACGCGTTTTACAGCGGAACTATTAAAGAGTTGCGCTGTTTACACACCAGCATTTGAATACCTGTCTCCAGGCCAGTTTAATTATCCGGGCCCTTCTGTTATTTCCCGCCGCTTTGTTGTCTCTCGGCGCTCGCACGAGGCGTGCGAGATTTGTTTGCGGCTTCATTAAGATATGGCGGCGGCGGCGGCGGCCGTTTGCCGTTTGCAAAAAGAGGAGGGGAGAAAAAAAAATCACCCCCCCGCTCAAGTATCTCGCACTCCACTCTCCCCGCCTCCCCCCGGTACGCGCGCAGATACTGTACACATCCGTTCCCCTCGTGAAGTCATTTAAAAGTGAGGAAATTAAAAAAAAAATGCCCTGTGATGCCGGCACTTTGAAATCTCTCGGGGGCTTTAGGCAAAGGGGAGGGGACACGCGCCCCGCGATTCATCCTGAGACATTTGATTAGTTTAGGAGTACTTATGGGTGAGGGGGGGGGGGGTTTGCATTATAATTCTGTTTCATGAATTCCTTCATATGTTCATCTTCAGCTGCACGTTCAAATGAGGCGTTAATCAAAGGGAAAGAGAGGGAAGAGGGCATTTAGCCAGCGGAGCCGCAGTCTCGGGCCCTCGGTGAGCCGGTGGATATGGGGTATTGAGAGACTGTCGGAAGCAGTGGTTTTTAATTATCTGGACTACGTACAGGATGCCGTTTTTGATTGTTTTAATGAGGCAGCTGTCCCATTGTCTCCCCTTAATTCCTCCATTGTTTTTAGAATATGTCATAGTTCTTTATTCTTTTATCAGGTGCTCTGCAGGAGGATTTAGACAATAGCCTTCATTCCAACTGCATTGGCCACTGCACAAAGGCAGCTCACTGCAGACAGTGAGCAGGCAAACAAGTGCAAATCGCGGGCCGCACTTTCCATAGCCTTTTCCCCAGTTTCCCCCGTACTTGGCGGTTTCGGTCTTCCGCCGCGACTCTTGACCTCGCTCCCGGATCGCGCCGCCGCCATAGGTGGCTCACCTGTGTTTCTGTGATTTAAATCACCTGTCACGGAAAGGCTCCGGAGAGGAGGAGGAGGAGGAGGAGGGGGGGGGGGGGGCTGCAGCCCTGATGAGTCTCTGCACAGAGCTCCCTCACGTTGCCTGTTCTCTCCGCGTCGCACCTCCACAAGCGCGTGGAAACGACTGCACAGTTGTTTACCCTCGTTTATGAGAGCATCCACGCGGCAGGTGTGTGGTCGACGATAACCGCGGCCATCTGCACTGGCCGACGCTTTCAGTCGTTCGCGTGCAGATTTGTAATGGGAGCACAGACAACTAGTCCTGTTTTTTTAGTTTCCCGGAGGAGTTACGAAATAGATACGAATCCACACAGAGCGACAACTGTGATATCTAGATGCAGATGCGGAGGGCACGGCCTTGCAGGACAACTGTCAGGAATCTGCGAGACAGAGCATGAAATCCAAACCCGAGGACAAAGTGAGTGCAGTTTAAACCCTAATCCCGCAGCCAGAGCACATGTATCTTACTACCTTGTCTTGGTTGAGTGGCTGCAACAAGCGCTGCCTCAGTGTTTTGTGCGGCTCAGGGAAAAACTAGGACACGCAGTCCTAAAACTCACTTCCAGCGTGCTCGCACACAACAGATGGATCTGTAGCATTTTTGGCTGAAGGGATGCAATCCGAGCGCATATTCTGCTGTCAAGACGCAGCGAAACATTTCCATCAGACGCCACATAATCTGCTTCGTTTTCGGCTGAGGAGCGCGTACAGTATCTTTGATCTGGATTGATCCAAAGAAACACTGATTTGTATCGGGAGAGTCGGTGCCTAGTTCATAATTCTCTTTGTAAGCCGCGCGTGTGCGTGCGTGTGTGTGTGTGAACTAAAAGATCCATTCGGGGGGAGAGAAACTTTTGTGGCTGTGACTGCGATATATTCCCCGCCATTGTCGGTGGCAGTTTGTATCTACCTTGATGGTAACTTGGGCAGACAGTGGAGGGGAGTTTTGTTATTTTAATTAGGAGATAAAAATTCAAAGGGCCTCTCCAGGCAGTGTGCGGTATGACAGAATCAAAACGATGGAGTGGAGCGGCCTGAAGTGTGTGTCTCGTCACAGCAGATTGGCCGACAGATAGGCACTGCTCTTTAAAGAGGCACTGACATGCACACGCTCACACAGGCAGCACGCACGCACGCACACACACACACGCACGCACGCACGCATGCATGCGTACACACCAGACGGGGAGGAAGCCTGCACACAAATGGGACTTTAAGAGATAGCATATTTTAATACCATTTCACTCCTTTGACACGTTTGTGCTGGTCTAATTTTCGGTGCTTCACCGGCAGATAGGGAGGGCTCCAAAGGTTTTAATCAGAACAGAGATGTGAAATCTGAAATATTCAATTTTAAATTGAAATAATGGGGGCAATCCATTCTCGAAACTTAACAATGATTTATACATAATGCATGACGTCGCCGTGTCGGGCCGGAGTGGCCCTCTCTCTCCATCTCCCGCTTTTCCGTTCCCCAATAAATCCACAGGAAAGTGGATTGTTTTCACACGGAGTCCCTCTCCAGCGCCTTCCCCGTCTACGGGGTGGTTTTAAACCTGGTGATTCACGGGTTCTGTGTAAACACGAGTAATCAGTGTTCCACACGTGTGGGGGCTCTCTCGCCGCGTCCCCCTGCCATCGCACCTCTCCTCAGGACTCTTTATTCCACACCAGCCAGGGCTCCAATCACATGTCCCCTCTCAGCCTGACACTCCGTCGGTATGTTTGCACATCTTTGAAAGCTAACAGCGTGCTTTAATTAATTGTCCAGCTTTCCTCAGAAACAATGTCCTAATTCTGCCATTTAGCAGTAGCGTATCATAGTTTGTTGTTATCTCCCCAGCCAGATTTCTGTAAATAGTCATATTAAAAACTTTAATCTCTTCAGTGGAAAATGAAGTGCGGCTGAAAAGCCTGTCATGTGCCGAGATAAATATTATCTAAGCTAAAACCTTCACTCTCTCCCCCCCACCGTCTTCCCCCTGCCCCCTCCCCCTTCCCCCGACTTAATGAATATGTTCAGAAGATTTCAGAGGAATGCTTAATCCCAAAACACAACAATCTAATAATATGGAGGACCTGTCTCGGTGTTCCAGCTGACAACAGCACTGTGGGCTACAGTTTACCCCGGCTGAGGTCTGCCTCGCTCCTGGATACGAGCACCGGTGGCCTACAAAGACACACGACTGACAGCTAAAAGAGAGACGTTGCCTCTTTCATGGGTCTGTTCACCCACATCACAATGAGCACGTTACATACATGTCTGAAATGTTACTCGCAGTGCTCACAACATTGAGGGATGACATCTAGAACGCCGAAAAACGCCACGCCTTTCCAGGAAAAGCATCTCTGTTCCGTCAGTGTAATCTGCCGACGTCACTGTGAACAGTGTTCTTGGGAATTACAGGAAAAGCAGGTCTGTTGACAGCGTCCTCGGTTGAGCGCGCGGAGCAACGCGCCGGGTTTACCGGTTTTTGGACGGCATGCTGGGAGTGATATTTTTAGCCGGTTTCAAGTCGGTTTCAAAGCTGCGGGGAGCACAAATGGAATTCCTCTCACCTTTATTGTATCAGAGTTGCGGCAAAATCCGGGGGGGAGAAAAACATAGTGTACGGAGCCTCTTTTGGAACTATTGTGCAAGTAAATTGTGTATTCCTGCGGTCCCTGAAAAGATGCAGAGTACAGTTGAAAAACATTTCTACCCTTTCGAGAAAGCCACCTTTTCACCGCACGTCCCACCCTGTGTCCTATTTCAGCTGCGCACCGTTACGCAACCCTCCATAGAAATCTCGGGGATGCTGCGCACAGTTTCTGATGTTGCGTAACGCCCTGACATTTAAGTCCAAGAATCGCCCCGCGCGCGAATGCGGCGAGGCGTCCCATCCCCCTCGCGGCAAGCGTCCAAACGTCTCCTCTATCTCCGTTTTGTCCAGGTGGCCAACTGTGGTGCACGACCACCAAGAACATGATGGAGGGCGAGGAACTGGTGGCGTTCGCCGTGGACTTTGACTCGCGCCTGCAGGCGGTGAACCACATGTCTCTGAGCGAGGGCATGTATCCAGCCCGGCTGCTGGACAGCATCCAGCTCCTGCCGCAGCAGGCCGCCATGGCCTCCATCCTGCCCACTGCCATCGTCAACAGTGAGTGCGCTTCATGTTCGGGGCGCGCACGCGTCCCCTCGTTCTCTGCCCCTCTCTGTGTCTCTTACACGCGCACGCACGCACGCACGCACGCACGCACGCACGCACGCACACACACAGACCGGTCGGCAGCCTGCACTCAGTCACCTGCTTAACAAGGAGCGTCGTCTCCGCCGGGCGTAGATTAACCCAGATGAGTCCCTGCACCGGAGATAAGAGCCATCGACCTTCAAGTTTTGGGTTCACGCAAACACACCGAGGCTCCAACTAACGTGTTAATTGCAAAATACACGCCTCATGCAAATAGTGTGTTTGTTTACTTAGCGGAGGCTATCTGGGTTCAGCTCAACAGGGAGGCTTCTGTAAGCAGATGGTCCAGTGTTCTTGTTTGCCCTTGAGAAAGGGCACCAACCCAGTGGTAGCAACACAGCGATATGCAGCAGCTGAGGATTTGGTTGAAAAGCCTTTTAACACAGGCTTTGAGTCAGAACCGCAGGAGAAGAAAGCGCGCGCAAGCATGCGTGCAAGCTCTCTATCTTTGTGCTTGCGTGTGAACACAGAAGTATGGTATATATTCTTATATCATGTACCCTTTTGTGCCCTCCTTTGCACCTTCAGAGGACATCTTCCCCTGCAAGGCATGTGGAATCTGGTTCCGGAGCGAGAGGAACCTACAGGCCCACCTGATGTACTACTGCAGCGGGCGACAGCGGGAACCAGAGACGGTGGTGGATGACAGTGACACCGGCCCCCATCAGACCCCCAGTATCTGCCCATTCCCACAGTGCAACAAGAGCTTCTCTGGAGCCAGGGCCCTGGAAATGCACTTGAGCACCTCGCACAGCGGTGAGTGTCATGAAGGGAAAAGGTGGCAGGGCAATTACTTATATATTGGAGCACTTGAGGATGCCTTGCTTTGAATCAGTTGGTAAAAGAAAAGGGGTCAAAAGTGCAAATCGTGACGCATGGACACAGAGTTTGGAAAAATGACTGTCATCTCTTTTCAGAAATATACATATCCTGCTGTCAGCTTGCATAGTTGACAGTTTATCCTTGAGCAAAAAAAAAATCGAGTGGATGTGAAACGGCTTGGCATAATGCAAGAGCGTTTGATGGTTTCTACAGTTAACTCGAAAGGAGAAGTGGGAGGCGAGATTCTGAGCATTTCTCCCTTTTATCTCCTTCACAGGTGTCAAAATGGAAGAGAGCCTCCCTCCTGGCACCAGCTTGAAATGCACAATCTGTAACTACACGGCAGATTCTCTTATTACATTCCAGCATCACATCATGTCTCACCTGTCACAGGCGGCCTTCAGATGCAATCACTGCCATATCAGCTTCCAGAGCCACAGGGAACTCTTACAGCATCAGGACTTACACGGGCACGGCAGCAAACTTCACAGGGAAGGCGATGGCACTGAGCATTCCCCCAGGGGGCCCGAGGAGAGCCTCCAGCAGCAGCAGCAGCAGCAGGCCCGTGCTGAGCTGGCCAACAGGAAGGATGCTCTGCTGGGAAGTCCCAAAGGGGCCCTCAATAAGGAGACCAGCACAGAAGGAGAGGCTGACAAGGCTGAGAAGAAGCCCATGCTGTCTGTTCAGAAGGGAGAGGCCCACCCGGGCAGCAAAGCCAGTTTTTCTTACACTAGGATCAAGTCTGAGCCCTCCAGCCCCCGACTGGCCTCCTCCCCTGTGCAGCATAACATGCCTACATTTCCCATGGGCCCCTTCTTGTCTCAGTTTGCTTTCTCCCAAGACATTTCAGTAGTCCCGCAGGCTTCTGAGATTCTGGCTAAAATGTCAGAGCTGGTTCACCGGAGGCTGCGCCACGGAGGGAACAGCTATCCCCCTGTCATCTACAGTCCTCTCATGCCCAAAGGGGCCACCTGTTTTGAATGCAATATCACCTTCAGCAACTTGGACAACTACCTGGTCCACAAAAAGCACTACTGTAACAGCCGCTGGCAGCACATGGCAAAGTCCCCGGACTTTTCCGCCCTCTCCGATAAGGTCCCCGAGGCGGTGAGCCCCAACAGCGGCCACAGCTCCGTCAGCATGCTAGCCGGCTGCCACCCAACGGAGGCCGACAACCACCTCATGCAGTCCGCCTGTCTCAACTCCAACGTGCTGGACATGATCAACGCCGGGGCGAAAGGGCCCGACAAGGATCCGTCCGGACAGGTGAAGAAGGTGTCCACCCCGACCGGCGTCGAGGAGAGGCTGAACGGCAAGCAGCTCGAGGGCAAAAGCCCCAGCACGGGCCTGGTGGAGAGCGACAACGACCCGACCAAGACGACCTGCGACGCCTGCAACATCACCTTCAGCCGCCACGAGACCTACATGGTCCACAAGCAGTACTACTGCGCCACCCGCCACGACCCGCCCATGAAGCGCATGTCCGCCAACAAGGTGCCCTCCATGCAGAGAACCATGAGGACCCGCAAGCGCAGGAAGATGTACGAGATGTGTCTGCCGGACCAGGACCACCAGAGGCCCCCCATGGGGCAGCCGGGTTTCCTGGGCGTCCCGCCCATGAACCCGTGCACGTCCCAGGAGGCGGTGGAGAGCCTCGCCGACCGCTTCCACCCCCGCTGCGACATCTTCCCGGGCATGGTACCCAAGCACCTGGAGGCCTCGCTGACCGTCACCAAGCCCGCCCTGGCTCCCAAGTGCAACGCCGCGGAGCAGCAGGAGCTGGACGCCCCCATCGACCTCAGCAAAAAGTGTTCGCCGGTCGCGGACAAGACGTGTAGCTCCCCCAAGAGACTGCTGGACTATCACGAATGTGCCGTGTGCAAGATAAGTTTCAACAAGGTGGAGAACTACCTGGCGCACAAACAGAACTTTTGTCCCGCCACGGCCGCCGCCGCCGCCGCCGCCGCCGCCGCCGCCGCCGCCGCCGCCGCCGCCCAGCAGCAGCAGCAGCAGCCTCCGCCGCCGCAGCAGCAACACGGCGAGCCTGGCGCCATGGAGCCGCCCATGTTCCCCGAGGCCAAGGGCGACGGGAGCAACCACCCCGACGACGCGTTCGAGAAGAGCCCGGGCAAGTGCGAGAAGAGCGGCGGCGGGAAGGCGATGGCGCAGAACGGGGGCCTGTTCCCGCCGCACCTGGCGGCCGTGCCGGGGCTCAAGGCCTTCGCCGAGCCCCAGCTCGTCCCGTCCAGAGACGAGAGCAAGGGCGTGTTCCTGCCCCACTGCCTCTACCCCGGGGCGATAAAGAAGGTCAAGGGCCCCGAGCAGATATCGCCGTACTTCGGGATTAAGCCCACCGACTACGTGACCGGGGGCGCGGCCATGCAGGGCGAGGCCAGCGAGCAGGAGCAGGGCGTCAACGGGGGCGGGGGCGGGGCGGCGGCGGGCGGCGGCGAGACGGGGCCGGCCCAGGCCCAGCAGCCGGCCGCCAACGGCTGCCCCCACCCCGGGAAGGAGTCGCTCCCCCTCCTGCCCAAAAACCGCGGCATGGTCATCGTCAACGGCGGCCACAAGCCCGAGGAGCGCTCGGGCGCCGCCCCGGCGCAGCAGGAGAACCAGCCGCAGGCCGACGGGCCGCCCGCCGACCCGTCGCCCACGTGGGCCGCCGAGGGCCAGCCCGACCCCAACGAGAACGTGTCGCCCTCCGGCAGGTCCCCGGGCGAGGAGGCGCCGCCCGCCGCCGGCAAGGGCGTGAACGGCAGCGGGAAGTACTGCCGCCTGTGCGACATTCAGTTCAACAACCTGTCGAACTTCATCACCCACAAGAAGTTTTACTGCTCCTCGCACGCCGCAGAGCACGTGAAATAAGCCGAGGGGGACGTCTCCTCCTCTCGCCCGCGACCCCCCCCCCTCCACCCCCCCCTCCCTCCTCCCCTCCCCCCCTCCGCTCCGAACTCTGACCCCGTTCTTCCCCCTTTTGTTTCGGTACACTGTCGTGTCTGGAATAGTGCATCGCGCAGTGCGACACGCTGCCCGTGGACAATCAAGAGACGCTTCTCCTGTCATCGTTTCGAGACTCGCAAACGCAAAAAAAACGTCGGTCGGGAAAAAGAAAAACGAAGAGAAAAACGAATCTAGAATAATATCGGTGCCACTTTCACACTAATTTATTTTACAATCAGTATTAATAGGGGTAGTGATCTTAATTTAAATTCAAAATGAAATTTATATCAGAGTTGTTTGTAATGTTATTGTATAGTCATTCTCGTGTAGCACACATATTGTTTACACTGTAATGTAGGCTCAATGAAACAATAGACAATACAAAAATGAGATGCATTTTAGACACAAAAATAGCTACTGAGGCACTTGTGTATTCTTATTTGCTGTACCAGTTCCTGCGTATGCCCAAAACGCCACCTGCAGATTGCGACTAATGACTTGTTTGCCTTAAGAAAAAAAAAAAATCACCGTTTGGGGATGATAGCCGGGCACAACCCTGCATCTCGGCGTTTTGGCATACGCACATGGCTTTGCATACATATGTGGCTGTTTGTCCCTGTCTCTTTTCTTCAACTCAGATGTGGATGTTTTCATGAGGATGGCAGCATTCTTGTATAGTACTCGTATTTCTGTTTGATGATACACTTTGGTCTCCCTTTTTGGAACTTGCTCTCAACGCAATACTTTGTAAATTAGGGAACATTACTGAAAGCAGTATTACAGACGGGGACTGTGCATATAATTATTTGTAACCCCCCCCTCCCCGCCCCCCATCGGGAAGAAAAGAGGAAAAAAAAGAAAAAAAAAAAGTTGTACAAGAGTTACGTTTATCGCCGACGGACGAGACGGGCGGGAGGTCGGCGGGGGATACCGATGTGAAATGATCATTCCAATGTCCTGATTATGGGAGAAAATGTTTCTTAAAACGTTGTTGCTATGCATGTATATGGATGGAATTCGATTCCAGATCTGTTGGAAATTTTTATTTTGATGTGGTGTCATAATTAAACTGAAATCCTCAGGATAAACCCGCCGTGGTCTGCCCTTTCTTTCTTTCCCGCCCCCCCCCCGGGGGGGTGGACACGTCCGGCGGGGCTCCGGAAGGGACGGACGGGGGAGCGCGCCATTCACGGAACCGGGGGGGGGGGGGGGGGGCGGAGGAGACAGAAAGCGTCGGGTCGAGCAATGGCGCCGATGAGCCGCAATGTGTTCAGTCTTGGCACCGGCCGATCGGGTGAAGGGACTGAAATGACAACCGGAAAGAGGAGATTTCTCCGAATCTAAGACCAGCGAGCGTTTCATCACGCTGAACACCCCCCCACCCACCCCACCCCCCCCCACCAGTTATTTTCAATGAAAACGCTTCCGTAGGCGTAGACCGCCCCGGAGGTGGGAAAAGGCAAGAGGGGCGCCCTGGATGTGTTGTTTTTTAATGAATATTTAAAAGCGCGTATTGGGCGATTGGTCGGACGGGGCTTGGGGGGGAGGGGGGGGGGGGGGGGCATCGTTGCAGGTCACTGGCTCTGCCGCCTGGCCTGCCGGCGGGTCACCAGCCTCCTCAGGTGCTGGCTGATGGCGGACGGCCTCCCGTAGATCATCCGACGGTCCGCGCCTCCCACCCGGACGCGCTCGGCCGACGGGTAGGACTCCTCCAGGAGCTTCTTCTGGAGCGCGGCCACCATCTGGTGCGAGGAGAGGGGGGGAGGGGGGCGGAGAAAAGGTTTGGGTTTCGCACGGCCATGGCCGTCCAGCATTGTTCTCTCGCCGCGGCCTCACCTGGTTCAGGCTCGCCGGGAGCCGCTCGTCGAAGCGGTCCCCGGTGATCACGCTCACCGACGTCCTGCCGGACAGGGGCTTGAACCTCGTGACGTCCCTGGAGGAGAGGCACGAGAGGGACAGCGCGAGTGCGGACGCCGGTGCGAATGCGCGGCGTCGCCCGCGCTCCCTCCGACTCCCAGGCGCCCGCGGCGTCCGACCTTACCTGACTTGGGCGGCGCTCTCGTTCAGGAAGTAGTGCTCGTCCACGGCGCTGCTCTGGTGGGCCGGGTTGCTCAGCAGGTACTTCTGGAGGGGGCGGCCGCGGGGGAAAGAGAACACCGTGGGTTGTGGTCCGAGTCAGTCCGAGCGCGGCCTGCGTCTCAGGCCGGCACTTTCGGGGGCCGTCCCGTGAACCGAACCACGTGTCAGATCTGGGTGGACGCCATGATCTCGCCCGCCTCGAAACGCCAGGCGCTCCTTAACCCGAGACGGCCACGAGTCCCCCGCTGCCTTGATTTGTTGCTGCATACGTTGGACTGAAAACGTGAAATCGATTCGCCCCCCCCCCCCCCCCCCCCCCCGCTCATTGGCAGGTCAATTCATACGGATTATTAACGGTGAAACAAACCATGCTCCCAGCCGCCTTTCAATCGGCCCGACTACGAAGACAATCGATGACTCCATGATATCGAGAACTAATCGAACACGTGATTTAATGCTTTCACTGGCTGCACGGGTGAGCAGAGACAGAAGTAGACGGAATGATAAAATGTGTGAATCAGTTTCTATTGTTTGACAAGGAAATGCAAAGCTGCATTTGAAGCATTGTAAGCGTTACCAAATGCCATTTTTCACCCAAAAGGGGGCGTGGTCACTCTCAAGACATGGGACCATGGCGTGGGGTTCACGTGCACCCATTACCTTCATCGTCAGAGGTGCATTGTACATGAGAGGGGAATAGGAGACGAGAGGCAGACTGACACACAGGAATGGAGTGTAACACGCGGCCTCAGGTCTCAGGTCCCCGGGTCCCCGGGTCAGACCGGGGAGAGAGAGTTCGCCACGCCTCCGGAGGTCGTCTCGAGCTCCAGAGTCTCGATCTCCCCGCGCGGCGACGGGACCGGACAGCTCCGGCGCTGCGGACATGAGCGGCAAACAACCGCGCCCCGGTTCAATTAAGCAGCGGCCGCAGAACATGCCCTTGAGGAACGGACTGCACGCTCTATTGAGTCCGGCGAGCCCGCGTGTGAGTGTGTGCACGCGCGCGTGTCATAACCTTCGCCGGCCCGTCGACAAAACCTCTCGCCGTCCTTGGAGGACCGAAGCGCGGCGCCGTCCTCGTCGCCTTGGCAACCACCGTAACGCTCGAGGGGCTGGAACGGCTCGGGCCGTCGCCGACGGGCCGCCCGCGTCACGCGGAGACGGCGAGGCCCGCCGGAACGGACGCCGGACACGGCGTGTCGACGGACGGGCGGGCGGGCGGTCCGCATTGTCCCCCCCGCGAAAGCACGAAACGTGTGATGGGGGACTGTAGGGGTTTAAAGCGGCTACTCCCCCCCCTCCCCTCCCCTCCCCTCCCCTCCCCCACTCCCCCCCCCCTTCCCCTCCCCTCCCCCACTCCCCTCCCCTCACTAAACGCGATCTGCTCCGTAATCTATAACTCCGTAACTCCGTAGCTTATATGAAAAGCCTCTTCCCCGTCAAGACGGCGGGTTCGCAGCAGAGCGGGTGGGGGTGGGGGAGGGGGGGGGGGGGGGGGGGGGCGGGGGGGGACGGACGCAGGGTTCCGTCTCCGTTCACGCCGAAACACCGGTGTGGTACCGTAACAGATGCCCGCTCGCATCTCTGCTGAGGATGGGACGGGATTGTTCTGACACTAGCACCATCCTGTGGCTGCTCGGGAGAGATGGGAGCCTCGTCACTTCTTGCTCCCTGTTGTTACCAACTCAGCAAAAGCCCGGAAAGAGCAGAGGGACAGGCAGGTCTTTAGAGTTCAGGCCGTTCAGAACGTCGTCATTTGCTTCCATTGGTGTCGGCTTGGCTTCAGCGTATTCCTAAGCCAAGCCGTGAACGACCAATGTTCCTCTCTTTGGGGAAGGTGTTGTGATATAGGAGTGTGTGTGTGCGTGTGTGCGCGCGTGCGTGCGCGAGCCTGACCTGGCGTTGGACGACCTCCTCCGAGACATTCTCGCCTTGAATCGTCGGCTCGATCACCCCGAGGATGGTCAGCATGCGGCTCAGCCCGGTGGCTGCTGAAAACTGCTGGGCTTGGAGCGAGGGCAGCAGCTTGCCGTACCTGAGCGCGCACACACGCACACACACGCACACACACACACACGCACACACACACACACAGCGTCTTCAATCGGCTGATTTAAACCGATTCACTGACCAGGCGCTGACATTGACCAGTTTTCTTCAAGTATCTCACGGCAACACCGACGAGGGGCAACGCTGGATTTATGCAGAGGATACGCAAGTGTCGATAACGGAACCGAATCATAGCCAACCTTTTTCCCCTCTCCCTTGGTTTTTTGCTCAAATGCAACCAAAGGGAGCCGCCTCTCTGCACAGTGACGTCCCTCAAATCGCATTTCAGCACCCTCTCTTGGAACTGATGCCAGGCATCGAGTCTCCGCCACTGGTTTTCCAACTCCAACCTTCACTGGTGCTCCTCGGCATCATGCTGGGGTTCAGCGCAACCCTGTCACACCAGTGACAGCGACTCCGCCAAAGCCATACATACATACATATATATATATATTTATATGCACATTTGCCTTCCTCTCGTCTCTCTCCGACCCAAAAACGCAAAGTTTCTCCTCGAAAAACATTTGCCTGGGGGATGAGAAATGTGCCTTTTTTTTCTTTTTTTTCTTCCCCTGGCAGATGAGCGAAGGGGAGCGGTGGGATTTTGTAACTCAGGAGGCCCAATCGGTCTCGGCTCACTGGTGCTCTGAATTGGCTGGTCTCAGCCCGTGGAGCCCAATCAATAGTGCCGCGTGCCCGCCCGCCCGCCACCGCCCGCCCGCCACCGCCGCCGCCTGCCACGGACGCGGAGCGAGCAGCCTGCTCCCGCAGCTGCCCCAGCTGCTGCGGCGCTGGCGGAGGAGGAGGAGGAGGAGGAGGAGGAGGAGGAGGAGGTGATGGAGCCCCCCCCCCCCATCGCCTCCTCCCTGCCATGATCCAGTCCGCGGACGCGACCCCGAGCCACGCCGAGCCTCGCCCGCCGCTCACATTCACTAATTGACGGCGGAGCTGTGAAAGACGACCAGGCGATACGTTTTCAGCCCAAATTTGCTGAATCCCGTTTTTATTCATCCAGGATCTCTGCCCGCACCCGAGAAACCAGAGCCAGCGCTTCCCTTTCGCGATGCGGCTCCGCTGAGGGCAACGTCGGGCCCCCGGTGGTCCCGTTTTTCCACCGGTCGCCTGAAACATGGCGGCATCTTCTTTAAAAGGGACAGACAGAGAGCGAAGACTCGCATCTCACTACAGTACAGGGGGATACCCGTCACCCGGGCCATACGCTGATGTCTCCATCGTCCCCCCGTGACCCTAACGTTTGTGCTCTTTGGTCGGTTAGTCGATGGGCTGAAGGCCGCAACAACGCACGACCAAAGTCCCACGCCAATTACCTCAGTGAGCATGATCACCACAAGCTAAACCTCAGTCTTTTGGTGTTTGCATTGGGAGCACAGTTCCGGCTGGTTTTCCAGAAAGACGTGCAGGCATAGGTAAAAGCTTGTGCCATAACTAGTAGATCATGTTCCGATACCGATATCAACGTATTTTTCCTCCGTTTGACTATGCAGTTGATAGACTAGTTCAGCTCCTTTCAACAGCGGGTTGTATGAGTGTGTTTTGTCACAGTACAAAGTACGAGCCTGCAGCGCGTGTCGGTCCTTTCACCGTGTGACAGGCAGGCCTGGGCTCCGGTTGGGCGCCATGACACCGATCCTGTCGAGCCGACGTCGCAGACACGCACTTCCCGTGCGTAAAATAGCCCATTTCACCCGCCACCCAAAGACCCGCGGCCTGGAATCTCGGGTGAAGACAAGAAACGAGTCGGCCGCTCCAATTTCGCCGTCTTCGGCAGAGAGGGGAAAAACTTTTCAAATCAGACCTCCGGAGAGCGACGTCTTGACGTTTTCATCTTCCCTGCCACCGTTCTTCCCCCGGAGTCATTCTGGCACCACAATTTAGAACCGACTCCTCGACCCCGGCTCTTAGGGGACTTCTCTCGTCTCTCGCACGTTTTCCACCTGTCACCCCTTTTCTCACCCCCCCCCGATTCCAAAAATAAAAGGGGGGGGAGAGAAAAATCCGCTCTCCCTATCAGCCCCCCCCCCCCCCCCCCCCCCAGTTTGAATCTGGTCAAATCGTTCCCGGGCCTGGCATTGAACATCACTTCAAGGATTCTCCAGCCACCTGTCCTATTCCCTCCTCTCCTTTTTTTTTTTTCCCATTTTTAATTCTGCCCCGGAGTGAGGATTATGCGAAGCAAGGCATGCGTGTCAAAGGGAAATTTAGTGGGTAAAGACAGCCAAGATTGGCGGGATGAATTAAACAGATAACGGGCGGAGACGAAGTGGGGGAGCCATGTAGAGCAAAACGCCTCACCGGTGTTGGTCATTTCAGAGGGGCTCTTCTTCTTTTTTTTTCCCTCCCTCCTTTCCCTTTTCCCTCCCCACAGGAGCGAGGAGGCAATATCTAAATTAATAAAGTGATGAAATGAGTTTGTGCCGCGGACTTTCTGCTGTTTGACTTTCCCATCTGGATTAGTGCAGGCTGAATGGACGCTCTGTTACTTTTGTTACAACTACGCAATTCACTGTCGGAATTTGGCCCCGCAGTGATAAGGCTCCCCCCCTCCTCTTCCTCCTCCTCCTCCTCCTCCCCTTCCTCATTACCATCTCATTTCATATGCGGGGCCTCTGTTACCTGAGAGCCTGCTCGCGCGCAAAAACACGGACTATTACACGAGCGGCTGCCGACTATTACAATGAGCGGGGAACATTTAAGCAGCGGCTATTACATGGGGCTCAAGCTAACCGTTATATGCGGGGGGGACACTTTCAGGGAAGGCGTGCGAGTCGCGGGGTCTGGCAGGGTGTGCCGGCTGGAGGAGAGGACGGGCGGACGCGGACAGGGGGGGCGAGACGATGCGACCGGACCTCCCCAGCGAGTCAGCGACCCGTCGGGGGTCACGATTCATCACAGCCAAACGTCAAGTCCGCAGCACCACACGTTAAATCCTCACATGGGGGGGGCTAGCACTGCTCCCTGCTCTGTTTGTATTGATGCATCTCAAAAGGCTCTCACGCGGCGTAATATGGGCCCACGGTGGAAACACTCGCAAAACACAACGCATCTCATTACATCGGGGATCTCGTTGAAGCGGCCCCGGGCCACCAGTTACCGCCTTTGCACACAGCAACTGCGTGCCGTGACATGCTACAAGCGATTTCGTCGGTGGCTGTATTGTGGCCGCTCTGGTTTGGGGTTATCGTTTCATCGTCGCACCCACGCGAACGCGACTTCTGGGGGTAAGCGGAGTGGACAGCGGGCGAGAGGGAGGAAACAACTCCAGGGTAAAAGAAAAACGTGTTCCGGAGTTGGCCGGAACGCCGCAGCTCAGGTCCGCGAGGGAGATGAGGCGTCCCAGGCTGCTCAGACATGTCGGCAATGGCGGGCCGCGCCGAGAGAGCTGGACGCTGGGGGAGGCTTCAGGCAGACTCTCACAGCCGGGCTGCAGAAGAGTGGCCCGGGGAGTCGAAAACCAGCGCACAGACTTGAATGGCGATTGACGCGGAAACGGGATCGGTGTGGCATTCCAGGAAACCTGTCTGCCTGTGCTGCTGTTGAAAACCTGAAAAAAACTCTTTACATTTTCATCTGACCTTGATGAAAATGAGGAAAAAACAAACAAAAAAACACAGAGCCAACCAATTAACACTGCCCCGGGAGAGTTACTTTATGGAGGTATCACACTCTTGTACTGTAAACCACTGCTCATGCACCAGCAGCTCTGTGACAAAGTGCTCCGGGACTCGGAAACTAGTGCTAGATATATCATTTGGCTTATATGAAGAGCAAACATGAGCCTCTCGCGAATCTTATGAAAAACGTGGCGCCTCGTCTTCTCAACTGGCGTTTAGATCTATGTACTTACCAGGACGCAGTAAACAGTTGATACCCTAGTTCATCTAGTTTGGTGGTGCCCATAAATTACTTCAGCTTGGATGTCAACAGAGTAAAAACAGCAACAGTGAACCAAAAGCGAATAGTCGCTAAGCCCACTCTTCATTTACGAAAGGCCAAGCTTGTATTTTAGTTGCCATGTTATTGTATGTTCATTGTTACCCTCACATCTGCTCCGTCATATTATATCATGACTTATCCCAGTTATGTTAAATAAGAAGAATCTCAACTACACAGATGCATGGTGTAATGCACACTGCGACCACAGGGTGTCAGTCTTGCATCACCGCAGACATCATCGGGGCTGACTCCCTCACCACCCCCAGTCTGCTCCAAGCCCTCCTCCCCTCATCAATACTATGGATTACACTGGGGTAAATACACAGGGGCCGCAGCAGCCCTGCTTCATTAGTGGAATGTAACAGCAGTAGTTACGCTTACAGTGGTTCTAATTACAATTAATTGGCATTCCTGGCTGGCGCGGGAGCCTCTGGATGAGGCGGGAGGACGAGGGAGGGGAAGAGGGACGGCAGCTGAGTCAGGGGAGGGCCGGGGGAGGAGGCCGACACAGTCTGAGCCATTAAGGGAACACGTCGTGATGCATAAAGGACCGCGTACAGTCGGAGGCTGACAGCTCAGAGGCAGCGGCGCCCATTCAGAACCACCGAATACAGTGCGGAATGAAGGCGTGTGGACATTATGTCCCATAACGCAACAGAGGTGTCAGCAGAAAGTGTGACAAGGGTTTGTTTTTGCTGCTTCAGAGACGGATTCTGAATTTGTGATGACATGGATGAACTTCTTCAAAGGGGCTTTTGCCCCATTTTTCTATCAGTTAAAAGTCAATCAATAGTCCCTGCGTCGCGCTTTTGTCAAGCTGCACCCTCTCCCAGTGATTGGCTTCATTTCCCAGTGGCCCAGCTTTTCCTGTCTCTCTCTCTCTCTCTGTGTCCTCCTTTCCTTTATCTCCCTCTTCCCCTCCTTCCATCCATCCCTCCATCCATCCATCCCTCCATCCATCCATCCATCCGCCAGTGCGTGGCCCGGTGATTGCTGCCAATCTCAGCCCAGGAGAGCCGTGCTCCACTGGGTTATTGAACGCAGCTCACGGTGAAAGCGAATGTGCTCTGAGGGGAAGAGGGCGGTGGGGTGATGGGGGTGGTGGTGGTGGGGGGGAGGGGGGGGGGCTGGAGATGTCATCACTGGCTGCTACCGTTTGCTGATGAAGGCCCGGCAGACTGGGAGCGAGAGAACAAGCAGGCGCCGAGCTGGATTAGCGACGTCACTCACGGTGTCGAATTAACTCCTGCGCCGTGGGGATGCTGGTTCGTTCTCACACGCTGGCAATGGAGGACGGAGGACGGGGAGGAGAGAGGCGCGGAATGGGGGAGAACCCCGTTTCGCCGGTGAACGCGGCTGTAAATCTACCCGCGCTACCAAAGTGGGGCGGGGAGCGACCGACCCCCCCCCCCCCCCCCCCCCCCCCCCTCCTCCTCTCTCCCCCGTCCCCTCATATCACATCCGGCCCGGCTTTATAAATCAGAGCGAACGCAGCAGCTTTTTTTTTTGCGAGTGCGCGCTCGTCAGTCAAAGTGACAGTCGCACGCTGCCTGTCGCACGGAGCGCGCTCCAGGTGAGCCGCGAAACACGCTTATCTGCCGCGCGCCGCACCCGCGGATGCAGCAGGTGCACAAATGATTGCGTATGTGCATGTGCGTGCGTGCGTGCGCGCGCGCCGGCACGCAGGCTCTGGTGGCTCCGGTGACAGGCGGGATGATGAATGGAACGGAAAGAGTCGCTTTCATTCCGGGATGCGTAACTCAATCAGGCTGCCGTCCAGGCCGGCAGCGGCAGCCGCCTCGGCCCGCGCCTCCACGCCGTTCACCTCACACCGCGTACGGCGTGTCAGGGACGTGGGGCCGGGGGGGGGGGGGGGGGGGAAACACCCCCGAACGGTCCATCACCTCGTTCTGAAAAGGTGGACTTTTGCGTCCGGGCATCGGAGGCAATTTGTTCATGTAATTGCCGACGTTCATAAAAAAAAAAGAAAAAAAAAGTCTAACGTCCGACGCTTATGGAACTGCGACGCGGAGGGAGGGGATGGGGGAAGACTTTCGAGTGGTGCCCCTGCGAGGAGCGACTTGCACTAGACTTGCACCCAGTGACGGTACGTTAAAGCGGAGAGTTTGCCGATCAATCAGCATTCATTAAATTGCGAGGGCCATCCCATTAGACGAGCGCCTTCCCCACTGGTCCCGCTCTCCCGGCAAATATATTCCCCATGGGGTAAATTAGTTTAGTGCGGCGCACGCGCGCACACACGAAAACACGCACGCGCACAGGGAGACAGGAGACACACACACACACAGAGACGTATGCACACACGTTCTTGAGTGTGAAAACGCAGAGCTTAAGTCCTTTTTAAAGACAGAATGAGGGAACTATCAGGTTAATTCCCCCCAGTGGACCTTTCATTCATTTGTCCAATTCAGACCGGGATGTCTGAGCAGTGACGATCACCCACAGAATCAAACTGATTAGTGAACTGATTATTGCTAC